>BMAW01072153.1:67214-221159 GCA_019974015.1 Nephila pilipes
TTATTTTTAAATTTTAGCTTCCTTTTTCTCAGAACAAAAAAACATTTCTTCGAAACTATTTAAGATATCAGTGGGAAATGTTATGTACATGTTCAAAAAATGTTTCTTTAAGACTTATAGATCAGTTTTATACAAATTATTAACCGAAAATCTTTTATACGAGTTTTAATTGGATTTTTTCTTAAAACTTAATATTTTTTTTAATAACTGCATTAAAAAATTTTTTTCCCTCTAAATTTCTCAAAAAGTGTGTATAACTTTAAAATTGAGCTTTTCTTCACTTGTTAACATCACTTTTGTAAATTTTAATCATTAATATACTTCATAATTCTGCGCGCAACAAAATATAGATTTTCTTAATTTTGAAAAAATGTCCAATTTATTTTTTATTATAACCTTTTAAAAATTTCTTGAAATCTTATGAAAATATGAGAAAAAATGTAAATAAGCATGAATATTATTTGGTAAAAGTTTCAATTGTCTGCTTTGTTTCATTGGTAAAATTTATTGTTTGGAAAAATGATATTTTTTTCGATTCATGGACAAGCGTTAAGAGTCCTGAGACCCCTTAAGAGTTACTAAAAGATGATAAAATCTAATCCCATTCCCTAAAACCAACCACATTTAATCAATGATATTTATTCAAGCAATAGTACTTGATAAATTTTAAATTTTTAGTGAATTTGGTTATTTATACTTTTCACAAAACTTACCGCGCATCCAATAAAGTTATCTCAGATAGGAGCTAATTTATTTATTACATTTCAATGCTCGCTTAAAGTTGGCCTCAATCACATAGTGCTAATAACACATTCATGTGCAGTCTAAGCAGATTTAGACTCTTATTGATCGACAAGGCTCATGGCCTTGAATTTTCAAGATATATATAGCAACAGAATAAGTCTTGATAAGACTCTGGCCGCCAGACTGTCAAGTTCATCGATACATTTTTCATTTGATGGCTTCTTCAGACAATGTTTCATTTCTACAAAATGTACTTTGTTAATTTGTATAGTTCGAAAAAAAATTCAATATCTAACAATATACAAGGAGAAAAGTACTGGAAAATATCTGAACTATTTGTTACCTGTTCGCACTGGAAGAGGAATGCCATTGTTATTAAATTAATAGATACCTGATGACAAACAAATAAGGAATAACTTCTTATAGATTTCTAAATATAAACAAGCCAGGTTTTGAATAACTTGAGAATAAATATGAGAAAGCATGAATCCGGTTATTTCAACAACTATAGCAAAGAATTTACAAATCAATAAATTTATTAATAAGAATCAAGTTAATAAAATATCTAGATTAGGAAACTATAAATTGAGACAAACGTAAAGTGTTCTTTATATGTGTTTTTTGAAATAATCTTACAATTTATTATTTAAAAATCAGAGTTGTTTTGACAGGTACAATAAAAAAAATAATGGAACCATAAATGTATTCCATGAGAAAATACTTTAATTGATCTATTTGGATGCAGAATATAGTTTAAAAAAGTATTATATTTAGTACTCAGAAAGTCAAAGTTCGACTTTCAACTATTTATATCAAATTCATTTAAGATTTAAAAAAAAAAAGAAGTTTGATCAAAAAGGAGCCAAGCGAAAATTACACTACTGGCAATTAAAATAGCCGCACAAGGAAGAAATGTAAACAACCGAATGATATTTATTGGACAAATATATTATATTAGAAATAACAAGTGATTAAAATTTCCAAGAAATTTAGAAGCATAGATCCTGAAAACTCAGGACCCTGAATAACCCCTTCTCGAAGTAATCATAGTCCTTACACACCTTGAGTTACACACCTTGAGTCAACACGATGCCACAGTTCATCGACAGTAGTGACTGACGTATGGTGACGAGCCAGTTGCTCTGCAACCATTGACCAGACGTTTTCTATTGGTGAGAGATCTGGAGAACATGTTGATAAGGGCAGCAACCGAACATTTTGTGCATCAAGGAATGTCTGTACAATACCGGCAACATGCGATTGTGTATTATTCTGCTGAAACGTAGCATTTTGCAGTACTCGAAGAAAGGGTCGAGCCACGGGCCTTAACATACCAGTAATGCAACGGTCACTATTGAAACTGCATTCAATGTAAACAAGAGATGACCGAGACGTGTATCCAATGGCATCCCAAACCATCATTCCTGGCGATGGCTAGTAGGATGATGTCAAATGCAATGTGTGCGCTTCACGATGCCATCAAATCCGGATGCGACCATCGGGATGATGTAAAAAGAACTTGAATTCGTCTGAAAAGAAGACGTAAAGTTTTTGCTGCATCTAGGCTCACTGTTAATCACATCATTAAAAGCGCTCTTGTCTGCGATGTAGCGTCAAGGGTAGCCAAAGCCATAGTCGCCGAGCTGACAGTCCGTGCCGTAGCAAAAATCTTTGAACTGTTCTTCAAGACATTTGTTGTTTTGCTGACTATCCCATTACTTGACTCAGAGCTCGTGATGTTGTTGTACAATCAATTAGTAGTAGTAATAATAACGATTAAAGTTAAGATGTTAAGCGTTCTACCTTTGATTGATAGATCTTAACATATTTTAAAATTTCACCGAAAAAGAGAGAGGAAAATTTATATTAACATTGTTTAAACAGCATAGTTCTCACAAGAATTTTATGAGTAGAGCGAAAACTTTTTCTCATATAAGTAAACGTAAAATTTAAAAATGCGTTTGAAGTGAGTATTAGCTTCTCTTTTTTATCGCAGAATGTGTATCAACCTGAAATGCGAATTCGATTTCCGAAAACAAAAGAAATCGAAATAGTTAGTTTATTGTTAATGATATGTATCTGCTTTTTACTAACTGTCTAGAGTTACATGTTTGTGTCGACTCTTCAAAATGTGTTGAAACTGCAACATAACGTTAGCGTGCAAAATCACATTTCTTATTAGCTCCTGGAAATTGTTGCTTTGCTGTTACCTTCTCTTCCTTTGATAAATTCTCCTCCACAACATCTTGTTGGGAAGCATAATGAAACTGTATAAGCTCTTCATTGGTCAATTCTTAGCTGTGCACTTCCATAAGCTCTTCAGTATCATTTCTATTCATCTCCAGTCTCCTGACAGAAGATTAATAGCAATGATAAGCAAAGATAGAAACTCGTTGAATACATGATCCACAAGCACTGTTTTAAATTCCTCAAAATCACGTTCAACAACTCTATCCGATTAAAGCTTTTTGAAAGTAGAAGTGAGGCTTCTCTTTATATCCACGAGGGGTGAGGGCTCTAACTACTTACCACTTATTTTCAATCATCTTGAGGCAGGCAATAATCTAGAAGTGATATTTCCAAAACTCTCTGAAAGACAGGTTCATCAGTAACCTTTAGAATTTTGTGTCTCTCTATGTTTTTTTTTTAAAAATCCTATTATCGATTGCCGTGCAAAATAAAATTACCAAAAGAAACACAGAAAGTGATAGCAGACGTGAATTTAATGAACATGGATACAATGGGGTATCATTTATAACAAATTCATCAAGAAAACTATTTTGCGTAATTAAATAATAATAGCATGCAATAATTAAATCGTTTAAAAAGTTGATTATGTCCATTAACATACTTCCATTAAAATGTTTATTAAACATACGCCAGGACCAGGACTCTTTCTAGCAATCAGAGAGAACAGACAAATTCAGGTTTGAAATTGACCTCTCTCTCCTTATAACTGTGGTTCAGAGTTATCGTCACCAAACTATATTCTGGCGGCTATGGCACCATCATGAAACGAGACCCTTCTCGTACAGAAGATCATTCCTGACTATTGTAGATTGGTGCTTCATTTAACTGGCTTAAATTAATTAATTTAATGGCGTGGTTAAGTTATTCCTTTTCCTCCTCTAAGCGAAGCAGATTTTATCCTTATCTCCATTTACCAACCACGAACCATGAATATAAGATGGTATAAAAAGGCTCGAGTTATGTAGCGCATCTGAACTCCCCTTTCAAAAAATTTGCCCTTTTTTTTTTTTTTTTTTTTTTTTGCTAAGAGTTGACTAAACTTGCGTAAAATAACACTAGAATTAGCATTTTAGAATCATGACACAGAGTCCTCTTTTTCTAGTTTAAATAATCCCTAGTATAGAAAGTCTTAAATTTAAAACTGACCTGCTGGTTCGTACTCAACTAGGAGATAGAAATCGATTCTTGACGAATTTATATTATTCAAAGAGGTCATTTTGTAGTTTTGGAAGATGAGTAGGAGTATTTTTTTTTATAACAAGTAAGATATGCGCATCTAACTCAAGCAAATAGTTTTTCGCAGAAGGAGTAAACATTTCATTGATCCGATCAGTAAAAGATCACGTGTCATTCAAGCACTGTCGCGGACCTCCACATACCATTTAGCTAGCTATTCTGGACTTTATACTTCTATAAGGCCCGTGGAGTAAATGAACTTTAATTAACCAGCGATTTAATTTCCCCTCTACCACTCACATTGGCACAAAAAAGCGATGCGAGACGATATTCCATAGATTTGTGGCAGGATAATGCATTCTCTTCTATTGCTATATAGATTCGAGTCAGCAACGATTTCCAGAAGAGATCCGTTTCATCATAATTAAAAAACTATTGAGGCAGGTACACTCAGAATCTGTAACTTCTTGGAGTTGCCGATAAAATTCTCTGCTGCCTTTGCGTCGAGAGAGTGCTGTTTCACCGAGCATTACAATACTGTGGGGGCATGATCTTCTAAACCTCTCGATCCTCTCTCGATTTCCCTTAAATACTCCTTCGGCCGTTGATAATCTTCGCATATTATTTATGAGAT
The DNA here is from genome assembly GCA_019974015.1 of Nephila pilipes. Classification (NCBI taxonomy): domain Eukaryota; kingdom Metazoa; phylum Arthropoda; class Arachnida; order Araneae; family Nephilidae; genus Nephila; species Nephila pilipes. The sequence continues at coordinate 72,019 of BMAW01072153.1, forward strand.
GAGGTGGGTGAAAATCCCTTTCGTCATCTCATAAATAATATTGCGTTAATAGTGTCGTCTTCTTTTTTTGTTTATTCATGTGAGAAGCAACCTTTCAATATTGTTGAGAATGCATAGATATTACTTAGCTATTCTACCTTTATTTGCTTCATCATGTCCTTGTACTTGAAGATAGTAAAAAAATGTTGATATAGACCGATTATACTCGCATGTGAGTGTTAAGATCAGACACATTCATTGTTTAAATTTCATATCTATGGTAATTAAAATGTTTTTATGTATTTCATTTGGTGTGTGTGTCATCAAATTTTCGATCGTTAATTTAACCAACTTCACATCAAGTTAGAGCTCTGAAACTTTGGGAATCGTTCTTACTCGCCTAACAATGCAATATTTAGACATTTGCGACAAGTTTTAACTTATATTTTCTTTAATAACGCAGTTTAGCCCAACCACTTGGCACGATTTTAAAAATTGGTACCAAACTTGGCGATTTTTTTGGCTGAACATTAAGTCCGTAAAACGGACCAGGGTAGCCACATTTGGAAAAATACTGCCAAATAATTCCTGTCGCCAAGGAAGGTTGGGTAAAACTGCCTTCCAACCATTTAATTTACCGGATGAATCAATTAATCTTAGTTAGTTTTAACGTTTTTATGTATTTCATTTGGTGTGTGTCTATCTGTGTGTGTATCAGTGTGTCATCAAATTTTCCATCATTAATTTAACCAACTTCGCATCGAGGTATAGCTCTGAAATTTTGGGAACCGTTCTCACTTACCTAACAATGCAATATTTAGATATTTTCGACCAGTTTTAACTATTATTTCAATAATTTTCTTTAATATACTTTGCCATCATATAAAAACGTTGTTCTTAAAAACGTTGGTTTTTATCTCGAATTATTTTTCTGTTATGGATATCTTCACGGAATTTTTTCTTCGGGGGCGTTTTTGCAAAGATTGTTAACTTTTTACACAAAAAAAGTCACAGATAATATGTCTAAGCAAAATTTTGGAAAAATATATGATCCCAAGCGAGATGAAAATGCTAGAGGAACTAGAGCTAAGCAAGAAGTGATAAGGCATTATCTGGGACTTCTCTCCACGTCATCCGTTATGCGAGATGTCGCTCGTTAGTGAGTCCTTTTTTTGCAATTTTTTTTGATCGGGGTTTACTTCCTCGTTGTGAGATATACTCATTCAGCGAGTTTTCTTTTTATCTGATTTCAACGCCTTTATAATTGATTTCTTAAGTCATTTTCTTAGTTTAAAACGACGAAAAAGATTCGATTTCCTTCTACAAGGATCGCACCAATTTAGACTACACACTCACAAAAATCTAGAAATTGGGAATAATCAAAACAATAAATAGATATAAAAAAAACTATCTATTACAAAGTGCTTACACTAGATTTTTAAATGATGTAACAGCAAAAATATCACTCTTCCTTGTTAATAAGAAAAACAAGAAATAGATGTTTTTTCCACCCAAGGAGCTATTGCTTTAGTTAATAGATCTAAAATCTAGTCGAAAAATATCATACCTGTCTACTTTTCAAAAATTTATCTTGTTTTCTTATATTTTTGATGCCTGCTTTCACCAGTAACGAATTTCATTTTCAAAAATATGTCATAATAATTTTCTCTTGAAATTTTTATTGGATTGAAATTAAATATATGCAATATAAGTCTGATTCCTGCTTTCATCACTAACGAACTTAATTTTCAAAAATATGTCGTAATAAATTTCCCCCGATTTTTTGATTGGATTGAAGTGAAACATATATAAAAACTAAGTACTGTATTTGCTTATTGATTTATGTATTACTTTAAATCATACATAAACTGGAATCAAGATATGACTGAAAATAAATAGCGTTATTCAGAATTTTAAGACAGCAGTGAGACAGCCATTTTTTTAGCCTCCCAATGGACTATTGTTTTAGATGGAGCATTTTGGCACTTTTCAATTTTTTATCGTTCGCTTCAATTTTAATTACATTTAGCTTAAATTTATTCAATTTAATAATTTATCGTTTTCTTTAATTTTAGTATCAGAAAAGTTTACTATTGTCCATTTTTCGATAATTCATTGTTTACTTTAATTCTTTTTTTTAATTGAATAATTTAATAATAATTATAAATAAAAGCGCACCTTGGTTGCTAAATCTATTTTTTGCAAAACTTTGGAAAGAACTTATTAATTTTTTTTTTTACTTTTATTTTTTTTATTTCCATTCTTTCATTTATCCGATAGAGAGAGAACAGTTTTCGTATGAACCACCGATAGAGAGCGAACTTATTTCCCTGTTCAAAGTAACTGGAAAAAGAATTTTCTTCGTCACATACTTCAAAATGACAACAAATCACCGGAAAGCATTTTGCTTTTTAGATTGGGATTTTTTTATAAACAACACACCGAGAAACAACACGTGCGCTGTCGGCAACGGACCTCATAATTTTGAATATCGGCCAAAGAACGAGGACGACATCTGTACAGGTACCTCCCTTTCCAAACTTCCACTCCACGCCAATGGGAGGGATTAAGACCTCGACCACAATTAACATGCTTAGTTTTAGTTTTTTTTCATTATTATTAACGTCGTACTAGAAGCAACACTAGGACTATTGGCGAAGGACCTCGTAATTTTGAACCACGGTCAAGTGACGAGGATGACACCTGAGCTGGGACCCCCCCCTATCCTAACATCCACACCACGCCAACGGGAGGACTTGGGCTCCGACAGATTTAACGTGCATCAGCCCCGGCTACATGGCGGGTCTTTGGTGGCCAAGGATCGATCCCATTACTGAACGAAAACCGCCAGCTGCGAGTCCACGACCTTGACTACTAGGCTACCTAGGCCCCAGATTTAACATACATCACCCCTCTTTAGTGGCAAAAGGACTCAAACCCATGACTCGATGAAAACAATGCCGGATGCGGGTCCGTGACTTTAACTACTAGGCTACCGTGGTCACTTTGTGTTTCAGAGTATGCAATATCTTAATCACTTGTATTAATGTGTGATGCCTTGGTTTCCCTCCTTTAATTTAATTGTGCCGTCACTTATTAGAAATGTTCACTCACTAATTAAATAGTGAAGCAATGAAAAAACTAAAATTGCTTTTATTTGAATATTCAAAATTCAATATCGAAATTAACAAGGACCTACACCATCCGAACCTAAAGATTAAAAAGAAAAAATATTACTTATCCGACTCTCCCTAACAGGATTCGAGTCAGTACTTACATGTAAGTGGGATCCTACCACACGTCCATTCATATGGGATTATTCCACACAAACATCGAATCATCCAATCTCTTTCTTCTTATTGGTGTACATGTGGGAACTCAGTTCTATCTTCGATTTTATCTAATCTTCCAATTTCTCCTTCTCTTTTACAACTCTTCTACTATCAAGCCCTCCGCTGTTTATAAATTTTATCCACTTTTATATTCACTACATTAAGTATTTTAAAATTAATATACCTAAGTCACGGTTTATTTACTGATCGAGATTCTCAAAACAAATACCATTGTTTGACAACCCCTAAGAAATTAGTTGAAGAGAGATACGTTTACTCATTTTTAAGCGCAGAAAATAATTCAGATGAAAATATGGGTATCAGAGGCCTAATCGTCAGCATTCTGCTCCGGTTACGCCAATTTAAAAACATGGATTACATAAAAGAAAGTAACCTAGTAGCCAGAACTCCTCACACGAAATAGTGGGTAGAGTTTGATACTGTTTTGGAGTTAGTCCACATAAATCAACACATCTCTGTCGTTATTCCACCACCAATTCAAAAAAGGCTGCGTCAGCGATTACGTCCAAGACCCCACTGCATTCAGTACAGCTAAGGTTTCCTAGTAAAGAGGAACCTTTATCTGGCTGTCGCAGTTTTGTAGTGGATAACGTCATTAATCGCTCAATTGTTTTCATAGGAAACCATTGCTTGTAATTTGATTCATGTTCCGCTCACATTCTGTTCATTGGAAAACTATGCCATCTGGTTTACTTTGACAACGTATTAGTGATGTTATCAACCGCAATATTGCGACCGCCAGATAACGGCTCCGCTTTTATAGGAAATCATAGCTTACGAGCATCTACAAAGACGTACTCCCGCGTCTCTGGGAAGAAATGGACTGTCGTATATGTACCTATCGAATAACCGAAAGATGACACGTAAAAATTATACCAATTTGTAAACAGAATTGAAATTGTTTGCTTTATTGGGAAGTATTGTTCATTTTCATGAGTGTAATACTTTTTGAAATATACTTAATTTAATCTTGATGATTATTTTATAATCACTTTATACTTTTCAAATGCTATATCGCATAAACGCACCGTAATCTTAGGTAACTAAATATTAGAAGAAAAAAAAAACCTTTTAATTTGTGAGTTTATTTATTCATTTTTATAACTCTTATCAATCTCTGTAGTCTAAACGGACTATATTTGCTGCAGTATAACGATTGTCCTTCATTGAGGTGCTTTTAGACTATATATTAATCTAATACTCGTATGTATACTAAACAATAACAATTGTATTTCAAATAAAGACACTTAAAAACAACTAAAATACTTCATTAATAATTACTGGATAGATGAAGTCTTATTTTCTCTCGAGTCCAAATTAACTCAACAATCCTGGATTATAGTTTAAATATGAAATCTTAGCTTACCAAATCACTCGTTCTGATTTCAACAATTCTCACAATCGGTAACATCATAACTTAATATTTTAATTAGAATTCTCATCAATCCAAACAACTAAATAAGATGATTCAATGTCAGCTATAAATTTCTATTAGGAAGTCATTATCCTCTCTATCTTTTTATTTCTATTTCATTTATATGTCGCTATTTCCAATTCACTTCACTTCTGTCTTCATCTAATTTACCTTTCATTCTGGTTGAGAAGAAATTGCGATTTTAGACAATTCAAACTATTATAAAATCCCAGAGGTTGGTGAAGGGAAAATCACGAAAAGCCCGACGTCGCAGCAGTAGTAATAAAGAAATAGAAATTTGTTATGAATTTGATCCACCTCAAGTCGTTGAACCCCTCCCCCCCACATATATTTAAACTAGTGCGTCTGAATCAAATTGACTTTATATGATAAGTACAATATTAATTAATTTTCATGTTCACTATGTATCTTAATAAATAAAGATGAAGAACATTTCAAACTATTTTTTTTCAACAATAAAGACTAAAACTCTAGATAAATTATTATATTAAATATTCATTTTAAAATGCAACAAAATATATGTTTTCAATCATGAAATACGACGTATGAGAATCTTAAAAATGTTACATTAGTAAATCTCTCAATAAATCAAAATCTATTAACTTTCTTTCTAAAAGAATGTCGACATTAAAGTTTTGCATACAAAATTATTACACGGGAGAAATTAGTCTCATCATATCTCTTAAACTTTTACTCATTAAGTTGAAGTATCTTTAGGAAATATTGATCCTGCGATAAAAGTTTAATGAACGTAACGTGTTCTAAGAAAGGCAGAAAGTTAACTTATGTACCACGAGAATCGGTGTTGATGAACTACAATGAATGAGTGATGAAAACTTGCGCCCTAATTAAGAGAAAATTAGGGGTTCCCTACGCATATAGTCTTAATGATGTAAAATGTTATTTGCTCTTATACTAATTTAAAGGATACTTAATTTCGAGAAAAACGTTTATTCTTTTAAAAAATAAATTTATTTCTATGTTTGCGGGTTGAATTTCAGAAAAATATATTAAAAACCTTTTTTATGACAGAAAAATAAAATAAATTGAATATTATAATTTAAAAGCAGATTTTTATGGTAAAGTATGGATTTGTTTGTAATGACTTATTCTTGTGCTTTTCGAGGAATCGAGTGGTCAGAACTTGTCTCGGAATGATCGCGTGTATTTTGTATTCCTTTTAAACAAAAGATTTCAGAGGAATATTGGTTGAATTAATTTCATTAGAGAATTTAGATTTCCTTTCTTCCCTTAGCTTTGCTTCTCTCGGTATTTGGTTCATTTGGTTTGGTTTTATTAACGTCGCACTAGAAGCAACACGAGGACTATTGGCGACGAATCTCGTAATTTTGAACTTCTTGAATGACGCGAATGAGTCCTCGCTTTGGCATGACCTATTTGATATGATACGAATGAGCCCTCGCTTTGGCACGATTTGTTTGGCATGATGTTTTATTTTAAGTAATTCAAAGTACCGATTGTTGTTTATTTATTAATGTCTCACTGAGAAGTAGTGCGAATCTCTGAAGTCAAGGATCGAGGAACCTCGAGGATCGAAGGGTCGAGGACGACAACAGAGCTGGCACTGCCCTCTCCTAACTTCCAAACCCCGCCAGCGGGAAGACTTGGGATTTGGACCAGATTTAACGTGCATCAACCCCAGCTACATGGCGGGTCTTTAGTGGCATCATGGGTTGAACCCACGACTCGAAGAAAATTGCCGGCCACGTGTCCGTGACCGTGGCCACATTCTCTCAGCAAGCATATTTATTTATTACATACTTATTTATTTGTTATACTTGTTTAATTAAAGCTCATCCTTAAAGAAAATATTCTTCGTTGTATACAGGATGTTTCAAAACTCATGAGCGAAAATTTAAGAGATGATAGAAAACATCTAAACAAGCAATCCCCCCCCCACACACAAAGGATAGGCGGAGAGCAAGCGGTGAAAAATCCGCGATAAAAGTGACGAACATGTAAGAAAGCTCGCACTTCATGCTTTCCATAAAAGCTCCGTTTAGCGATTCACCGTTTGCTCTCCATCTATGCATTGTAGAGTGAAAATTGCTTGTTTAGACATTTTCTATTACCCATTAAATTTTATCCATGTATTTGGAAACACCCTGTATTTATTATATTATATTTGGTTATCCGTAAAGTTCGTGAAGGTTTCCAGTAGGTGGCAGTTTTCCTTCAGGCATATTTGGAAGAAAAAAAATTTGGTTACGACAAATTAATTTTTGTCAGTTTTATATGCCTTTGAATATGAAAGAAAAAATTAAGTGCATTTTAAGCATTTAATGCTTTTCTTTTACAGATGAGACAAAAGTGCGGCACAAGCGGCAAACGAGATATGCGCTGTTTTTGGCGAAGGTGATGTAGCGGAAAGAACTCTGCAGAAATAATTTGCTAGGTTTAAAGCTGCTGAAAATTATTGAAATAATAGTTAAAACTGGTCGAAAATATCTAAATATTGCATTGTTAGGCAAGTGAGAATGGTTCCCAAAATTTCAGAGCTCTAGCTTGATGGGGAGTTGGTTAAATTAACAATAGACAATTTGATGACACACTGATACACACACAGACAGACAGACACCAAGTGAAATACATAAAAACGTTAAAACTAACTAAAATTAATTAACTCACCCGGTAAATTAAATGATTAGAATGCAGTTAAACCCAACCACCCTTGGCGACAGGAATTATTTGGCGGTATTTTTCCAAATGTGGCTACCCTGGTCCGTTTTACGGACTTAATGTTCAGCCAAAAAAAATCGCCAAGTTTGGTACCAATTTTTAAAATCGTGCCAAGTGGTTGGGCTAAACTGCATTATTAAAGAAAATATTAGTTAAAACTTGTCGCAAATGACTAAATATTTCATTGTTAGGCGAGTAAGAACGATTCCCAAGGTTTCAGAACTCTAACTTGTGATGGGAAGTTGGTTAAATTAACGATCGAAAATTTCATGACTCACTGACACACACACCAAGTGAAATACTCAAAATCGTTGTAAAATGCTTTATGTCTAGTGGGATAGGAAAGGGATCCTGTATAATATAAGATTTGTCAAACAACGAAACGAATAATTCAGATAAGTATTTTTTCTATTTAGGTGAATTAAAGAAGTCAATTGTTCACATAAAAAGTCAAGAAATAGTGAATGGGAAGGGCATCGTGTTTCCTCAGGATAATGCGCGGCCTCATGTGTCTTTGATAGCTCAACAAAAGTTGTTGGAGTGTGGTTGCGACGTTCTACCCCATCCACCATATTCACCAGATCTTGCATCCTCCGATTTCCACCTATTTCGATCATTACAAAATTCCCTTATTAGAGAAAAATCTTCAGCTGTTTGGTCGAGATAAAAAAAAATCACGAAGGAAGGTTTTTCGCTGAAAAACCTGAGAGATCGTGAAAAAACGAAATTTTCTAGTTGCTTGAAAGATGGAGAAAGGTCGTGGAACAGATTGGCACCTATATAGTTTAATAAATTTATTCTAAAATTTGAATCATTTGCGTTTTAATTTTCCTTCAAAATCGATATGAACTTTTCTGGCAACCCAATATAATTTTGTCTGTGTGCTCTTTCTTATCTTAAATTAATCCCCCCCCCGATGAAATATATATCATTTATAAGAATATTACCTTCAAAAGTCATTTCTCATTAAATTGTACACATTTCTGTTGATATATATTTCTCATAGTATTTTAAACCTTCTTGACATTTTGCTTTTATTTAAATATTTAACAGGATTATTTAATTGCGTATTTCTTTAAACAGACATCCTTCATTTCGTAGCAGATTTCGTAGATATACCTTTCTCATCTCCTTTTATGCTCGATTCAATTTCTAAATTAATTTGATATTTACGCTGGTTCATTTAATGACATATTTACTTAAACTTTTATTTTTTCATTAAACGATACGATTTTCTCAATGTGGTATGTTTCCTTTTATGCATTCGTTAATAAATTGTATTTTCTATTCATTTATATGTATTATTAAGTTAAACGTATTCTCCGTAATGAATTGTTCATTAAATCCTATGTATTCTTTTCTTATGCCCTTACCATTATATACATACAAATTAACCTAAGTGTATCTAAGTATACATTCACAGACCAAACCTTGGTCGTTTTAAACACGTATTTCATATTTATTGTTTTATATTTATTTAGGAACGTAATGCTCTTTTTACCCTACATTTTCATTCTTTATTCATTTTAAGCATTTGCTTTGACAGGCCTTCTTCATTTCATGTCTTTTTTTCCTGCGTATAATTCTGGATCATCTATATTAATTTATTACAGGACCTACCTAAAAAAATTACTAAATCGATGCTATGTATTTGCTAGAAATTTGTGTCTGTACACATTACAATGACTTTTCCTGTTTCCTTTTAATATATAATAATTTACAAAGAGGGTACTTAACTGTTTTTATTTCAGTAACCCTCAACATAATTATTTAAAAATCGATAACAGGAATTCGAACTTCGCAAGATTATCAAACAGGAAGCCTTTAATGTGTTTCTCTTCCTTTTTTTTTAAACTATCCAACGTATTACTTCCTATTACAAAAAAAGGAAGAAAAAAAAAGCTCAGCAGGTATGATCGGATGCTCCCGTTTTTTGGTCCATTGCACTCCAAAAAGCCCTAGTGTGTCCTGAATGACATCTATATTTAGATACGTATTTTTACTATCTAGGCCGATTTTGGTGCTTTATGGACAGCCCGCGTAAAGTAGGCGGGGCACCTAGGCCGATGCCTCCATAATTCCAGCCATTGGTTACGAGCTTTCAGATCACGTGACTGTTCAGAGCATCGACCGTCGGCACGTGCCAGTCTAGGTCACGTGAGGAAAAAGGGGTCAAGGGGGTTTCGTGTAAAGGATGTGTGTGAGAACCCTACTCTGCTATTTACCCCGCTATACCTACCCGTTCCGCGCATGTAGGGCATTCGGGCAAAATCGCTGTTTTTAGAGGATACGATAGATTGCATCATTATTCAAGTAGAAATTGTTCATTCAATAGAGAGCCTGTTGTAGATGAAGTAGTAGCGTACGTGATGCATTTCACAATTTGGAGTGGGAAGTTGATGCTTTATCCTCTCAACCTTGGTGTAAAAATAATGCATCAAAAATAACACGTGGTTTAATGAATTAATACACACACACAGTCAGGCGCCTCCATCAATCGAAATCAATGGCTCCAAAATGATAGAAAAAAAAAATCAGAATATAGAAACCTTCCTTTTATGCATAAGTGCTTATAAAATATGTACAAAAGGACAGCAAATAATCATATCAATCATTCTAATAAATAAACACTGCTTATGATCGTTATTATGTAAATCATTAAAAACAAACTCATTTGCCATATACAGAAAAAGATGGAAAAACATTTTGATAGAAAGGACCAATTAAGTTATTTGTACTTCAAGGTTAATAATAAGTACTAGCACTTTGAACAATCAATTTTTCTTTATGATAAGTAAATACGTAATTTAGGATCATAAAAAAATAATTACAAATTTTTTCCGGTGTGCTAGACTCTAATCTGTATAAGATGTACCTGTGTGTGTGAGAGAGAAATTTGATACAATTTTCTAGTAAAATTTTATGCTTTAAAGTATAATTTTAGAAGATGCATAAAATAACAGGTAATTTTTATAGTAAACTGACCCTTTAGAAACCTGCAAAACCCATGTCATCGATATTTGAATCTCCTCTTCGAGCATAAAAGGAAGTGCGTATAACTTTTAAATGAGTAAACAATCTTTACCATGATTGTATATGATGTACCCCATTTTAATATGAATTTTGTAGTTAAAAAAGGTTGTCATGTACACCAGAAAATACGATAAATACTATTTGTCCTCTAACAAGGTCTTATTAAATTATACTAATTTAGTTAAAATCTAATAGCACTGAAATTGAAGAGCTTTCGATTAGATATATTTGTAAATATTTAATGTTCTAGAATTCTAAATACATAAAATATAAGAAATGCATGAGAATAAACATAGCATAAGAATTAAGTCTGTCTGAGTAGTTTTTACGAATAAATAATATAAAAATACTTAACCATCTGAAGAATTTTTACTTATAACAAACTATAAAGAAACAAATATTATTGACAAATAAAAATAAGCAAAAATATCTATAGAAAAGAAAATAATTAAAAAAAAAAAGATTTCGTGTGAAACATTTTATTGAATCAGAAGGCCAGTCGAAAGACTTAGGAATTTTTTTAAAAAAATGAAAGGATTCTGGATAAAACTGTTTAATTCGGTCTGAAGACCTCTCAAAGAGGACCAGGAAGCGCACGTGACATGCAGAATACGAATTTTCTACTTTTGTTTATAGTTTTAAATGTATGATTTTCGATTCAGATAGTGTATGTAGTTTAAATGCAGGGAGTGTGAGTTTTTTAAGTGGTATTGAATACGTTAAGAGTTGGATATCAGTCAAACATATACACAAGACGTATGTCCAGGAAGTCCACAAACGCCCGATAAAATTTACAAAAATATATAATTAAAATAAAAAAAGTAATAAAAAAATAATTGAAAGTGGCTTTGCTAATTTCCTTTTGACATGAGCTTTTGCTTTTTTTTCTATTAAGTTCTCGAAAAAAATAGAATTATTCAAAATGAATATTAATAACTTTAATTAAGCGTGCTTTCGAGCCCCAGGTTCCACAAAAGCAATTACTATCGAGGAAAAAAAATACCTTCTTCAAATTCCTAAAGCATTTCTATTTTCACAAAAAAATATTCAAAAGTTCAAAAACGCTGTCAAAGTTGACAACAACAGGAATAAAATAAGACAATTATGTCTTAAAAATCCATAATTAAATTAAATATTAGAACAAACAATAAATTATTAAAGTAGACAATAATATTTGTTCCGATATTAAAATAAAAACAGGCAATAAAATATTAAATTAAATATAATTTAGTAATGTAAATATATCTAAAGCAAACTATGTGTAATTATTATAATTATAATGTCAATCTTGTGAACTCAACACCATGTATCCTTTTTTTTATGTCACTTCATTTTTGTTGGCGCTATTTTCTCAAAACAAAAACACGTTAGCACGTGTTAAAAAACATTTCTATGAAGACATCACGTCCAGTTACCATTAAATTATTTTAAGTTTAAAAGTCGACGTTATCTCTAGAATAATCACTGATCATCTTATAGAATTCAGAAACAAAATAAGGAAAAGTACCATCGATATTATTTAAAAGAAAATATCCTTAAAAAGGTTTTGGTTTAGTTTTTATCAACGTCGCACTAGAAGCAATACGAGGGCTATAGACGACGGACCTCGTAATTTCGAACCTCGGTCAAGTGACGAGGACGACACTTGAACTGGAAACCCTTCTTCTAAATTCCACAACACGCCAACAGGAGGACTTTGGCCCCCGATAGATTTAACGAGCATGAACCCAGGCTACACGGCGGGTTTTTGGCAGTCAAGGATCGAACCCGTGACTGAACGAAATTAAACTTAAAAAAACATTAATGTTTTCTTTTCTAGACATCCTATTTTTAGATGTATATTGCTTATAAATCCCATGTAACATAAGAAAGACACATTATAATTATATATGCTTCATGATCTCACATTCGTAGTAGCGGTCGCTGTAGCCAAATGATCATAGCCGCTTTTTTCTTTTTTTGTCGAGTCGAGGGCTCGAGTTCTGATGCTTCTTAAGTGTCGTAGTATAGTGGACTTATGAATATTAAAACTGAGAAGACTCAGTGTCCATACGATGGATGATGAGGAAGTTTGGAAGTGTGGTGTCAACTCAGATGTCATTTGATCGAGGTTCAAAATTACGAAGTTCGTCGCCTGTATTACTTCTAAGCGTGATGTTAATGAACAATCAATCAAAGTAACGGTATATGATAATTAAAACATGTAATAAAGATTTAATATATTTGTTTAATGTAAATATTTAGTTTTCAGTAAAATTACACAATTTATGTATATTTTAGGTGTTATTAAATTGTAAATAATTATGATATTGCTGCAACATTTCTGATATCAGTCCTTGTTTCAAATGAATCATTACATTTGAGAATAAAATAATTTGAGTATTTAAAATTAAATGCAGATGAATAACGGGGGAGAATCGCAAATGCATCTCCAAAGTGATACTATTAAAAAAAATTCTATCCAAATTAAATTTAGAGCAAAATACTAGTTTTATTGCGTTTTTATTGACAGTTAAATGTACGAGATATGGAAGAGAATGAGTACCATTTAGAACATAATTTTACAGTGAAATTGAAATTAATAACAGAATTTCAGTTCTCTATATAAATAGATTTACCCATTAATAAAATTAAATTTCATTAGATATTTTTACTCAAAAATTTGACACAAAAAAACCATTAAATTTAGAGATACAATGATTATCTACTTGTTTTGAATTATAACTAGCTTTCTGAAGATAAACATAACTTATCTCTATATCCTCACATTTTAAATATAGTTCAAACTAATAACGGTTAATATGAAACAGAAGATTACATGTTTACATATTTCTGTTCTTTACAAAAATTTTATTATTAATTTTATCATTAGAAATAATAATTTAATAAGTTTTAATAAACTGCAAATATTAATTATAAGAAGTTCATCACTAGATTGCATTAAAGCAAATTAACCTATTAATTTTATTAATAAACATTTGAAAATGATTAAGGCTAATTAAACACACACACACACACATGTTATATATATATATATATATATATATATATATATACAATAATAATTTGTATTAAAAGTAACGTTTCATTTTATATAATGTATAATATATTTCTTTTGGGGAACAGTTTGGATCGCTTACTAATTCCCATTCAAGTACTAAGCATGGACAAATATCTCTTTTTAAGGTAGTGATGAGAAGACGCAAAAGAGGAAAGCAACTTTATCATCTCTGAATCAATTATGATTAAAAGGATGTCTCAGCTCGTGAAAATGAGCACTTTACCAATAGATATCAGTGTAGTTCAATCGCTCGATGAGTAATTCAGTATGGAGAATATAGAATTCTAACTGCGGAGTTCTATAATGACGGTTTTCAAAAAGTGGCGAAAAGCCAAGAGAACTGCATTATTCCAAATGCAGACTATGTAATTAAATATGCCCAAATAATAATAAATAAAAATTAAGTTTTGATCTCGGTTATTTTTGGTAATAATTAAAATTTTATGAAAACCTCGTGATAGTAATTAAAATTTTACGATAATGCGAGTTATTTCAATCTAAGGCTTTCTGAAACCAAAAGGGACATTAACAGTTATTATTTCTCAAATTACATACGTAATGATCACTTATGCAGAATAAATTTGCCTTGAAAATCGAGAGTCATTTAATAAGTCATCAGAAGACTCAAGAGATGGTGCTCATAGCATCGGGAAAGGTTTGCTTTTAATAGGAATTGACTCACGAGGCATCTGTCTAAGTTGGAATTATTTCCTTCATATGGTTTATTTTTATTGTCGATTGAAGCAAGAAATTTTTGTTTATTTAGAAAAATGGGAAAAAAGAGAGTCTTGAGCGGTGATGAAACACTTATATTTAAAAGGTGTTACACCGAAAGAGATCCAAACCGAGTTGGATGAAGTTCACGGCACATCTGCTCCAGTGTTTGCTACTTTTTACAATTGGATAAATGAGTACATCCACAAAAGATGAACGTCGTTTGGGGCGTCCAGCGGAAGTGACTATTCCCAGAAAGATTGACAAAATTCTCAGTATGGTTTTGAGTGATCGACGAATCAAAGTGCACGAAATAGCTGTGGTCACAGACATATCGCCAGGTACAGTACTTTCAATTTAAATTGGGCGAGAAAAAAATGTTCGCAAGTTGGGACCGCGTTTGCTCTATGTGGAAAATGATCGTAATCGAGTGGTCGATTCTAAGTCAGCATCGGCGCAATCCTGACGAGTGTATGCGTCAGTATGTAATTGTGGACGAAACGCTTAACACTACTACACTCTAGAGATGAAGAAACAATCAAACAGTGGGTTCTTGAAGGCAAACGGGCTCTGAAGAAAGGAAAGAAGGTGAAATCGGCCTTCAAGGAGATGGTCACGAATTCCGGGATGTGCGCGGAATCCGATTGTTTGAAAAAGAAAAAAACAAAACCAGGAGAGTAATATGCGTCGTTATTGCACCGGCTGAGCAAAGAAATAAAGAAAAAAATCATCCTCATCTGAAAAAGAAGGAGAAGGATCCTCTTCCATCAAAACAGTTCTCGGGTGCACATCTTTTCAGTTTCGATGGCTAAAATCATGGAATTAAAGTTCGAATTATTACAACATCAACCGTATTCACCGGATTTGCACCCCCCAGAGACTTTTTTTTTTTAAATTTACAAGCTAAAAAAAAATTCTCGGCAGACAATGGCTCCCGTCAAACGAAAAGGTCATGTCCCAATCAGATGCCTATTGTGAGGATATTCCAAAATCTTAAGTTTTAGATGGCTTTAAAAAAATTGGAGAAATGCTTGGAAAATTATATAGAGTTAAGAGGTGTTTATGTTCAAAAACTGAAAAAAAAAGATATTTGAAAAATAATGTGTTTCTCTATCTGTTCTAATAAATTATTAAACGACCCTCTTATCTAGGTTATTTTATAATAATAATAAAAATGCGATACCCCCTCTATCTCATTCTTGTAATTTGCATTCGAAAATGTTACAAGATATCAGAAACGTATAAAAAATATATCTCAGCTGTTGTTGTTTCTTAAAGAATTAGAAAAATAAATATGAATCAAAAACTTTTTTTCTTCTACTAATATCATTAGATTTGTAGATATAATCAAATTATTTAACTCTGAAACAACATTTGATGCATTTATTGTGTCATTTATAATTTGTCTTTGTTGTAATTTTCTAATTAGAACATTTTGAGATTCAAAAATAATTTTAAATGGTTGAATGTAATTTTTCTCTTTACTGGCTTAGGAAATTGTATAAACATCTCGAAATCAGATCTGATTTGTTTTAACTTAGCTTGTATTCAGAGCCTATAGAAAAATATATGGGATTCTAAAGTTTTAATAAAAATTTAAGCATGAAAATTTTTTATTTTGGAATCTACAAAGAAATGTTGAAATCGCAAAATTTGTATAAAGTCGGTCAATAACAAACAACTCTTTTGTAACATTTTAAAACGAAACAGTTTTTAAAATAAATAGTTAAATTGTTCAAGCTACATATTTAAGAAATTTTTTATTATGCTTTACAATCTATAAAACTTCCTCAGTTGTAGCATACGGGGTATCGAGAGATAATGAAATAACCGAGATACGAGGGTCGCTAAATAATTCCTTCAGCAAATTTTTCGGACCGTTAAAAACGTTTGATGCAAAATATAAGAAAAAAAAAACTTTTCAGATTTTGTGGTCTCAGACATGAAAAAAAAAATCTCACAATCACCCGAAGCTATTAAAATGTTTATGCTTTCATATCCAACACTAATATACTTTATATTTCCTACATCAAATTCATAACAGACGTATAGAAATGCAATTTCACGCATCAAACATCAAAGGATTCTAATACCACAACTAAGAGATTTAGCATAATAATAATAATAATAATAATAATAATAATAAAAAACTCCCAAAGCAAACACCGATCCTCAAACCAACACAAAGGAAGACCCAAACACGTCTTTAAGATAAACATCTTTTCACCAATGAAGAAGACGAAAAAGTAATCTCTGAATCTCGATACTCTATAGATCATCCCCCCTTTTTTTTCCTGCCCTTGCATCCCTGATGATAATAAAAAGGAAAGAAAAACAAAAACCAAGTCTCGGGAAAGCTTTCAAGGTGAATATATGAAGAAATCGATCGAAAGTAGGACTTGTTGGCGTCGGCCTCGGTTTTCCACAGTCGCAAACAACTCATCAATGTGGGCGGGGGATACTTCACGGACTCGATTCTTCTTAAAGGGGTACTCACTAACTGTGCGTAGAGAAGGAAGAACACCGGAAAAATATTGATTAGACAAATGCTTCCAATGTGAGCCTTGATCTTTGAACAGCTCATTCAAAAGTATAAGAAAAAGATATAAAGAATAAATATTTCAACTTGTGACACGTCGGGGAAGGGGGGGGGGGAGAGATTCCGGGAAGCTTCGTCTTTGAAATTGATGTATTCAGATTCATTCAAATAGCTAAGGGGATTATAACTGATCTACAGCGGGTAAATGTTTGCGAGTGAATTTAAATTTAAATTTAATTTCATCCCTTTGATCTTCTTTCTCCCTTATCTGCATTCATATTCACCTGCGTGAAACAGTTTAGTAAGTCCCGGGATTAACTTTTCCAGTAGGTCTTTTAGATTTGTCCCCGTGGAGAACTTTCTACCCATATTTTGCCTGCATTAAAAGCAGTTCAAATATTACACATTTCATAATGCTGATAAATATCTTCAAGAAGAAGGAATATTCTTCATTTTTAAATTAATTCTAGCTTACTATTCGGAAAATGTACCATAAAAATTATCTACTAAAAGAATTATTACCTATATACAGTAATGAACAATGTAATAGATATGAACAACACATTACCTGATATATAAAAGTAATAGTAAAAACATTATTTTGCTTACATATTGTAAAAAACTAACTTTAAAGCCTTATAGTATTAATACATAATCTAAGATTAAAAAACGTGCTTTGATCCAAGTCAATTTTATTGTTCTGCTTTATTAAGTGGTCTGTATGAACAGTTTTTTGATACATTACCTTGTTTTGTTTATTTTCTCACTATTACGCAATATTTCATTGCCATAATGTAGTCTTTTCCAAAGTTAAAGATCTGATTTCAGAGTTTCTTAAATGTATAAGAAATACTATTGTCACTTATTAAACATAATCAAGCAAGCGCTTAAAGCAGTTTCGGTAGAAGTTGGTCTTAAAAAAATGAACACTGTGTACTTAGATATATTGTGTAATTTAAGTTTCACATTTCTGTGCATATATATATATATATATATATATATATATATATATATATATATATATCAGTTATATTATTTCTTATAAGGATTTATAAGTTCCAGTTATTCCAGTTATTTCTTATAATATATTTTGTTCCTAGTGTTGTCTGCACTTATCTATTTGTGTTTTGGCCATAGTGTTATCTACCATTTACGTTTTAATTTATAATTTGTTTTAATTAAATGAGTTATTAAGGAAAACTATAAAAATTATTTGTGTGATAGATTTGAAATAGTTGTTAATATACTAGGAATAATAATATGATTTCTTCAAAACTTAACACAAATTGGTTTTTATATGCACGCGTGATAGCTACCGAATAATTTCACAGCTAACGAAAAGTAAGTAAAATATTCGATAAACTAGAAAAGACCATTATTTCTCCGCATGTTTGAATTGACCTAATATTAAAAAGATTCTTTGAAAGAATTTTGTTTACTCCCCCGATTTTTAGAATTTATTTTTGAATGTAAAGTACGTAACGCTTTTTTTATTGTATGGATTGCGCATTTTATTCATTACTTTTAATTTTATTCATTTTGAATTATTACATATTTATACGTGAAAATCTCAGAGTGATCTTTTATCTCTCTCTAAATTTACGAATGAAACTAAGATCTTTGAAGCTTTACAAAAACATAAAAAAACAACTGATATTAACATTACGCGCTCAAATTAAAAAGAGCAATCTTTTAAATTTACTTTATAAAATAAATTCTTCAAAAAAAAAAATAACTGGAATTTATCATAGTATATATCCATTCTTATTTTTAAATAAACGTACATGAAATATTTACAAAAAAAAGAAACAATGAAGGAATTTCAGAATACAACTGAACTTATTAAGACTCTATAGTAATACATTTTCAGTATCAGTTAATCATACACACACAACGATATTATTTCAATCCAAGTGAAACATATATATATATATATATATATATATATATATATGTGTGTGTGTGTGTGTTGTGTGCGTGTGTATCATATTCTAAACTCTAAGCAAATTATGTACGAGCCTTAGATAACTGACTATTTAATTCTAGAATTAGTGGTAGTATATCGGCAACAGTTAGAACTAGATATTCGTATCCTTCGAAAATTTTCTTCGTTCTACAGTTTTCACCTGAGCTATAATCTGCCACTGGAACGCCCGTTTCACGGTCTACAGTTGCTCGAAGCCTTCATGAGAGAGGACTATTGACCAGAAGACCGGTTGTTGGCGTCCCGCTGCTCACCACAGTACTCAATAACGCGTTTAGCATAGGAGCAGACAACGTGACAACAGACTCCTAGGACCAGAATTCAGTGTAGAATCATGCCTTTTACTGATGAGTCGAGACTCAGCCTGTACATCAATTATCAGCTTATCGTATCAGAAAGCTTGGGACACGATACCATCCCTCTCTCAGTAAGGAAGTGGATCATTATGGTGTTGAAGGTGTAATGGTTTGTCAGGCCTTACACTGTATGAACCGTATATCCCCCCATATGTTTAAGTAAGGCTTTCTGACTGCTATGAAGTATACTTAGGAGATTTTACAGCCCTTTATTATAATTTTTTTGTCATGCAGTTCGTCCTGAGTTTCTGTTAGTGGACAACAACGCTTTTTAGGATTTGGCGCAGTTTTTCGACATTTACCTGGAAAGTGAAGATATTTGCCACATGGGTTGGTCAGTCAGATGTTCTGACCTAAATTTCGTACAGTATGTCTGCAACGTTCTGTTAAAGGAAATGTGTCACGCCATTCTTGAGCTAAACACTGGCTGAGTGCAGTAGTAGCATGAACTGTCAAAAGGACTCCTCAACCGCTTCCTGTCCAAACCTGTCTGGCTGTCAGAGGGGATCATACCGATATCACAGTTTGAAATTGGAACATTCTAGCACTATCTGTTTTATTTATGATCATGCTTACATAAAATGACTGGTTTATCTCCTTATCTGTTATAAATGTATATTAATACAAAATATTACTAAAATATGTTCATTAATTTCTAAGAAATACGACCTGTTTTGCAAATTCTTTTTACACATACACATTTGTGTGTGGGAGTGTATGTGTATAGGGTTATTCAAAATGATTAATCTGATTGCAAAATGGTATATTTTCTTAAATAAACGACACAGAACGATAAGTAATACATTAATGCAGGGGAAAAAATGTGGTAGTTTGTATTAAAAGTGTTAGATATAACTTCCTTTAACTGCAAGTATAATATAAATTCGATATGTAAATTCCTGCCAAACACGTTGTGAAGTGTCACTGGTAGTTGAGTGTACAGTAGCATAAATCCATTGCTTAAACTCAAATATGTGGGTAATGGTAGCGCCTACGCTTTCGCTTTTACTAAGTTTCATCCCATGGGGCCATAACAGGTGACTTAGGTGGCCAGCTGTGTATCATCAAATCATCTGGTCCACAGCGACCAATTATACTGCAAGGTAGCTCCTTGAAAGCTAGCTTTCGTAAATTAGTTTCACGAAGATCACAAGAGGACCATCTATTTTTCACGATATAAAACTTCCACAATTTTCTTTTGTATTCTTGAATTAATCTACTGTATGTATATTGTATTCATGTATTGATTTTTTGTGTTGTTTACTTTTGAAAATATGGAATTTTGAAATCGCACAGATCATTTTGAATAACTCCAAGCGATACATCATAAATCGTAACAGGTACGTGTGAAATAATAAAATATTGGAATCAAATATGCTTAGTAAATAAGCATTAAACTTAAAATAATGTTATGCACATAACAATAAATATTTGGCAATGAGGTAATTTCATCATTTGTATTCTTGTCATTTATATAGCTTTCTATAAAATATACATACTATATTTAAAATGCACTTTTGTAAATTTATGAGCGAAATTATTTGCAATGTTTACTTAGAAGCGCGTTTAAAATGTTAGAATCCTCATTCGTGCTTGAGTGAGGTTAGAAACGGATTTCAAACACGAATTTAAATGTGATCCCGTAATTATATTCCATTTGCTATTTAATCCTACATCTCACTTAAATTTTAATAAATTCCGAAATAAGTTGAATTCAAACATATTTGTTAATTCTTAACAAAACACACATGCCTAGTCTTTCGTCTGTTGATTACATAGATGAGATTTTGGCAAAAATCAGGATTCGGTAACCATGGCAACAGGTTGAAGAATTACAAAAAGGATCAAATAAAAGTAAAAG
The DNA here is from genome assembly GCA_019974015.1 of Nephila pilipes. Classification (NCBI taxonomy): domain Eukaryota; kingdom Metazoa; phylum Arthropoda; class Arachnida; order Araneae; family Nephilidae; genus Nephila; species Nephila pilipes. Next base: position 93,034 of record BMAW01072153.1, read on the forward strand.
ATATAGTAAAAGATGAATAAGCTCTTCCTTGGTTTTAGAATAAGGGAATTAAATTTAATTGATTTTTTCTGAGTATATTTATTCGCATACTCCGGATTTAATCTTTAGCTCGAGAAAAAAAAGTGTTTTCTCTCTAATGTCTTGTCGTTTTTAATATTTAATGGATGTCGAAAGAAGAAAGTAAAGAAATTTTGTCCAGAATAGAAAATATTTCCTTAGTCTCTTACCGGAATAATCCTTTTCGCAGTCATTTTTGTTTTGAAAGTAGATGGCTAAGGCTTGCACGCATTAATTGAATGGAACAGATTACATTTTTGTTGCAAGAAAATAATAAAGAATTAAGCTGACGTTACATAAAAAAAATAATGAATTTCAAAAGCTTGTAAAGAATATTTTTCCAAGAATTTACAGACAAGCCATTTTTAATTTTAAATTATCACCAAAAATTCCAGATTAACGTAATGAAATCTCTTTGTTTTAAATTAGGATTACAGAGGTTTCTGATTGGTTTCTTGAACAAAACATGTTTTTTTGCACTTCATTTTGAAGGATTTTTTGAGGGCTAAATTAGAATGCATATAATCATTTTCGCTACTTTTATTTCATATGCTAATTTATCAAATGTAGTACGAAGTTATTAATTTTTAAAAAAAATTGGTGTCCTCGAAGTGCATTTTCTTAAATCATTTTAATTTTTGATAAAACAGTTTTCTGAATTTTCATATCTTAGAAACAAAATTTTCTCCTAATAATGCACCAGTTTAATTGAGATTCTTTGTATCTTAAAGTGGAATTTAAAGAAGTTAAATGTTGGATTCGAAAATTAAGATTACTTTCAAAAATTACAGAATCCTTTGCAATTAAGGAGATGAAAACGACTGTATTTTACATACAATGTGTTTCTAAATTGTGACATATTTTTATAAATAGTTATAATTACTGCTTCATCTAATTAGTTGATAAAGTAGTTTTATATAAAAATAAATATGAAAGTGAGCTATTTCTCAATAATGAAAATTAGGCAAATACGAAAAGTAAAATTAGTAGAAATTAATTGATTATTTTCGAATCCTGACAATCACTTCGAATCTATCTGTGGATAACACTATGATTGTTTTATGGGAACTGTTTACATGAATGATTTCGATTGAAATTACAGTTTACTTAATTAAAAGTTGAATTAGAAAATTTCTATGGATATCTAAATTTCTTTATTGAACCATAACAAACATCATAACCATTGCATTTCCCCGCGATAAATTTTTAAGATTCTTATATTTTCTAAACATTGTCATTAAAATGTTTCTTTCTGAATAATATTTCCCAACCTTTTTATTGAAATCCAAAGAGCCAAAAAGAGCGAAAAAATTTTACGATTTTGAGAACTGATTTTTTGAGAAAATTTTAAATTTGAGATTAAAAAAACTAACATGAAAACTGTAACTTTTTTCATAAATACAAATTTTATTGAATTTTCGAATAAGAAATAAGGTACAGTTTAGAATAATTTTCCTCAAAAGGGAATTTGTGTATTAGTTCACAATAAACTATGGAAAGTAAATCTATACCACACAGACCAGAAAAGATAATGAAAGTTTGAATAATTGTTCGAATTTCTTTATCATGTGAATTTGTGAGTTATCCTCAAACGAATTATAGTTTCATGATAAAATCTGAAATAAAATCAGATTAATAATGTTACAATAACGGAATATTTTTTTAATAAATCTCGGAACGAAAATCGCATTCCATTAAAAAAAACTTCATAACTATCAATTACGGACAAATATCTATAATAATTAATTGCAGACAAATTCCTTTAATTGAGAAGATATAACAAGAAAATCTACCTTTTGATCATAAAACTTTGTAATCAATTTCCAATAGCCTGGTTTTAATATTTTTCTTCGAAAGTAAAAAAAAAATTAAGATTTAAAAAATTAGTAGAATTTGTTTCAGATAATCTTTTTATCATAAGTAACACGAAATAAGGAAAAAGATACCTTTAAACGTGCAAAACGTGATGTACAAAAACGTGATATGTATTGTCTGTTGCAATTCCGTAATATCATGCGGCCATATCAGAAATAATTGCTCTCAATTATACTAATAATATCAAAAAAATAATAATAATCTTTCTCTTAGAGTCATTTTTCTCATTTTCAATAAAATAAGCTGAAAGAAGTATGTACTAATGAACTGATAGTTCCTAATTTTTTTTGCGAAAAAAAATTTCGAATAATAAAATATTCTTTCTATGATGCTGATTCAATAAATGAAGTTAATTATTTAAAATTTAGAAATTAATATACCATTGAAAATATTTAATAATCTTCATTACTTCTTCTAAAGAGCTTAAATGTCTCTTTTTCACAAATCACCCTTCTTAAACTATTTCAATAGTAAAATAATTTTGTAAATTTTATTTTTATGAAATTTATAGATACATATGTTATAGAAAGAGTCAATAAAATTAAACACAACGTTATTTTATTTCTATAGAATAAAAATGAATTTTTAAAAAATTGATAATTAGTTTTTGGAAATGAAATGAAATGCTCAGCATCTCATAAAGAAACTTTTGTGTACTTTTAAGATGTTGGCTGATTTTGGAAAGTGTTTCAACATTTTTTTCAAAGATATAAGATCATTCACGATCTTATAAAAATATGCTGAGATAAATAAAGTTAAAAATAGTTGAGGTAAAGGTAAAAAAAAAATTATTAACTGATAGAAACTAAAGATTGTCTCAGCAGTTTTTCTATTGCCGTACAAATAAATTTAACTATTATGTAAACAGTTTAATCTAAGGTACGGATCTTTATGGAGAATTCATTTTTATTTACAATTTCTCTAATACAAAAATTCAAGAAATCCCAAAGATCCAATTATTGACATATTCTTCTCAACATATATCTTGACACACTTCATGATGCATTCCAATTATTCTTCAATTCTCGTATATGACACATAAATCTTTTTTTCTTATTCATTGTTTAGAACAGGAGTGTCAAACTGAAAAAAACAAAAGGCTGCTTTGTAAGACGTCTATCAAATACCAGTTATATTTAGAGTTATTCTAAGAAACAAAACAACGAATTAAAAAAAATGCTTAGGAAACAATTTTACTGACCTCTTACAGTGAGTGAGTGACGGTGGGATTTAGGATTTAAGGACTCAAGAACCAGATATGCTGCGGTAAACAAAGTGCAACTGTAATCTAAGCTTTAAAAAAAAGGTAAAAATTTGGTGGAAAAGAAGGAGGGAGGAAAATAGAAAAAAATTAATAGGGTATCCCGAGGCGAGTCCCCCGTGTTTTGTACAAACAGTGAATATCATGGGAAAGAAAAAATTATTAGGATGCCTCGGTGCTATGATTCATTTATCTATCAAAAGAAGATAAACATGAGGGCGAGCTCTTACAATTTATATAAGCAATTATGTCATTAGTTAGAATATAAATTTATAGAATTATTTTATCTTCAAAATTATAAAACACACAAAAATTTTTTTAAAAAAAGCAACAACATACATTTTATAGCTACATTTTAAGTCCCTTTAAGAAATAATTAGATGGATAATTTTAAATAACATGAACCAAAATACTTATTTACGTTTTTTTCTCTTCTTCATTCGATTTCATTTCTCATGCTTGACACCTTTTCTCTGCCCCAACACATTGTAAAGCCTCCCTGTCATATTCCTACACAGTCGAATGACTCAATAACATAATTTCAATGACGAAAAAGTCATGTAAATACTAAACACGTTTATCATTACATTCTTCAGATTTTTAATATTCAAAGATTCATGCAATATGACTTCCTCTAATGTATTTCCCCCTAAATTGCCTGAAATATAAATTGGAATAAATGAAAAAAGTTCTCTCCTATCGACTCATTTGGGCTCGAAAGAGAAATATTACTGGGTTTAAGGGTACGTGTGAACCATGTTCCCTTTATGTTAATTACTTAATCTGAAAAAAAGATTTTTTTCCCATCAGTCTTCTACCGAGGTTCTCTTGCGGAGAACGAGTATTCCTATTCTACTTTTGTGCCATAACTCAATCAAATATAACTAACACTAAAAAGTCAATAATCTACAAGGATGGACAGTAGACAAATCTCACACAAGTATTTATTCGATGGACTTGCAATATAATGTTTGATGGGTTCCTGCTCTCCAAGATAACACCCTAGATAATTTCACCCGTTCAACTACTACTGAATTAAGAGTGTCTTACCCAAGTTTTTTCAGTTGAGGTTGGCTTGATTTCTTGACTTCCTCACGATCACTATCGCCTGTAGCAACTCTTGATCTCGTCTACCATCTGTAAGGCATACACTCAACGCTAGTGCCACTCGACCTCTATCGTCTTAATTTCGCTCTGCTTATTTACTTTCCTATCTAAACCATTTCACTTTATTTCTATCTGCTTCTAATTTGCCTAATCACGTTTAATTTTGGTTGGGAAGAAATTGTTATATACAGCAATCAATCTGAATAAAAATCCCCAAGGTTAGTGAAGAGAAGACCTTGAATAGCCCAACGTCACACACTTATTACATAACATTCTTTATCAACCACCATTTACAGACGTTTTCGACCTCAACATTCACTTCTTCGTCGTTTACACATGCATCTCCTCAAATCTATTCTTTACACTTCATAACTTTAATATAATCTGTATACATTAAGTTTCTTTTTCTTTTTTTTTTTTTTTTGGGGGGGGGAGGGAGGTTTCTTTATAAACAATTCAAATTTCAAATATGGAAGTTCTCAAGGTTTGTGAAAAGAAAATAGAGAGATATAGCTGAACATTATAACTTCAGCACATGCTTATTCTAATATATTGTTCATTTACATACAGCTTCTGTCTCTAATTTGTGTATGTATGTGCTATTTAAAGCAAGTTTTGGAATATTTAAAAATTTTATGTGAAATTATAAGTTTTCTTATATAATGTAAAAAAAAAAGAAAAATATTAATTTTACCTCATTTTAAACAATTCAAATATGGAAGTTCTCAAGGTTTGTGAAAAGAAAATAGAGATATAGCTGAATATTATAACTTCAGTACATGCTTATTCTAACATATTGTTCATTCACATACAGCTTCTGTCTCTAATTTGTGTGTGTATGTGCTATTTAAAACAAGTTTTGGAATATTTAAAAAATTTATGTGAAATTATAAGTTTTTTTTATATAATGTAAAAAAAAAAAGAAAAATATTAACTTTACCTCATTTTAAAATGATTTTTAAGAATTACTGATAAATTTCAAAATGAAAAATAAACAATTTAAAAATGTAAAAACTTAGAAGTCGTTAAAATTAAAATGATTTTCACGAAATACTTTTCATGCTTTTTCTTAGAAATCAAAAGAGTTACCAAGAAATAGAAAGTAGAGTTATTGTTACTTTGAAATTGAATTTTAGATACCTTTTTCCTAGCATTCTGAACACTTTGATAATGGATTTATAAAAATCAAAAATACATTTAAAATATGAAATGCATTTTTCCCCTGCACTTTAGAAAGAGAATGAAAATTTGTTGCGTTTTATGCAATAACTCATTTTTTATCTCGTCAAATAAGAATATTCGTTTCAGTATATATGTGCAACATTTTTTTCTTCATTAAATAATTTTCTTGGAATATTTTTCAATTGAAAAATTTTATTTTGCAAATCGGTGGTAAATATGCTATTTTTACTTTAATCTCTTACTGATATTTAAATATACTAACATTTCTTTTTTTCAAAAGCTTTGATTTTGCTCTATTTTTATGTATAAGCAATGAAAATGTACAAAAGGTAACAATAATAATATCAACTATTTTAAACTCTATTTGATTTTTTATGAGAACGCAGGAAATATGACTTTGATTAAAAAAAACTATATAACTATTTAAAAAAGATTGTGAACATCTGTATAAAGTACTTTAACTGTTTTAATGACAAATAGATTTTCTAAAAATTCGATCATTACTATTAATGACGAAGCAATAAAATTTTTGCAACGATTTCTTAAAAATATTTCTTTAGCCGACATGTAAAGGATTATGTAAGAGGTCGAGTGCCCGAAATTCTATTACTACATGAGTGAGATTATTAGAAACATGAGTGAGAAAGTGTTTATTTCTTCCATGAAAATGAATTTGATGTCATAGCATTTACAATTTTAGGTTCAAGATCCTATAAGCTGTAAAATGGGTTATTCGTGAAGATTCCCTTATCTAACAACTGAGGTTTTTTTCTCATTTTACATTTTGAAGTATTAAAGTGAACAAATGTAATTAAATCGTATAAAAGCGACAGAAATTCGAATATAGATATAAGATTACAGTTCTTGGTACAGTGCTAGTGCAGTTTTCTTGCGGGTCTACGCGTTTTATTGAGACAGGAACCCAACGCACTCAAACTGATTAAATATTTGGAGGATGTACTCGCAAGCGTATTATTGACATGTTAGAGAAATTGTTAGTACTCGCGGATAGAGACGTGAAACTATTTGAGAATTTTGATTGGTTCGTTAACATTGCACTAGAAGCAACACGAGGGCTATTGGCGATGGACCTCGTAATTTTGAACCTCGGTCAAGTGACGAGGACGACATATAAGCTGAAAGCCCCTTCTCTTAACTTCCAAACCACGCCAACTTTGAGCCTCGAAAGATTTTACGTACATCAGCCCCGACTACACGGTGGGTCTTTAGTGGCACCAAGGCTCGAGCCCACGACTTGACGAAAAACTCCGGTCGCGAGTCCGTTACCTTGACCACTAGGCTACCGCAGCCACATTGTTTGAGAGGATCCACTTTATTAGAGGATTAATAAACTTTATTTTAGAATACAATTAACAAATTTAATTACTTTGTCTACGCTTGAAATTAAGTTGAAATTTAGATTTTCTATTCGAGTAACATTTCAGTTGACAAACAAGGGGACTAAAAGGATTGCACCACACAAAATAATGTAAAATAAATAAAATAATACTACTCTCTTCCCCTTCATTTCGGGAAGTCTCAAAAATTTAATTAATTATTTAAAGGAATATTTAAAAAAAATAATACAGAATGTTGTGAGCTGAATTAGTAGATTTATACAGAGAAATAGATTTAAAAGAAATTATTATGTTTAACAATCATGATCCATCTTCTCCATGAATTCAGCCTTAGAAAATAAAACTAGTAATTTCAGGAAAAATAAATTTTAAATATGTAATTATTGTTTTTATGACTGATACGAATCATCCACTTTTTATAGGAAGTTATGAAAAAAAAATTTGTTTTGTTATCACTGAATACAGTCGGTTTTTATTAAGTAAATATTGAATCGGCTTTCCTCGGGAAAAAATTAAAATTAATAAAGTAATCGTTTGATTTTTAGATTACTTTTCCCCTCGGATTCTGAAACAATACAAACGGCATAGTACAAAATAAATACAAACTTAACTCATTCTACCCACCTTACTTAACCCATTCATTATCGCTATCGGTACATTAATCTACATAACGGTTTACGTACTCATCTCGAATTTCACGCGCTTCCAATTAGTCTTTGCTACTTCTGTAAAACACGTTCCTCCTTGTACGTACTCCTGTTACAGCAAAGTATAATTGCGATGAAAGAGCCACCTGATTCTTTTCATCTACTGATTAAAACAGTGACTTACTAAACAGTAGTACCATTTCCGAACTGTTAATGGTAAAGATTTTTTTTTTATTCAAGTGTGAATAATTTTACTACATATATATACTTGAATCGTAGATGAAATTGTCCGAAATTTTCATTGTCAGAGGGCATAAAGTCATTTATTTTATATATCATCTGGTTAAATTTAGTTTCTGTTCAAGCATTTAATGAGTAGAAATGCTACATTTATAAAAATACCACTGACATAAATTTAAAGACGAAAGATGGGATCAAAATACAATATATTAAAAAAAATAATAATTAAATTTACAAAAAATTATTATTTACTAAATTGATAAAATTCCAAATAATTATGCCTATTAAATGTAAATATTATTATAATTTTATTATTAATAAATGTATAAAGTAATTTAATGAGATTATTTAATATAATATTAGCGACGTAGAATTTAATAATAGAATTACAGCTCTATATAAAAATAGTTTTCCACTTCTCAGATCTTTATTAGATCTTAATTTCTTCTCAGATCTTTATTATTCCAAAATTTCACAAAGAATCCATTAAATTGTGGACAGTCACTACGGTTCTATTGACCGTGGTGGTGAGGTGGTTTGAATGTATGACTATGAACACTGCCGACTCAGGTTCGATTATCAGTGGCTTCAGCTTGTGTAACTGTTCTGGGTCTACTCAGCCCATCTCTCTGGGGTCGATAAATGTGTATTAAGCTCGCTTGAGAAGTTAACTAGGGTTCAGGCTCGAGCCCGCTTATCGGCTTGGACAATAGCTAATATTTAGCACCTTACGCCTCAGACAGGTTTTACTTTATAACTTAAATAATGGTTATAATAAAAATCTGACAAGAAACTATAAATTTAATAAAACTGCTATTGTTAAGAATATATAGTTCAGATATTATTAAAAGACAAAAATTTATTTGTTATTCATACATAATTATGATTTTGATAATTTCTTCGATTCGATAGACATAGATTATCTTAAAAAGGTACTGTTAATTACATATATGGATTATATTATTAACAAACTCATTGCTTGTGATAAATTAAAATTTTTAGTTAATTTATTGTCCCTAGAGAGAACTACATTAAACATAAAGATAATTTTTTTAAACAAAATAGAGATATTCTCCAAGGTAGACCTATGAGTAATAGTTTGGCGAATATCTATTTATACTTTTATGAACATAATTACACTGATAGAGATAATTTTATTATATATAGATATATTGATGATCGACTTATTTTGAATCTGATAAGCTTTCTGAAGATAAACCTAATATACCCTTTTATCCTACTAATTTAAATCTAATTGAAATAATAATAGAAAATAAAAAACAGAATATTTTGAAAGGCAATTGAAAATTATAGATAATAAAATTATTTGCAACATTTTTGACAACAGAGACAGCTTTAGATTTTATATTAATAATGTAACTTTGAGAAGTAGTTATTTGCAAATCTGAAGAATTTAGAAACATTATCATTCATAATTATTATTAGAAATACTAATTTAGTAAGCTGTAATAAACTAAAAATATTAATTAATTAATTATAAGAAGTTTATCACTAGTCTCATCAAAGCTAATTACCCTCTTAATTTTATTAATAAACGTTTTTCGATGATTAAGACAACGGAAATATTATATATATATATATATATATATATATATATATATATATATATATATATATATATAATTTTTTATTTGTCTTAATCATATCTTTTGATTTAATATGCTATTTGTTTTTGTTGCACACACACATACACACACACACAAACACAAACACACACATATATATAATATATGTGTGTGTGCTTGCTTGTGTGGTGCATGTAAATTTATAAATATGTTAGCAATTCCTTGCTTTCTGTATGGTTAATACACGTGGAATATTATACTTGGAAAATCTTGATTTTTCTCTTAAGTTTCTTAATTTCAGTTTTTATTTTTTTCACATTTAGTTTTTAAATTTTTTTTCTCTTTTTGTGTGTTTTTCATTTTGAATTTATTGCTTGGACTTAATTTTTCTGAATTTTTTCAATTTACATTTTTAGAGTTGTAAGAATTTATTATAATGTATTTTGTTGATGGGGATAGTTAGGCCGTTATTTCTAGAATAAAACAGCTTAAAAGTCTAAAGTCTGTTTCAACACTAAATATGATAATCTCCTTTTTTTTATTTTCATAAGCTTGTGAGGGTTTTTTTTTTTTTGAAAAAATTTCAAAAATTTTTCAAGTTTTTCTAATTTCTTGATATTTTGTTTATTTTTCTACTTTTCTTAATTATACACGCACACACGCATGCACGCACACACGCATGCACGCACACACACACACACATATATATATATATATATGTATCAGTATTATAAACAAAATAAATGAGTAACTAATTAAAATTATTATAGAAGCAAAAATTAAGAAAAAGAAAAATTTTAAATTACAAAGAAAACTTACAAATAATTATTTAGTTTACATGAAAAGTATGAGAGAAGTGAAAAAAAATTTATTCGCAAATGATGCTGTGATTTCGAGACTCATTTGAAATATGTTTAATTTTTTGTGCTTAAAATCGTTGTTCAATTTTTGCTTTATGTTTTTTATGTACTTCTGTCAGTATGCTTAAGAATTTTTTTTTTTAAATATATATTTCTTAAAAAATTCCTTATGTTTTTTTTCTTTCAAATTAATTTTTGATATAATTTTAGTTTAAACTGAGAGTAATTAAACTTATGGGCATATCTACGGTTTCTATTTTCCCGAAATTTTAAAGATATAAACGAAAATTTTCTTTAACTCATTTTTATAGTTTTACGAGCGTAGTTCAAAAAATGCTTGCGTTAGAAATAGAAAGTGGAGTGTATCATAAATTGGGAAAAGGAATAATGACATTGTATTATTGTCCACTGATCGTTTTACTTTTTTCTAAGAAGTCTATGAGTACTACGCCTTTCGCCAATCAAAATTCTTCGCGATAATCATTTCGACCATTGGGTTCGTATCCACCTTCTTTGAAGAAGATTCACCCGGAAACAACTGATTACTTTAATTGTTGTTTGTTTTTTGATGTAAAATGAGGAATTCTACTGTCATGAACAACGACAACTCAAAGCGGCTTCAATCAAATTTGATTTTACACCAAATGATTGCTACATCAAAACTAAAGTTTGACTTTCAGTAAAACTTTCGGTTTGAGGAAATTTTACAGACTGTTTTTTATACGTGTGAGTAGCTTAATCAACTGGAGTTCAGATTTTAGTTATATTTTGGTTTCTATTTTTTTTTTCAGTGTGGGGTCAAAAATGAAAAAAAAAAAAAAAAAAAGAATTAAAGAGTATTCTTGCAGATTTTTTTATAAATGTTCTTGTAGATTATTATATTCTCGCAGATTCTTCTTTAAAACAAAAGATTCTTGTGCAGTTGTATTTTTTATAAATAATCCCATAAAATTAACAATCTTAATTAAATTTAATGAGAATTTAATTTTCAATAAAATTTAAAATAAAAAAAATATTTTGCGCGTTTTTATGTTTTTTAAGTAATGCAAAATCTTTTTATCTATTACATTTAATATTAATAAGTTTTGAAATTGTTGTAATTTATGTAATTTATTCAATAATAAAGAATTGTATCAAACTCTATAAGAAATAAATATCGAAAAAGAGCTTCATTCTGTAAATAATTTAACCTTCTTTAATATAAAGAAAATTTAATTTAAAATCGTATTCATATATAACAACTTATATGAATACATGATACAATATTTGAGAGATTTTATTTTACTACATCCCAATCTTTTTATTTTTCAGCTACATATAAATATCGGCAAATATTAAGTCAGCAAAGATAGATCAGTTTCAAAATTATTAGGGATTTGATAGCAGTTTATTTAAAACAGATTATAATTAATCCCTTTTATAATTGGAATTATCCTCTCAAAATAATTAAGCACTTCTCTAAATGACGCTAATCCAGACGTCTGCTTTAAGCAGACAATCTAAGCAAGATCACGTCATAAAAGGGAAGTGAAGGAACCTATTGATTCCTTTGGAAATTCTGGAACTCAGGTCAAAGAGGAGCATTGACCTTGCACTAAAACTCGGAATGTTGGTGTCCCACTTTTTTTCCCGGAAAAAGTCCTTTCGGGAATTATTTTCAGGAGTCGTTCCTCCCGAGGAAGTACTCTTTGTCTTGTCTAATATCTTTTTTTTTTTTTTTTTTTTTTTTTGCTACAGTCATTATACTTTGTGACTGGCTGTTATTGTATTGGATAGATTTATGATGCGTTACTGGTGTGTTGGAAATCATCTCACTTGTGTGGTTTCTTTTTATTTCTGTTCTACGTTATATGATTTGGATATCTTAGAAGTGCGTTTGAATAAAAAAAAATTTACATGTTTTACCAAGGACAATAGATAATCTAAATTATTTTTGAAACTTGACGTAAATGAAAAAATTTATTTCTTATTTGGGAGTAGGTGTGATACAATACTTTTGTGTGCGAATGACTTTGAAGTCAAATCTCTGATAATGAAATTTTCATATTATAATAGCATTATTGCATAATTATAACAGTGATTACATTAGAATGATTTGAATATATTACTTGATTCCATTTTATTTCCTTACTAGGTTTGTTGTAATTAAACAGAATTTCCGTCCAAATTAAAGCCATAAAGCTAGTTTTATATTTTATACATCTTGAGATTTTTTTTTATAATGCTACATAACTCATTTAATGAAATTTATAACAAAAATTTAATTAACATTTTTGTTTTATAGCGATTTTCATTTTAAATTTTAAAGCGAATATTGGCACTTAAGAATTTAATTTTTAAAAGAGATTAGTATTTCATAATTTAAACTTTGAAATCAATTATAACCATATTACAGATTTTCTTTGCATGGAAAAGGCAAGCATTATATTTTAGTTAAAGGACAATAACATGTTCAGTATCACTATTTTGGATATAAATAAGATTTGAAAAAGTTGAAAAGAGATCAATAAAAAATGTGTTTTGTTTCTAAATTCTCTTGCATTTCTGTTTCAAAATATTTCGGTAAAAATATTCAATATGCAGAAAGAATATAACATTCTCTCTCTCTTCCTGCATAGTAATATTAAAATAAATAAATAAGTTAACATATTTCATGACATGTTTTCTGAGAGAGAGAGTTACAGCAATAACAATAATTGATTTATTTAGAATTTCTTAACTGATTTGGAGTAAGCAGAACTAAAACTTTAGCTCGATTAAGGTTATGGAAATAAGGAGATAATATTCATAGAATATTTGTAATGTCTATGATGCCTTATTTTGAAAAATGTATGTTCTAATTCTTGATATTGAATGAAATTAACGTAAAATTAAAACTACATCTTAGAAATATAAATAGGAAGGGGAAAATAATTCAACTGAATTTTTCCTAAATTTCCCCCCCTCTCCTTCAGATTTCCCCTTATTAATTAAAATGGAAAAATACTTAAAATCGTCTCCTAATCTTTTTAAGAAATGAAATAAAAGATTATTAGACTTGGTATAATTTTAAATCAATGTCGCTTTAGAACTATATGAAATATACAGGCTGAAGTGAACCAAGGCTGAAGTGAAGAAGGCTATAAATGATGAGGTACCTTACGCTTATGATTCTGACAGCATGTAGCATTAAAATTTCGCGACACAGCTCCATTTAATATGGAACAGCTGTCATTAACACACACGGCAAGTCTTTAGATTACGGGTTTAGCCTGACTCAAAACTCGACACGAGCATCGAAAGGAATGAAGTTTTGTGAATGTGGAATTACTGGTATAAGGAATGCAGTTAACATAGATTTGTAATCACTACAGAAAACACAGCCTCTCAAGACGAGAAAGGAAAAGTCACAGCGACACCAGCACATATTTGCTTTATTTATATTTGTTCACAGATGTTTATTTCTGCCCAATTCCACTGTCAGATGTCATTGTCGACTCAAGCACTGCCCCCCCCCGCAAATTTCCACATCCATATCACATCAACATGAGGACTTATGGTCCGTTAGATGTAACGTGTTTAAGATATTAATGGCTTTTTTTTAATGGAGTCAGGCCATGAACACGTAGCTAGACTGAAACATCGCTTTCAATGAGCTAATAACCGTGACCCCTTGATAACCAGGATCGCAACACATATTTATTGACAAATTACTGCAAACTGGCTGACAGATGAAGGCATCATTGTCTATCCTATCCGGCGAAGTTTAAATTGAGCCGTGTATCCAAATCCTGATTCAACTAAAGATCTATTTGGTGAAGGACTGATGCATTTCAAATGTGTTAAGATTCAAGAGTCTCGCATTGGTGTGGAGTGGAGAAGTTTCAGAACAGGTGCTGACCTCGTTATCTTACTATGGAGAAAAATTACGAGACATGTCGGTTATATTTTGCGAACGTTCTCTTAGGCAGAAAATAGACCCCCAGAATCTTTAATACAATAGACAAAGAATTGTAAGTTAGAATTATAGGGTATCTTGTTTTCATTACCTCTTTCACACTGTGTGAACCTAGTTTTCAATAATTTTGATAGCGAAAGATTTCTTACGTATTGTAATACTTTAATTTAACAGAAATAATTGCATTAAATTCTTCAATAAAAGACAGACAACTAATTTTAATTTGAATAAAATTTCCTCTAGGAGGACACGAAAGCTGTTTGTTGCAGATATTGTAATTCTGAGCTCAGCCATAAAGGACAGCCAGCCATTACCAGCTCATATAAGTGTTTGAGACTTAGAGCTATTTAATGGACAACAGTACCTATTAATCCACAGGACTTTTTGTGTTAGAACCGGGACATGACTCGACACGAACATCACTGGCTTCATCTCTTGACCATGAACATTAGACTACCACGACTTCATTAAGATTTTAAATAGTAGATTAATGCATTTATTAAGAAGCTAAGATTTTAAGAAGATTAATGCATTTATTAAGATGATAATTTTTTCTCAATTTGATGAGCATGATATACAATAATGAAAATGTGTTTCAAGAAAATAGTGCAGAATATATTGTTAACTATTTAATTTAGATTTTATAAAATTCATATTATTTATTGAAGTTAAAAATGCCGATTATTATATAAAAATCACATTTATTTTAATTATTGTTATACATTTGAGTTAAAAATTGTTATGTAATGATAATCAAGAAATAATTAAAATTATTTTTTATCAACTTACAGGGAAGGGGGGGGACTATTAAAATGATCTGCATTTGTTCAAATATAAATTATGTTATTCACAAAAATGTTTAAACTTTCAATTTAAATAAATAATACTAAATTAGAAATGCATTTTAAAATAGGGGTTTAATTTTGAAATTTAATGCAAAAAGAGAAGTGAATAAGTAAAAGAATAAACCACTTAATACACATACAAACAATTTCAAAAATTTAAATATTACATTAATTATATTTTTGATTCCTTGAATTTATAATTATGTTTAAATTTGAGATAAAATAGTAAAAAAAATCTCACGCTCACATTACATATTACACCTATGTATGTCAAATTTTTGATGCATTTTGATTTTGATATATTTAAATTATTCATGAGTGTTTCATTATTTTCAGCTGTTCCATGATATCTTCATTTAAATATTTTCATGTAAAAACCGTCAAAATAAAGGAATAAATAAATCTCCTTTTGTCAAATCTCTTTGATACTTTTTTAATAGAAAAATTGAAATTTTAATTGGGAAAGTTACATACCTTACATTTTGGAAAATAATTAGAGAAGGATAGTGTACTTAAAATGTAATCAAGTTTGAATAAAACTTGCTTATTATTTAGATGACATCTAAACAATAAGCTTACCTATTACAGAAGAAATGTTTGACTTTAATTAAAATGAAATATGTGTGTGCGAATATAAACCAATTTTTAAACAGTAAATAATGTAAACAATTACAAAATTAGGAACTAAATAACGAAAACATCATTTGTTAAATGTTCATGATGAGGAGTTTATAAAAAGTAAAAATAATGATTCGTATCTTGTCCGCTGAAAATGTCTTAATTATTTTATTATTTGCACACAAAATACCAATTTAAAAAATAATTTAGGTTGTCCTTGGGTAGTCTAATTATATAAATTACTTAATATAAGACTAAAAGATCATGATTTTGAAGTTACAAAATAAACAATAAAATACGAATAATGATGCTTATATCTCTAATTCAAAAATTTTAATAATCGAACTTTTCAAATGGAAAATAACAAGCAATTATGAAAACGGTCTTACAAAAAAAAACTTGATAAAAAGAATATGTTATTTAATTAAAGGATAGCATGACAAAAATGTTTTATTAATGAGAAATACAATGAGAAAAAAAAGATTATTTTTAAGAATAATATGATTCTGTGCTCCTAATTAGTGTTTCCAGGTCTCAGAATGATAAATTAATAAACTTAAAATGCTCTTCCTGGTATTTGTTCAAAAGGAATTTTATTTAAAATGTAAAAACAAGATTAAAATTGAAAGACACACAACTTTAAGTTGGATGTTTCTTAATGAAATTCATTTTGTTTGACTTGGAAAAAGTGGCCCAATTCATTGAAATGTTTTACATTTTTTTTGTCTCTTAACTTTACTTATTTAATTGCAGTAATAAAAAAATTATGTAGTAAAAATGCCAAAGAATATAAATATGAAATCGGAAATATTAAATTTCATCGATACTGTGTTTGTTTTATTTTCTTAGACAAAATTAGTTAAGAAATTTAATGAGCAAATATGATGTTCAGAAGGTATCATTTTCATTTTTAATCTGAATATATTGTTAGCAGATTTCATAAAAATATATGAGGAGATATATTAATAATGAAAAAGGATTTATTCCATATTTTTATTTGGAAAGATTTATTAGTTAATAAAACTAATCTTTAATAATTTATTCCTGTAACTAACTTTTCTTTTAACCTACAGTTTATTAAATGAAATATACGGGTTGAATCACATTTTAAATCAATAAATGTGGAAGTCTTTTAAAAAATAACTTTCTTTCTTTTTAAGCCTTTATTTCTTTAATAAAACTATATTTGAACTGCTTATTTATAGAAATGTCTAAAAACACATTCCTTTAAAATTTTAAAAAGTTATAAAAAGCTTAATATTTATTTATTGATATAAATATTCCAAGAACGCATCGCACATACATTTTTTAATCCATTGGAAAAGTGTAAATATTTATAAAGCAAATTTTAGAAATTACATTTGCTTTCGAAAAAATAATTTAACATATCATTGTAGATTCAAAAGAGGATCTATATCGTTCGTTTAATTTTTATTTTGAGTTCTTTCAATGATGTTTCATTATTTATATTGCATCATTCAAATAAATAAATTATTTTTTTCCTCGGTTTTAATGTACATTTTGTTGTATGTTAGCATACGTAAAAACCTGTAAAAATCCTATAATTTTTTGCAATGTTTACTAACTATAAATTTTTTAAAAAGAAATTAATTACTTAAATTTAATTAAACAAAATTTTTATTTTTGCTGTATCATTTTGTCATATATAGAAATTTCATTAAATAGTTTAGAAATATGTATTTATATTTGTTCCGCAACTGCTTTATATCCAAATTCGATAAAATCAGAAACTAGTGTTAGAAGAGGCAGTAAAATGTGCTCAAGCAGCTCGCGTTTCGGAAGCACGTGGTTGCCCTACTATCTTCTATCGTTCATTTGATCTGAATGGATTATCGATTGAAATGATGAACCTATTATTTACAAGAGAGCGCAGCAGGTATTGATTTTAAGCACCAAAGGCAATAATTTTCTTACGCAACTTTCAGAGCCATCTATTTCTCTCTTCTTCCGTTTCAATAAATATATGTTTGTGTTTTTTAAATAAAAAAAATAATAAGTTTATTTCAAAGAAAATTTTCAATACAGTTTTGTCAAAATGAAGTTTCATCACATTTGAAATAAATAAAGATTTTCTTTAAAATGCCTAAAAAAGTCATTTTCAAAATAATTTTGTTTTTATACTTCTTCACTCTTGCAGAATTATTGTTATTAAACATGGGATTCAACTTAAACAAACATTTATATCAAGAATATGTAAAATTATTTTTTCCTTGTTAGAATCGTATAATGTAATCGGAATGTTCTAATATTTAAATATAATTTCCCAAAACTCTTTACTTTTCTAAAACCAAATTTGATTATTATCAAAATGATTTGCAGTTTCTTTCGTCTTTTCCTTCAAATGCTTATGTATTCTTTTACACATCTAGTTATATTTTCCCTAACGGATCGAGACGATATAAAGAAAATTACTAAAAAAATGTTTGATTATTTTTTGTTTTAATGTTTGTTGCAGATCTTTATAACAAACATTTTCTTACACCGCCTGTCATTATCTTCACACAATCTCATAAAAATCTTTATCTCACTCCCTTTGTACTTCTCTCCTTTAAAAAAACCAGTCTTTTCAGGTTCTAAATCTTTTTAATTATCACCGAGGGAAAAAAAATATGCATATTTACATAACAAAGCATGCGTGACACCCTTCAAAACTCTTTACATTAAAGCTCGTTCTAATCTTCCCGATCCCGGAATAAAAGAAAACTGAGGGGTAAGAAAAAATCGATACTCCCAAAATGAACGTACGTCGATTGCAGGTCACCCACGTGCACGAGTTTCATTCTAGTCCATGGCCGTGCGTATCTAGTGACCCCTTGAGCGGCCGATCGATATACGTTTCTCCGGGAGTGACCTTGCAGCCACGCTGGAGCACTGACCTTCTGGCAAGGAGCCTCATCTCGCTGCTCCCCCATCCCATTGCTGGAAGGGGGTCATTGACAATCTCTCGCCTCTGAATGTCATAGACAATGAGTGATTAGGGATCAAAGTCCTGGGGAGAAGGTGCATTTAGAAATATTTCAGTTTTTATGATACGTATTTCTTTACGCGAAAGTGATAAAGATGATAAATTTTACTTACTATTTTGGCAGAATAAACAAATTTTAAATTATTCAACTTAGAATGTGTTTTATTGATTCATCATAAAATGTTAGAAACAAAGAGGAAAAGCAGATTATAGTTACGATAGTGACTTCAAAAATATTAATTGATAACATATAAACATGTTCTAACTTTGAAAAACGTGTATGTGACAAAATTTCGTATCTAAAATTTGTAATTCTTTGTTAAAAACTTATTTTCAATTTAAAAAAAGCACAAAACGTTTTATGTGATATGTTTTTATGTATTAAATACACAAATATGAAACCTTTTAAAACAGGAAGTAGTTTTCAAATATTAATATGCAGAGCATTTACAGAAATACTTATTTATTACTTTTATTTATGAAAATAAAACTCAAATAAATGTTGCAGGGCTTGTTTTCAGGAATCACATTCAGAAATATTAATAAAAGATTCTAGGGTTCCCAAACTTTAATTGTTAAAATAGTTTCAAAATACTGTTGGGATGATATAAATCATAGTTAAAAAGGTATAATGTTAATTATGAAGTATACTAGTGTTTCATTATTTTAAAATTTTCCAATTATCTAATACATAATTCATTACAAGCTGGGCTTCTGAAAATTGTTAGCGTCCTTATTTTAAGAAATCAATTACTAAAGGATCAAGACTGAAAATATTTGATTAATTCTGCTACATTATAAGTTATAACTGATATTCCGATTATTAATTCATTTGATTAATAGGATGTTTTATATAATACATTTAAAAAAATTCTAAAATGCAACCATAAATTACTGTAAAAAATTATAAAGATATTAAAAGTTATAAAGATAGTAAGAATTTGGTTATATCGACGTTTTTTTATGGTATTGTTTATGGTACACTCAAAATGGAATCGAAATTTTAATCACTTATTTCTAAATAAAAATTTCATTCAATAGTCTATTTTGATACTCGAGCATTTTAAAGTGCAAAGCATATAAAACAAATATATAATTCTGGCAAAGTTATCAAATTTCTTATGTAAAATACTTAAATACTTAATTAAAATTGATATTGTTACTGTGCTTGATATAAATTCTTTTTTTAAGCTGAAACTAAATTCTTTGTAAAAAAGTAATTAATTTAAAATTCTTACTGGACTTAAAAACTTTACTATAAAACTTTCTTTCAACAAAAAACACTTTATCTCTTTCGAGATGTGGATAAGAAATTCTATAAAAAATTATTAATAATAATAATGTTAGAGCCAATGACATTAATTATTTTTGAAATAAATTTCACTGTTATTGAAATATTTATGGCAGAGAAACTCAAAATCTCAAGTAATTTGAAGCAATTATTATATAACTGCTTATAACATTTAATAGCCCTTTTCTACCATATATATTAAAGGGAAACATCTAAAGCACTTCTTGTGGGAATTTTTCTTTGTTTTTAAATTAGAAATATTTTTCAAAAACTGATGTTTAACTTTTTTACCTTACAGATTAGAAATATCAAAGATAAATGAAAAGTACCATTCAAAATCAAATGTGTTAGACATTACAGACTCTTTTTGTTAACTGAGAACATACTTCAAAATCAATGTATTTTATAGCAAGGATATTATCTAGTTGTTAAAAAGAAAATGTTATCATAAATGCAATTAAAATCTGAAAGCTGGAATATTAGGCCTTAAATCTTAAGAGAATTCTTGTTTCGTATTGTTTTAATGTATATGTTATTTGAAAAAATAAAACAATGTCGTTTGCATTAAAATATTATTATTGATTTAAACCTTTGTCGAGAAATTATCTTTATTTCAGAGAGTTTAACGAATTACCATAAATCAATGCTAACAATTATAAATACTACGCATATATTATAATTCTGAAGCTTAACAAAAGTAAAAAATTGAACGTTGCATGTCTAGAATGTATTTTGAATTATATAGTTTTGTTTTTAAATTAGCAAATTAATCGAACATAAATAGCTTTTGACATCAATATTGAGAAAGTAATCATTAATGACGTATCAATAAATTGAAATCAAGGTAAATAAAAAAAAACTGCTTATACGTTTATAAGAGACTCAGAAGATAAATATTGTATGTAGTAGAAAAGAAATTCTTTTTAAGCTTCTTTTCATAGTGAATAATAAACCAAATTAATCGAGATTGTACCACACATATATAAAAGTAATTTATTATGAGTATTATTGTCAAATTCACACTAATAAATGTGGAAAAAGAATCATAAAGGCATTTTAATAATTCCATAAAATTAAATATATACATCATTTTGAGAGCAAGAATGTGAAAAATAACGAACAACAACGATCTAACAGTACACAGTTAATATTTATAGTGATACGATAAGTATCAATAATAAAGATTAAGATATTTACATCATTAAAACAAAAATGTTCTTCTGTTTATAGTGCTCTTTTTGTAAATCATTCCTAATAGGCATTAATACTTATAAAATGTACAGTAGTACTTATTTTTTTAAACAATTTAAAATAACGTTTATAATATTTTTAAAAACATGTTAAGGCATTGATTCTTAATTGTTCAAAATTTCTTCATTCTTTGTCACCTTATCATTAAATTATCAACACAGAAATGAATATCGTTAAAGAATAACAATGAGCAATTGAAATGTGCCAATGCATTTCATTTAGCTTTTATGTATTTATAACGAAAAATTCTTACCATTTCTGATAATAAATTGTTTTTTCTCTTAATAACCCAAAACAAATATTTCTGAGTAATTAATGATGTTTCAGAAATTCCTCTTAAATTAGAATACATTTTAAAGATTTTAGGTAGATTTGAAAGCAAGCGACTTAGCAGTATTTTCATCAGATATGAAACTATGTATTATTTTCCTTACAACATTTGTTTGACGGTTTTATTGTTAAGATAAAATAGAGTCAAAAATTCCAACGAAGTAATTAGCAAGGAATGTATTTAAGGCACTTAAGAAGAATTAATATCTTGAATGGTTCAAATAGCTTTAAGCGTAAGAATTTCAACAAATTATTTTTAATTTATTAAGCTATTATGTGCGGCTTAGAATGTTTCAGATGGAAAGATTGTTAATGTTTGTACATCACTTAAAGTCTGAGTTGCACTAAATTCTATTATTTATATTTTAGCTGTCTTGATGGGATTTTTAAAATTTTTGAAATATTTTAAGATTATGAATTATTTTCCTAAATTTTGGATTACATAACTTATTTGGGGGGGGGAATGCCAGTCTAGAAGAATTAATTTACTTGTCCAAGTAATAGAACATAATAAATGAAAAAAAAAAGAATTCTTCCAAATTTAAATTTTTACAATTTTCGACATATTCGAAAAATTTTGGCATACACGGTATTTCGAAAATTGAACCTGTAACATTTTATTTCAAAAATCCTATAAATTACTGTAGTATAATTACAGTTCCAATATTTAACTAGATTCATCTCAACGCTTAAAAATATAGAATTTTCTAAATTACTTTCGTTTCCACTGATTTATTTTTGTTGCTAAAGATATGAATTACGAAGTCTCTATTTCAGAAATGTACTCTTCAGATTACTTTAAGTACCTCTTTATGTGTTAAAATATAGGAAAATAAGCTCTAATTATATTATATAGTTTGGAAATATTTCTTAGGAAAATGCCTAAAAGTTTATATAAATAGAAGTTTTGTATTTTAATCCAATAAAAATAGGGATGAAATATCTAATAATTGTCAAGAGATAAAGACATTTTTACTCATTATGAAAATATCCAGTTATGTCTTTCCATTCTCAAAAAAAAAAATGTCTTATATGTAAGCTGTACAAAAATGTAAATATATGAAACAAATACTATACATGGTTTAGGCCATTATTAATAATAAATATTTTTGGTATCGCAATTTAATTTATGAAAAAAAAAATTATATTAGGTAGCGAACAGAATTATTCATGAACAAAGATATCAAATATGAAAAATGTAACATATGAATGCCGATATAAATATTTATACTCCTTTGTGCAAATATCGAATGAACTTTGTATTTAAATTTTTCTAATCTCTATCATTTCTTTTTAATTAAGTTATCAAACATAATGCATCCCATCAAGTTATGTAGTATTTTCATAAATGATTTTTATACCTTTTTATTCCTTAAGGTATATATAATTAGCTTACAGAACAAAGTACCACGTTTAATATTCATCCCTTTCTTTCTCTAACATTTAAGTATAATTTTGAACAATAATCATAAATTGAAAATCCTTTCATTATCTATTAATTTTTGATAGCATGGTGACTCATTCATACGCATTTAAAATTCTTTTCGAAATAAAAAATATGCTTTTCCTTTTTATTTGAAGTTGATTGTATTTGAAAAAAAAATACAAGATATTTCTTGAAATTATATTTATTCGTATTGTGTGTGAATTTCAGATTTCTATTGCTGTTACATATTTACTTTTTTATTATTATTTAGTTTCCATTATGCATTAAAACCTTATGATGGTGGTAAAATTATAACAGATTGATTTTCAAATATTCCTGTAATTCATGCTAAGAACAAATTTTGTCTTGGTAACTTAAAATCTTTTTTAAATAGACACTTTTACTGTTTCATACGAATTACCAAAGTATTTTTTGTAAATAAATATATCGTAGATCAGAAAATTAAAAAATAATTTTTCAGAAACAACAACACAGTTATATTCTAAAATCAAAGCAGTATTTTCTGGAAAAAAAATGGAAAATTATTTTTTTTGTTTTACTATCTATTAAATCATATACGTTGCCATTTGTTTGAAATGTGTTGATGCATTTAACTTATGTTTTTCAATATAAATAAGTTATCAAAAATTAATTTAATGACTTTAGGTATATAAACTTGGTATTAAAATTTCCAATTTTATAGAATTTGTGTAATCTAATGATAAACATCTAATAGTTTTTAACAGCAGAATAAGGGGCACACGATAATGGTGATCTTGTATAAATAAAAAAAAGTTAAAAAAGGCTAAGAATTAGCAAAAATATTTTCTTAAAAATAAATTATATATTGGAATTCAAAGTCTGTCATGAAGAAAAGCAAGTATACTTTTCGATTAAATCTTAATTTTTTCGACAATTCATATCAAATACTTGTATTCATTTCTATAAACAGATTTATATTTTTCCTTAAATGGTTAACTAAGTGTTTAAAACAAAATATCTACAGAAGTAAATTAATAAGTGATAGGTGACTAATTTACACGTGAAAATGAATATCAATATTCACATTTCGTATTGTTGAGATTCAATTCATAATTTTTTTTTTCAAATTCTTAAGCTATTTTTAAAAGAATTATTCACACGCATTCTAAGTTGTTATTCGTAAGAAAAATTAGTTACTAGATCGCACAGTATTAATATTAATGAAAATTATTATCTGCATGCCATTATAAATATTCAGTTAATATATTGTACTTAGATTTTACTTAAATCGTAAAACAATTTACCATAATAAAAAATATCATTCTATAATTCTGCGTTTTATGTCTAAAGTAGTGATTATTACACAATTTAAAAGTTGTATAATAGAATATATATCATGAGAACATAATAAATTCAAATTTATCATACTCTAAATTATCGTGATGCAATGATAATATAATAATTATCATTGCATCACGAAGCGAAGTGCTCCATAATGCAACAGATTGAGTTCAAAACACATACCTTCGGCAGAGAGGAAGTTGTAAAATCTCCCACATGAGCCCTGTAAATAATCCAAATCTTTTACGAAGTAGCATGCCTTCGTAAGTGAAGGTTTGAGTTGTGCATACTGATTACAGCACGTTTCTCGGTAGGAGCGACACGCGCTGTTATCAATATACACAAATCAGAAAACTCTTATGTAAGATTCTGGGTTTGTTCATAACTTCGTTGGAAAGCTCTCTCTTCGCCTGAACGAGAAATCTGGGAATCCCACAAGAGTCCGAATTGAATGAAAAAAAAATATTTCATTTTGTTATGCTTAAAAATGATAACTAATTAAATTTTTTACCTAAAAAATTGAAGAATGTGCACTTCAGTCCAGCATCCAAACTCGCGGCCCACAACAAATATCCTTGCAACCCAGCCATTGTAACAAAAAATTTATTAAAAAAATATCGTAGTCAAGTTTGAAAACTTATACTTATGATAATTATTGACAAGGAACCACAATATTTGATGATGAATTATTACTAATCGCGTTGTAATTTACTATATATTTCCCTGTATTTCCCTCCAACTGACTTTATGAGCATTGCCATGACGTTATTTGATTCAAGAGCCTCTATTTGTGAGTTATGTAAATCATCTCTGCTATATATAATGAAGTGTAGTGAATAGGAAAAGACACGTTGAAAAGGTTTTTAGAGGAAACGGCAGTAATGGAGGAAGAAATAGATTGAGCAATTCTGATTGTTTATTAAAATCTCACCGAGAGAGCGCCATTGAGCTCTCTCGGTGAGATGAGCGCCATTGGTGAGATGAGCGCCACTGATGAGCGCCATTGGTGACGGACATCGTAATTTTTAACCTCGATCAAGTGACGAGGATGACATCTGAGCTGGTCTATCCATCGTCAAATTTCCACACCACGCCAATGGGAGGACTTAAGACCTCTACCAAATATAACGTATATCAGCCTAGTTACACGGTGAGTTTTTAGTAGCATCAGGGCTCAAGACCCCAACTGGAAGAAAACAACGCCAGCTGAAGGTACGTGATCATGACCACTATGCTTTCTCGGCCACGGAGAGGTAGTGAGAGATCGGTAAATTCGAACAACTACGTTAGAGTGGGCTGCAAAGGAGAATATATGACTCGACGTTTATGCGATCATTTGATCCCGTGTCCCACATACATGTTTTAGTCAGTTGGACAACAAATAAAATTTTATAATATTAATTTATAATATAACTCTCACTCTAAGAGAAATACTCATCGGCACACTTTTTACTTTGATAGAGACCGCATTATATTCTACTAGGATTGCGGTTTATCATATTGCAGTATTTCTACTCGCATTGGTCGAGATCTCACGACTGTCTGCAGCATACTGAATCAATGGGTTCAGGATGGTCATACGGAACGCCGTGTTGGGTTGGTTACTCTGGGCTGTCCTCAACAGACCAGAAGACAGACGCAAGGCCTTAAAGGGTCGTACAGCCCCGTCACGAACTCCGAGTCAAAAAATGGGAACGTTTGCAAATGTCTGCACAGACAGTAGCAAATGTCGACGACGTTTGCAGCAGCATGGACTATCAGCTCGGCCACCATGACTTTGGCTAACCTTGGAGATATTTCAATAGTATGATTAACGACGAAACCTGGCATGATCAATGGCTTGATATCGTCTTTTCATACGAATCCAGGTTCTGTTTATAGCGCATTTGGCTACATCGTGGAGAACGCACATCGCCAGCGTGTATTTGACATCGTCATACTGCCCTATCACTTAAATTGATGGTATGGGAGGGGGCGCATTAGATTGGTCTAGGACACCTCTTGTTTGCATTGATGGCACTTCGAACTGTGCATGTTATATTTCTGGACGCAACATTCTTAAACAAGCATAAAAATAAGTTACAAATCTGACTGTCTAACTGACTATTTGCTTGATGTTTGAAGTTTAAGTGAAATTTGCGATGCCTATCAAGATTAACGAAGCCGGGGAGTTACAACTTTAAATTGGCTCCCCCTTTCCGTCACTAGTAGCAGGGAACATTTCAGGAGCTGACAATAAAATAATACCTATCACGTCTTCAGTCTTTCACTTCCAGTGTGGGTATGATATTAAATATTTTGATTTTTTAGAACAAGTCTGCTGAGTTTATTGAGAGCTTGTTGATTTTTATAGTTAAATTAATTTGGTTTAAATTAATTTTTATAGTTAAATTAATTTATCAGTGCCTGATAAATTAATTTGGAAGAAAAATGTTGATTTTTATTAAAGTGCTTGAATATTTTCAGTTCTCGACTATTCATTTATTTTAGTCCTAAGTATTTCTTTATTGAAACTAGGTGATAGTAAAACTAACAGAAAATTGCTGACGATTATCTGCATTTCCAGAAAAAAGTGGGATTTGAAGTATTTTTCTGTAACATAAAATTTAACAGAATCTGCTTGGTATGTAATAATACTATTAATTTAGTAAAGTTAAATAATATGAAATTAATTATGAACAACACAAGTGCTATGGTATATAAATCATATCTCATCAAATAGTACTACTGCTTAGAAGATGAACAAAGGAAACAAAGAAATATTGTCGTAACTATTTATAGTGAATCCCATGTGACTTTCATTTGTTGGACTGGGGTTGAAAAGGAGTTTGATACTTGCTTTAGATCTTACAGTCTTTTTCAATACTCCTCACCATTACAAATGTAAACAACACTTCTTTCCCCCTCTAATAGCTCTCATAAATGTCTCTCCTTCCTTGTTTTCTTAATGTTCCTAAAATAAACGTATTGAGTGTTTGGATCCTTTAAATACTGTAACATCTTTTTAAATAACATTAGATGCAAGTTTGTGTTTTCAAAATAATAGAACCGAATAATTTAGTTTATAATGAGATTGATAAATATTATTTTCAAATTAATCATTCGAACTGAATTTTTATGCACGGATTTTAATAATTGAAAAGTGAGGTTCTATTGTAACAAAAGCTACACAATATACCCAGGAAAATAAAAATTCTACGTAATTCCACAAAATTAAAGCAATATAATACAAAAAAAATACTGAATTCTTTAAGCCCAGGAATTTTGTTCCACTTTAAATAAAATAAAAAAAAATTATAATTAAGAATTTATGATCCAAAATCTCTTAAACTCTACGAAGCTTGATGAATACATCCTCTTAAAAGCTTTTTTTATTAAAACGTTCGCTTTCGTATAGTATCATAACGAAATGTACTCAAGTATATCACCAAAATATTGATACATTAAAAAACAATGGTAAGAATTCTTCAATTTCCTGTTCTTCAGGTTACTTTTTTAAGCTCCAAAATCATCACGTACCAAGTTATAGATTATTTTATGTTGTTTACAATAGTTTTAGTTATCTTCATAAAGTCTTAAATAATAATACTTATATTCAGCTGATGAGAAGCAAGTGTTACAATTTGTATCGAGTGCATTATTACAACGAATAGCCTTTTCAATGCTTAGAATTTCGAAGCTTTTATGTAGACGAGTTCAACTCGGAAACGTCCATTATGGCAAACACCTGTTTCCTGAGTTGCACTTGGGTGTAATCATTTTGACAAAGATCGTCGATTTGAGTCTGGTTCAGAAATATTTATTTTAATGCAAATCTCGAATACGAACAGCACTCAATGTAGCCATTAAAAGGTTAATTACTGTGTGTTGCTTGCATCTGTCACCAAGTATACCATAATGCAGCTTAACGTTCTCGTTTCCGATAAGCAATCCCAATACTAATCGTCGCACGTATTAAATTTAAATTAAAAATCTTATACTAAATACTATTATTTAACTTACTAGGGCCTCTTATACATTTAAATACCATTTAATTTTATTTTATCGTAATTTATATATATATATATATATATATATATATATATATATACACAAATATGTTTGCAAATGCAAATTTTCCACATATATAAAAAAATATGACTTCGGTTACTTTACTGCAAAAGAAATCAGTGAAACTAGAAACCACTCACTTAAAAAGAAATATTAACACCAAAGAAAAGAAAATATGTTAAGTAGTTTCATAAAAGATCCGTATGTGTATAATAATTTTTGAACATTTTCTGTTTTACCCGATGCTCAGTGTTCAAGTACAACCTCAGAGATGCTAAGGTACTAAAAGGCTCCCACCTACCCTTGCTGCTTTGTGGTATTGACATCTTGATGGTTACTTAAGTATATTCAAAGAACTTTATATTAAAAAAGAACAGAGTGAAGTAAATAAGTGTAAAGCACACATACGGAAATCAGCGATATGCAAGGCTGATCAAAGTGTTAAATTCCTCAATGTTACATTTTAGTACAATTACACATTCTTATACGTGTATAATTTTCTTTTTAAAGGTTTTATATGCAACTTTTTACAAACCTAAATAAGGAAGCTGCCTTAATCTAATCATGATCAAAAACTGAATACTGAAATAGCACAGATTGATTAAAATCTTAATTTTTTTTTATTTTAGTAAAAGTTTTCAGACTTATGCTAAATAAAATAGTGATTTATGAAAAAATGAAATGTCTCAGCAGCTAAATAAAATAGTGATTTATGGAAAAATAAAATGTCTCTGCAATGTCCATCTCAAAGAAATTAAGTTTTAAAAAGCAAATGATACTTCTTGAAGGATATTATATAAATTTATAAACAGCCTACTTTCAAAATCTAAAATTCGGGCCTGATTGAGTAAACCATTTAAGCATAACTTTTTAGTGATTGTAATTCACGCAAAATAATAATAATAATAATAATTTTGAATTGTATGTGTTACCGTATTAGCCCGAATATAATGCGCTAATTTTTGGCGAATCATTTCCATTAAAATATTGACTCGTGTCAAATTCGAAATCTAAATAAAGGAATGTAACAACTCTTCTTATCAGTCCACCCATTCCTTTGTCCTGCCTGCGTAGATTCTCTGAATAACGTGACGGCCCCATCGGCTCCCAAGCCAAGTTGGGGAAATCCCGATTTATATATTGTGTCTGTTATTCAGATAATTGTGTTCCAAGTCTCTTACAACTGACTATCTTGCATATTTTGCTTTGCTTCTTGTATACTTTACGTTTCTTAATTTTACTGCCATGAATGTATAACCTGTGTTGTTAATTATTTTAAATAAATGCTTATTTGATTGTTATATTTTCATTAATTGTGTGTAAAATGAATGGATCTCTCTAAATTCATCATTCTTTTCTTCTGTCTTGAAAAAACAAATTTTTAAAGTCACTTTAAATTTGGAGTCTGGGCTAATACGATATATTATGAGTGAAATCGTACAAATATAGCTTTATGGACAGAAAGAATAGAATACTAAAATATTTAAAACTATTATTACTACAGTAACTACTGCAACTTGCATCTTATGAAAATTTAAGTAGTAATAAATTACAATGTGTTATTTTAAATATGTGTGCGTGTGTATAATGGTATATATATATATTACACTTTACTGTATATATATATTTATATAATGGTTTGCTGCATAAATCTCCTTTCTTTAATCTGTAAGAAACCTTCTAGTTATATATTTATACCTTAGTGTTCATCAAAAATAAATCTACGTTAATTTCTTTTCACTCAAAGTATCAATGTAATCGATTGTGAAATGTTAACTAATCTCTTTCTGTAAGCCTTTCTCAATCAATTTGCCCTAACATTCGATTGGGAAATATTACCAAATCCCTACCTTTCTCCTTTCGAGTCTTTCCCAATCAATTTGTCATAGCATTCGATTGAAATACATTAACACAAATAATCTCTTCTCATTCAATTTTCGCAAGACCAACTTTTCGACTTCTGTAAAAGTTGTTTTACTGCTTTAGTACTGAGAGCACCGGAAAGCTTCTTGGAAAATTCCACGGAATATAAATAAAGCTGTCTAACCCTAATGCACGTGCAGAGAGGCAGGGAAAAGTAAATGAAAATGTTTGAGAACGTGCTCGGTATTGAAAGTATTAAATATAATTCAGTTACAATACCCTTCACAACGCAGCGCTCAAGAGTTGCTTAACATGCGCTGATTGGCTCCGAAAGAGACATTCAGATATAAGCGAGCAAACATATTAAGCCATTACTGGTCACAATTTCAATCTAGCAGTCTGATAGAAATATTTTACAGTAAGCGCCTACATTCTTTTTCATTAAAGGCTGATATGTAAAACTGGAATAAGAATTAGACAATAGATATCAAGACAATATAACCAAATTACTAAGATTCAAACAAATTTATCAACTTGTAAATATTTTTTTAAATAACTTACAATGATAATTATTTTAAAAGGTACATTTTATTGTTTTACACACACTTTAGCGAGAGTGTCATATTAATTAAAAATATAACAACAAATAAATTATTTCAACAATAATATACCTCACACGAGATTTTAATTTCTAGAACTGAGAGTCGAAACAAAATTCACAAACACATCAAAAGATTTGGGTTTCATGGAAAATTCGATGAATTAATATTTTACTCAAGATGTTTGAAAAGTTTTGAAGAAGATATTTTACTGTAGATGTGTGTGTGGTTGAAAAAGTTTCCTTTAACGGTCTCTGAAAAAGAAATAGAGCTTTCATTTGGCCAATTTAATAAAGCAATTTATTTAGCATTAAAAATTGAATGATTATTAGCGTCACACTAAAAACACCGCGATATTACGATGGACTTCGGAATTTTGAATCCCAGTCAAGTGACGAATTTGGTACTTAGGTTCTTACTCTACTCTCTTGTAGGGATCCTTTCAGTAGCGCAGTTATGCACATTAACCTGTCGACCTAATCCTCGCGTTAGATTGGCCTATAAATTTGGAGAGAGGAGGGCTAGGTCAGTGTCGTCCTCGTTTCTTGACCATGGTTCAAAATTCCAAGAACAATTATCAATAACTCTCTGGTGGCTTCTCAACGCTACGTCATTTAACTACCGATCAATAGACTTTTAAAAATCTTTTAGTATTAAAGTAAACGTAATATTGAGATTTCCATCTTAATTGACTGAGTGATTATTTATTATATCTGAATTATTATTGTTTGTCATATCTATTAACTTATCTGTTTATTATATCTAAATTATGTTTCTGTATTTAAAGATTAATTGATTAATTTTAGTAAGTCTTATTAAAGCAAACATAAATATATAGTACTAGCTTATTTATAGCTTTGAATCCAAAGTTGAATCTTTTTCTTTATCAATCGTAAATCATTGTGAAATGTAATTTTAGACTGAGAAGAATAACACATGAACATGATTGAAGCTGGTCATTTGTAGTTTGTTTTTTCCTATTTTACAATGATAAAATACATTCCATACATAAGATTTTCAGAAAATACTTGAATTTTTCTTTGAAATAAAAAAAATTCAAGTTGCTTTGAAAACCTTGTGCATGGAATGTATTTTGTCATTGCAAAACAGGAAATAATAATGGCCGCCCTTTAAAAAAAGGCCATGGTTTGCCTAGTGGTATAGTCGTGGACTCACACCCGACGATTTTCGTCAAGTCGCGGGTTCAAGCCTTGATGCATGCTGAGTCAGTCAAAGTAGGAGAGTAAGGTTCCAACTCAAGTGTGGTCCTCGTCACTTTACCGAAACTCAAAATTAAGAGGTCCATCATCATTATCTCCCGTGCTGCTTCAAATGCGACGTTAATAAACCACACCAAATTAGTCTTTTAAATAAAAATCCTTCGAATTTAATCAAGAGAAATACAAAATAAAATATTTAGATGCATTTTGTAATGATTTATATCAATAAATGCATTTTTCTTTAATATCTCGACTTTTGACAAGAAGTAATTTTGACAGAAGCTCTTCTTTCAAACCATGCTACAATTTTTTTTTACATGTTGTAGGAAATAATATAAGCGATAATTATTTATGTTATAAAAAGATAAATTAATCTGAGAGAGAGAACAGTGTTCGCGAGATAAACGTCACTATTTATTAAAAGGAACATTTATTATAACATAAATACGTAAAAATATTTTTATAAGAGATTTATTTTTCTAAGAAAAAAATTTAAAAACCCACAACATTTACTAAACAATATCTCAACAGATTATCAGACAAGTATAATAATATCTACTACGAAGGAAATTCATAAGCACAGAGGAGCATTTTTTTAAAAAAATGTTGAGCGAAACGTTTGATAACTTTTGCACTTTTGATTAAAATGAAACTAGCTTCTTTACTCTCAAGATGGCTCCAATATCTTATACTTTTTCTTGTTTTTACATATATTTGTAGAATAATATTAATACTTTTTAACTTTGAAATAAAAGAGAAAAACGAGAAAATATGACACAATAAAACATTATTTCGTAAAAGTTTTGTATCGTGAGAAACATTTGTGAAACACGTGAAATAAAAACAAATACTAGAATTCAGAACTAGAAGTCTTTTTCGTCTAAAAACATGAAATGAAACATAACGAGAATAGAAATAATGAAAGGAATTTTCATCTTATATAAAATTACATTTTGTGTGTAAATAAAAAAAATATTGCATCACATTCCTTATCTATAAAATGACATTGGATTAAAAAAGCTTAGATGAGAAAGTTAAAATATACATTTTTATCAACCGAATTCAAATTTGTCAACTATGCGAATTGTGGGTTTAGTTGTATGCATATTTTTTAAAAATATTAATGTGCCACAATTTAAAAATAAGTAAAAAAAAAAAAGACTTTTTAGAGTAATTACATGAAAGCTTAAGGTTTTTGTTTGTTTCAAATGCAAACAACATTTATCCCTAGAAAATCATACTTTTCAATTCTTTTTTTTTTTTTTTGCTATTTATAAGGAATGTATTCATAAGAAATTTTAAATTTTAATGTTAATTAGCAGAAATTTTGAAATGAAAAACAAAACGCTTTTATTGTAATTGTAAAGTATGATACGTTAATATTTTTTATTGTTTCAAATACGCAAATGTAACCAAAGAAATAATTTATTTCGAAAATTGAGAACATGAACAAAAAAACTTCAAATTGAAAGTTCTTTTCAAAGCGAAAAATATGTGCTTATTATATGTAAACAGCAAAATTAAAACAATAAGACATTAAATTTTTTTTAGTATTTATTTTAAATGTATTGCTACTAATTCTTTTGAATTACTCGAAATAATTAAACAAAGAGAACGAAACTGATTTTATGAATCAATTTTACCAATATCTTTTACTTTTTAATTATTTATATCTAAAAAAATAATTAAATATAAAACAGAGAATTAATCTATTGGTGAACTTGTTGCTTTAATATCTATCAAACGAATATTTAAAAAAATATATAGAAATATCTTTAAGCAGATACGGAATTTCATTTCCATTCTATCTATTGAGGAGGTTTCAAGCAATTTTAAACATCTATATGAAATTCTAAACTTTTATGAAATCAAGCAATCATAGTATGCAGATGAAGATAGAATCGTTGGATTGCTTCGTACTTTTCTAAATTTAACGGAACTATATTTAAATTTCGTCGGAAGTCAAATGTTTTAAAGGTGAAAGCATTACGATATTTAAAGAATATTTTAATAAAATACGTATAAGAAGCAAATTCGTGATACATGATAGTCTGAAAGAAATCTGATTTTGGAATATTACATTTCCTTTAATGGTTTAGCAAACATTGTAGTACTCAGGTAAATAATTTTAAAAACTAATGGTTTTTTTATAATCAATTTATTTCAGTTATCATATTATTTAAGATTATTTATACACACACACACACACATATATATATATATATATGTGTGTGTGTGTGTGTGTGTGTGTGAGTGCGTGAGTGTGTATGCGTGTATGAAGCACCTTTCTAAACGCTTCAAGTTCATTTCAGAAACAAACAGCTAATAGATGGTGATCAAAATACTCCATTTATTAATAAGTTGAAGGCTATTTCTTGATACAAGTTGCACAGACCGCATTGTAGCAAGTCATCGCAAATGAGCGCAGAGCAGCTAGTATCAGACGGCAAGAAGCAGAGCAAAAAGAGGAAAAGCAACCAATGGTAAGCGAGCGTTTTTATTCGTCGGAATAATGAAACCTCGGAATTCTGATGATATTTGCAAAGTAAAAGTGAATGTTGTAGTTAAAAAGAGCGTTGAAGTTGGTTGTTAAATTTATTTAGATATAAAAAATAATGTATTGAAAAAGTGAAAGCAAGCTAAAATTAAGGAAGTAAAGTAATTTCTCAAGTCATCACACACACAAACAAATATATATATATATATATATATATATATATATATATATATATATAAGAAAAACCATTGAGTTAAAAATATAAAGCTAATAACGAATTGGGTCTCCTCTGTCCTTGATAATGGTTGTCACGCGACAAGACGCACAGATTCAACATGTTTGAGAAATCTTTCATCATGAATAGATTCCCACACATCAGCTAGAGCTGTGAACAATACAGTAAGGGTCGCTGGTGTTGTGTGATCATCTTTCACACCTATCTCTAAAACATCACAAAAATGTTCAATAGGACTTAAGTCAGGGTTTCTAATTGGCTAATTTATGACAATGAAGTCAGAGGAATGACATCCAACCAAGCAGAAGCTATCCGGGACCTATAAGAGATGCAGTTGTCTTGCTGGAATATTCTATTTAAATAAGGTCGACACAAAGTGCACCATAAACGGATGGAGGTGATCGCTGAGCACCTCTAAGTACCGAATCTCATGTAGGGAGATTGGTACAGGTAATTGTAAGATATACAAGTTGAAGAACCCGGGCTGGACTTCAAGAACATTTTACTGTTCAATACATTAAAAAAACACAGTTGTAATAGAGTGCCAATGTGATATGTAACCTGACAGAAAACATGAAACTGCACTAAAATAAAAATTGAGTTATCGTTAACTCTGGGTGGAAGTGAGAGCAGCTCTATGTCGCTACCTGGTGGTCAAGATGAACAAACTTCCGAATACACACCAAAAACTCCGATAGTGAAATTCTCGAATGGTGCCTGATTATAGAACAGACCGATTCCTCGCAAACCGGATACAAGAAAATTTACTTTATTATGCTTGGCTCTGCGTTGAAGATTGTATATATATATATATATATATATATTGACAAAATGGGAAGTTCTTAACGAATAAGTTTCAGTCTTAGCATATTCTTTGAGCTTAAAGTTCTCAAAACTTTTAACGGGTAACTCACAAGTTCTATGATATCATAACCAGTATTCCGAGTAAAGAAAACTCACTCTTTTAAGTCAGAATGTCTTTTAGAAAGTCTTTATTCAATTCGTTATAAACTTTGTTGCTTAAAGTTTTAATTTAGTTATCGTATAATTTTGGAAATAATGAAATTACAAATTTTCTTATTTTCTATTTTTTTGTTTATGAAAACATATTTCTAATTACAGGGTATTTAAGTGTATTTTAATAAATGGAAACATAAAGCAATTTTATCAATATTAATAAAGGGAAACTCACGATGTTGTAAAAGTATTTCAACTCTATTTTTCAAACACTTTGTTTCAGAAGTGGTAAAATTTTCTTAGTATTTTAAGCTGCTTTATATACTGTAATATTTAAATTATTAAAATTATTATTTAAAATATATATATTTGTTGGGAATAGTATATATAACAATATTTTTAAAGATATTTATAGAATTGAAATAAAATTTATCAGGAGAATGTTTAATTTGAAAGTCCATTAAAAGGGTTTGTAGTACTTTCTTCTGATGTGTGTGTCCCATGATTTCTCTGTTGCTCCAGAAGCACTGTGCTTTGATGTTGCCCAAGACCACCATTGAAAGATTGCTGGACCTTTTCTTTTGCCAAAAGTACCAGCGGACTTGGATCATTCATTGTCGTTGGAACTCCCGGAGCCTTCTCTTGAATTGTATCTATTGGTAATTTGTGTTTTATACTCTTTTTTTCTTGAGTGTCTTGTTACCATTTTGATCTCGGTTGCCTGTTTCGCTGATGTTTAATGCTCTTTTATTTTCAGTGATGAACTTTCAAATAAATCTTGTCTGGTTACTTATTGTTTTGTTTTTTCCCTTCTTTGAATTAGTACGTTACTTTGAAAGTCCTTTTGCTTAGTTATGATTGAACAGTGTGACTGATTAAAAAAAAAATTATGTGTTTGGGACTTGTTCTCCAATGTGGAAAACGTTTGTTTTATTTTTTTTTTCTTGTTTTATTTTACTCTCTTTTGAAGAATTTTTATCTTACTTAAGGTTTTTTTTTCTATATACTCTTGACTTAGTTTTATACTATTTGCAGTTTTTATAAATCAAAAGTTGCTTTTCTGAGCAAATAAGCCAAGCTCATATATTGTTGCTCTTGAACTCTCTTTATTTAAATTTCCTTTTCCCCACACAAACAAGTCTACTTAAATCAAGTCCGAACATCCATAGACTCTCTTATTTTTGTATTTCAGCTTTCCATTGATCCGTCTAGTAAAATATTTCTCTACTTTTAAATTTTGTACTATAAATTTTGTATCTTAGTTCCTATCAAATGGAACTATTGCGTTATTTTGGTATTTATATCCTTTTATTTCCATCATTAGAATTGTTTTTGATTTTCTGAACTTAACAACTTGTTACTATCTTTTGTCATTTCCATCATACTCATTTTTATTTTTATCATGTTTTATATGTTCATGTTTTTGATATATCATTTTATTTAGCTTTACTATTTGCTGTAATCCGTAACCAAAAGGAAAGTTGGATGTTTCAACTAAAATAGTCGATACAGGAGACTTTTCAGGGATGCACATAAAACTGATACTACAATTTATGCTCACTTCGTGTGTCAGAAATGAGATCAAAGATCTGTGGTGAAGAAGCTTTTTACTAATCATATATGTCGTACTGGTTCCACTTAGGCCTCCTTCTCTTCCTTGAGAAAGACAAAGCCAATTTTTACCTGTAGCTTTTCGCTTGATGCTAAATCTCTCTCGGATCCTCAAGCTGGAGGCCTATTCTCTTCAGTTTCTGGTATAGATCCTGAAATGAGACAGAACCTTAATTTATGTTCCTCACCGTTGCTTACACTTTTGAAGGAACTTTCCTCATCTGATCCTGATCCAGGGAGCTCCAGAAACCAGATGCTTACTAATTCTGATTGATCTGAATACGGCAGATGCCCATATCAGACCTTTAGCATCATTGTTGCTGTACATTTGCTTGCCGAAAAGGACACCAAAAGCGTGAAAAAGGGTTCGACTCAGTGTCCCATACATTCATTTTCAAGGCTTTTGAGTATGCAGGAGTACTCGTCTGAATCAGAAATTTAATATTGAATTTATACTCTGGTGCCTCGAGTGAAATTCACACATCACTTGAGGGACAAATACCTTTCCAACAAGATCTGGAGTAAAATAGAGCTATTCGTTCAGTGCCATTCTCTATAACTTGTCTTCAGAGCAGACTCAAAGTACCAGTCTCTCAACTAATGACTCCGGCTACGAGATGTATGTTGAAACTTTTAATTGTCTGACCTACTTCGATGACCTGTTACTTCTCTGTAATTCATCAGAGCTGCTGGTCAGTAATATATTTGAGAAGAGAGGTCAGGACGGTCTTATATTTAAGTCTATAAAATATGAATTTCTCCTGATCACTATTTCTAAGAATAGGCGTCAAGTCAGTCGAAGTCTCATTGAGATTGGGGAGGTCTTCATCCAAAGTCTTGCAGTCCAAAAGGCAAACATATATCTGAAGTCAAGGTGGCCCTAAATTATTGTCAAAATTACTCAGAACGCTTTCCTAAAATCATTACTGATGTCAAGGCAATTTCCCACTTTTTTCTGGCGTTCTGGCAGAATCTGACATCAATAAATGCCCATATACTTGGCAGAGCTGATTATTTATGTCGCAAAATGACAAATCAGAAGAAGGGAGTACTTGAACTGAATAAAACTCTAGTGGCAGAGGCGAAGAGTATTCTAAAGCTTCCATCCGTGCAAATACAAACAATGTTAATTTTTCATGCGAAAGGGCAGGTCCACTCTACAACAATTCAGGATTCTTCTGGATGTACATGCAGTGTCCAACGATTTTGGCTTCTACTATCCGATGATATTAGAATCACGAATGTCCAATCTCAAACTTGATTAGTGTGGAGAAGAAGAAATTCTTCAAAGACCCAACTCAGAGGGAGTGCATTGTCTTTTTGAATGGAAAAGAAGATGATAAATTCACTCGTGAGTCTAGTGATGTCTTATCCTAAGCGTTTTTGCCTCGCCATGCTTCCCGTCGTCTTTCAAAATTAGTCCGTTTCAAGTTGTCTTTAAATGATGAGTCGAGTGTCTATTATTTCATTACCTTTTGCTTCTCTAAAATAGTCTACATCGTGCCATCATTTCGAGCTTGGTGTGGTCCGGTACCTTAAAAACAAAATTTTACCTAGCATAAATATTTTTTTCTAAGCTGTCGGCCCTTGTGTGTGTATGTATGTGTGTGTCTGTCTGTGTGTGTGTGACGATCAAGGAAAAGTTATCGAAGCTGTTTCTCTTCCTCCAACTTCAAACTGTTTTATTCAGGTGTACAATTTAACACGCTTTTGAGGCTGTAGTTTTATCCATCGTTCCTTCCTTCGCTGCTTGTAGGTAAATTACACCAAACAATTTGATCATGCCATTTCAATATTTCATTGGTGTGGCCATTTCAGGGTAATTATTCATCGCGTTCTTAACCCTTGCAGTAACATTGTGTAGCATCATGTCGCATGGAAAAGCGCCATAATGCTATCTATGATAGTGTGGCAACTCGCTATCGCATCATCGATGAGTAAGGTCATTTTACTCCGATGGAAGTTACCGGAATTGCCGAATACTCTAACCCTGGACTTGGTTCTGAGGAAGAAATCAGGTGAAATTTATATAGCCTATTTTACTATCCAATTTGAAGACCACTACGATGAGCTCGTGAAGGCTCGTCTAAATAAATTGACAAGTACTTTCAATTGTTGATCATCTTAGAAGGGAAGGGAAGAAGTCTTTCTTTGATCCCATCGTTCTGGACTCTCTAGGCACATAAGACCCCGCAAACGATGCAGTTATGGTGTTATCTGAAAGCGGTATGCAAAGCGTTGTGTAAAAACAGCTCTGTTTTGACACAATAATATGGGAGAGGAACATCCAGTCGAAAAATTAACTAATAAGTGGTAATATTAAGCTCACACTCCATCTTTTTTTTTTTTAGCCTGATCTTTTCTTTCCAGACATCTTCTTAGTGGATCTTAATTCGATCATTTTTTTTACCTTTCGTCAGCGTGTCTTTTCTTCTAATTAATCTTGGGAAAATGCTTAGCGTGCTTTTTTTTTTTTTGCTTAAATGCTTTTAAACTTTTAATTCTCTTCATTGAAATTCCATTGTGCCATTTCTTACCCAATGAATTCCTCAGTCCCTTCAATTTCCTAGAGGAACCTACTTTTTATTATGGATGGACATAAGGATTTATCTTGCTAATATTTGCCCTCGCTGAACTGACTCCACTTGGTTTGTGTTTCCTTTTACATCACATGTTTGCATTTCATGCTTGCATTTCATTTCATCATAAGATTACATTCTGAAGGGTGTGACCAACATCTTTTGTTTCATAATTTATGTAAGTTTTTTGTATTCAAGTTTTATGAGATCGTTTGTTCTCTAATGTGCTATTTTCCCTTCTTTCACATATTATGGATGGTCTTCCGGGCATTAGGATTATGGTTCATGGTGCGGCAGCAGCAATTTTTTCTCCCTCTGTTTATAAGACAGAGGCCGAGTAGCAATTTCAGTTTGCTTTTATTGACTTGGTTTTAAACAAAAACTTTGCTTTCACATGTGCTTTACATGGAATGCTTCCACTACAGTAGTGCGTTTCATCTTTCGAGTATGTTTCAAAGATGTCCTCTTTTTTAGTTGATATTATTGAGGCGTTGTTGGCGACATCCAGCTTTCTAGCTCTCAAGAATCTCAATTAGCCGCAAATGTCTAGATAACCTTGGATTACTAAACATCCCTTCTACAAATCTCCGAGATATCCCGAATTGCAGCAATTTCTTTTTCAACATCAATAAGTGTTTTTTTACTGACTTTTATTTAAGACCTTTTTTACAAAAAGATTTTGAACTTTTTATTTTTGAAAATTTTATCCACCAGATATGTGGTTTCTGCTCATGATTGTCCTCACTTGTACGTGGTCTTCTCTTATACACTCGCATGTACTTTTTGGATAGCAAAAATTTAATCAAAAACAGTCTGAGGCCTGTTTTCTTGTATTTCAGTTTTCTCTTATCTTCATAGCCTTTTTATATTATTTTGGAGTCCCTATTCTTATGTATTATTGATTTCATAATTTTTTAGATTCTTAATAAAGATGGAATAATTATTAGAATTCGATAATGTTTATTAATATTTTAAAACTCAATACTGTATATCTAAGCTCATTGCACGCTCACTCAAAAGCCCTAAAAATGTCTTCCATTCTTCACACATCATTTTAAATATTATGTAAATTTTAATCTATAGCTTACAGAAGAAATCTGAAAGAAATTTAATTTTCAATAGTTTTTTTTTAAAAAAATTGAACCTTTACTTATTTATGAAGGTTTATTTAATCTTTTTCTCCTTGTTCATTTCTATTAAAATGAAATTAAATTATAAACACGTAGCATTTATTAATCTTCGTTTTTGTCAGATTTTAAACAATTTACAATTTATTCAAAATAGTAAATTTTATTTTAATATCTGGTAATAATTTAAATATTTAATTCCTTCAGAAACATATGATATAGTTAAGGAATTGTCATTTTATACAATTCATCGATTTCAGATTATAATATGGATATATAAACGATTGAATTTCCCATAAATAACTCTCATGTAAAATATTTTAAACCTTCTACGTTAAATAGAGGAGCAATTCCTTTTAATTCATTCTAATAAGAAATTATGGTTTACAACATTTTAAATTTTATGCAAGCAAAGTTTTTTTTATTATTTTTTCTGGTGATTTGCATAGAAAAATGCCCTTTCTAAATTCCTGCAAAAAAAAAAAAAAAAAAAAAAAAACATTTTGTCGAAACTAATTTGCCAGGTGTATATGGTCTAATTATATAATTAGAAAGTAGAATTCTCTTAAATTTTGATAAAGTTCTATTTCATTAACATAGTATAAAGCTTTTAAAACAAGATATTAAGAATAGATTTCGTAAAACGTCGAGAACAAAGTCTAAATTTCACTTCAAAAATTTCAAATCATGTATGCATTAAAAATTTTGAAGCTTCATTTGATTTTACTTACAGCTATTAATTGAATTTATTTATTTAATGAAATTAAAATTTCGTGTCGAGTTTTTCCTTTCAGGGATCCCAATATTACAAATATGATAATATTTACTTAAAATAATTTTATTTTTAATTGTATCCAAACTTTTTTACTATTCTGGAAATTATATAAATTTTACCAATGATTTTCGCGTCTGCAAGAAGATTTTTCTCAAGACTAAAAATAATAAGAAATTATTTAAAATCTAACAATTAAAAGTCAAGAACAGTTTATTTCCTCAGCCATTTTATCTATCAATTCTTATTCTTCCCAATAAACATTATTAAAGGTCTGTAATGAGGTTTCGAAAAATAAACGAAAACTATAACTATTCGAAAAACTACATTCAAAGAGTTGTCAACATTGTATTATTATATCCATGACTGATTCAGCCTCTTTAAATGAATTTTAACTCACTATTATTAAATA
Organism: Nephila pilipes; assembly: GCA_019974015.1. NCBI lineage: Eukaryota > Metazoa > Arthropoda > Arachnida > Araneae > Nephilidae > Nephila > Nephila pilipes. Next base: position 135,136 of record BMAW01072153.1, read on the forward strand.
AATGTTATTGAGAGAAGCAAAGTCCTCAAAATTTGGTCCGAGTAAAAATTTTAATTAATAAAATTTCTTATGAATTAATTACACTAAAAAAATTAAGAGTATAATAAAATAAGGAAGGAACGGAAAGAAAAAAAATTGTAAAACAGATTATAAAATTTTTAAAACTTTAACCAATGCCGCCGCCCACTATTTGCATTCTCAAGAATTTAAATTTCGTATCGCCATCTATTGGTGAAAAGTAAGACTAGATTATTTTTCGCACGCCATCGTTTCAATTCACTCCTTTGAACATTTGAAAACTATTCTTTGTAAGTTTTGAAACTTTTTGAGGAAAGAGATCATTAGAGCTTCTTTAAATGAATTTATAAAATATTTTAAAATTCTTATTAAAACCACTGATTTCACATTTCATACGTTTTAATATTCTTTTTAAAATAATTTGCAAATTTCCGAATGCAAAATATTAAACGCAACAAAGAATTCAATGAAAAAAAAGTTCTATTTTCTGTGCATACGAAAAAAAAGAGTTGAACGTTCATGGAACTAAGATTCGTGTTCAAAGTCTTATTATCTTATAAGACCCATTTAAGATGATGCCGAAGTCTCCATCGATATAAAATGCCTACAATAAAATTCCATAAATTTTTTTCTTAACATTCTATTTTAGGTTTATTATTAACTTCTGAATGTGGAATCTTAATACCCTCAAAGTATTAATATGGCGTCACAGGCATTCAAATAAGATTAAAATCACTGCAATTTAATTGCTTGTTTGCTAAAATAATATTATAGCTACTCAAAGAGCTGGAGACAGGTATCAAAATCCAAACCTACAAAGAGTTCATAAACACAGCGTATTACTTGGCACTTTGGAATTCCACACAATGCTGAATAAGATTTTTTTTATTTAACAATCAGAAACCTCCATTATTACGCAAGGTGGTCTAAGAGATATCAAAATTCTCACTTCTGAGTCATGAGTTACGCAGCTTGTTAACTTAATTCCAGGTCCACGAGGAAAGAACATACCCTCTTTTCATGTAATTTTCAAGCCTAGTAGTTTGAGAGACTATTGCTTTTGGCAAAAAAAATGAACATCTATCCCATAGAGGCTAAGCAATGACAGAAAACTATTAAAAAGGGGAAGATTTTTTACTCTGATTCTGAACTATTGTTATTCAAAACACTAAGCGTTAATAATAATGTTTCTATCAGCAACTCTCTCTCTGGCTTAGTTCTTTCAATTATACTGAGACTCAGATTTCTTGTGTGCCCTAAAACGGAATCTTGGAGAATGAAATTCAATACCTTATATTTATTAATATTAACTGGCATTCATTTAATATGAAAAAGATCGTAACCAATAGCATTCGAATGGCATTATGTACTCTGTCATCAATAGATCGGAATTATTCCGGAAAATGCGAGTATAATTATCACCATTCAATTACCTTCATAATTGCATTTTTTTGTAATAAGTAGTTAAGCAATCAGTTAAATAAGTCTCCAACAACATTTTAAATTTGTATATTTTCAAATAGTTATTTTCCATTAGGTAACGTTGAGGTATGTGAGTATGTATGAGGATTGGTCCGAAAGTAGACTTCATCAGTTTTTGATAAAGTACGTGGTACACCACATGAAGTATCATAAAAATCTACAACCATCATAAGAATCTACATCCTTTGCTGGTCCAACGACGGGAGTAACATCAGTAGAGGAGGATTGACACATGCGCAGAGCGAAGAAGAAAAGAGAGTAGATGCAGACCAGTGTACTCGAGCCATGTACTGATAACGTGGTCAGCACTGTAAAAGCGTGCTTTATAAATGGGCACGTGGGACTAGTCAGCCATGAACGCCAAAAGGCCATGTATAGTGAACAGGTCATGTCTCGTCCAATGGCTGGACGCTAGGGTTGCAGGTTCAGTGAATGAAGGCAGAGTGAGGTGGAAGAAGATCGAAGTGGGTGTCTCTCCACATCCACGAACGAAAACAACAGTGTTAAGAGTACAAGACATGGTGTTAGCAGATAGGCGCATAACAGTGTCAGACGTGGAGCCTACACTGCGTGTTAGTCATGTTCACATGCATCCAAAACAATACTAAGGAAGAGCAGGCTGTGCGAAAATTCTTTGCATCGCAGTGCACGGAATTTCACCAGATAAGTTTCTTCAAAATGACTGCACGCTACGACATGTCAGTTTCAACTATGTCAAAAAAAATAGTGCAAGATGTATAGTTCATAATGAAATGGTTTATTTTTCATTCAATAAGTTTTCTTTGTGAAAAAAAAAAGACGAACTTACTTTCGGAATGTTCCTCGTACAAAACGTTCCAAAAGCACAAGATAATTTTCAAATGTAGTAACCTATTAACATATATCTAAGTCACATTTATTCTTTTATGAATAGAAAACCCACGTGTTGGGAATAAACTTTGTTTAGTTTTTTGAAAATTTCATCCTTTAAATAATCACCACTTTACTCTTCACACTTTCTAAGAAGTAAACTATCACCTGTCGTAACGTTTCTTTGTACATTTCTGCAACTTCTTCGCGTATATTGGCTTATTTTTCCAATATCCTCGTAGAAAGAAGTCTGAAGCTGTTAAGCCACGTGACTGCCCGGCGACTTGATTTCAGAGTTCGCGGATTTGTCCTTCTTCCAATAATTTATCGAAAGAGCTCAATTGTTGGGCAAGCTGTATAGGCAATAGCACCACTTTGCTACCACCTTACTTCTGGAGTGTTCATGACTGTAGCCTGCATTCTTTCTCAGTACCTTTCACCATTGACGGTTAGTGCGTCTTCTACCTCTAGATAAAATTTCATTATTTTAACACATTACTCAGTCGTGAATTTCGCCACATTTAATTTCTAAGAATTTCATTTTAATAATATGAAATAAAAAATTTAATTAATTAATTGTAAAAAGTTATTCGAATTATTTTTAGTAGGTTCTAGCGACTTTTGGACTATTTTGTAATATATTCATATTTTCTGCAAGAGTGGTTATGATTACGAGCTTATGGTCGAAGTTGTTTCAGTCGAATAGTGCGTTGATTCCACTGAAGAATCGATGTTGTCCAGACTGGTCATAAAATCCATCATTCAGATTTCAGATACCACAGCCCTAATGTGCGGAGGGATAGGTATGTTACCCAAGTGGCCTTACGGGATCTTACAGCCTTGTGGAGTACTTTCAGTCCAAAACTTAGCTCGTTTGTATGATGACACTTTCGCTGAACAGATAGTGCTTCGACGCCTGCAGCATTACGGATTGTCAGCATGGTGGTCAAACCTGTAACTATCCTTTACGCTGTAGCAGAGACAGGAGCACCTGAAGTGATACGTTGACGAAGATCTTTGGTGCAGGAGTGGTATCATATCGTTGTTTTTTTTCCGTTTTGCGTTCAGAATCATCATAAACATATCCTTGTGTCGTAGCATCGAGGAGAACAAGCGTTTCCAGAATGCATTTCTCAATATCATATATGCCTAGTAACTGGAATGATGGTATAAGGTACTATTAGATACACATCCCACTCACCTCTTGCTTGCATCACTGATACTTGGACAACTACTGCAACATTTTCGTCGTGTTAAGTTCCATAGTTATAACTTATTTTTGAATACTCTAGGGCGTTACTTTTCAACAAGATAATACACGACCACATGTTTTTCAAGCTCTCCCAACCATCCTCGATATGAAAAATTATCAACTGTTGTCTTGACCAGCCCGTTCTTCTGTCACTAATTAAAATCCATGTGTAACCGAGGAACTGACAAGCTACCACTCGTCTGCCACTACAATAGATGTACTCTAGAAAAGAATTGAAGTCACACAGAAAGATGCACCCTTATCTGTTATCCAATCTCAGTTCAACTTGATATTCGGCCGGATTAGAACTGTAATTGTTGTCAGAAACCTCAACTCTGGAATTTATATATTCCCAAGCATATGTAAGATTATAATCCTGTATACCTCATATTATAATGTGTATTAACAATAAATGTAGGATTTTCCAGCTAATTATCAATTTATTAATTGCCTTTTCAATGATATTGTAAAACAAGTTCCTCATTTGCTCGATAGATGGCACCACGAATCAGTGTCATGTGTTAGCTCATGCAGCGCCCCCTATTCCTGAACAAAGCAGTGAAGCGCATCCATCTCGCCCTCTTCTATTCTTTCCTCTTCGCTCGTCACCTTACTTCGGCATTTTAGCCCGTTAGCGCTCCTGATGAGGCAGGAGCGCTAACGGGTCGGTTTCTACTCTTGGATCTCTCTGGATAGGTTTCTACTCTTGATGTAGCTAACAAAACTGTTCTACTCCGAGCTCCAGCACGTGTTTCAACGCCCACCGTTATTATGTCATAAATTACAGCTGCCATCCATCCTGTCCGATGAACTAGTTCATTAAAGTAAAGCAAACTGTATATAGCCCTTTTGAAATTACTCTTCCTTCGTCTATTCATAAATAAAATTAATGATCTAATTTCAAGCCTCATCGTTGGATTGGTAAATAAATCGAAGTCAGCATAGAATCCGATAAGGGAACTATACCCTAGACACCAGCCCTATTTAAGTGTAAATAAAGTAAGTTACATCAGTGGAGTTTCTTTTTAGACCTCTACAAATACCACCTACATAAATAAGATTCTATAATTTGCTCTACTTTCTAGTGTAGTAATTTTAATGGGCAGTATTATACTATTTGTTATACCCCCAAAAATACGATGGGGTAGCCTGAATTGCTAAGTGAGAAGCATCTGTAAGAAAAGTTTGATGTGGAGAGTTTAAACTAGCAGAAATCCCTATTTTTCCAGTCTATATAGACTGGTTTTCAGAAGTCAAGCATTTTTTGTAAATTTTCAAAAGCATATTTGAATTTGAGTGTTAAAAATTGCTATCAATAAAGTTGGTAATATGCAAATGTCGTATGTTGAAGCCATTCCTGTTTGACTGTCCTTACATATACGAACAAGGACACCAGCAATCTGAAAGGTTTAATGAGGTGCATTTTAATACCAATACAACGTGCTCATAAATTTTAAAGAATTACTTTTGAGGATATGCGCATTTATACGGCTGAAAAAGGACGAATGGCAAATTCTCAGCACTGGCTTACTGTCAAATCCATTGAAGCAGGATCGTCAATCGAAAATGTCGCTCTTTCATTTATCATTCGAAAATTTCTTGATTATGGAAATGATTGAAAATAAAACAAACAGTGCTTTGGAAAACCATTGTGGGTTGTTCAAAGATTATAACCCCTTCTAATTATATATATATTGCTAGAGTATCCGAATAGAATCGGCGAGGGAGTTACAAAATTGTTATATTTATGGTTATAGTATAACTTAAAAATACAATATTTACCAGCACTGGGAGTGGAAGGCTCCCCATAAAGAAAATATATGCTCGAATATCCCATGTTTATGTTCCATTACGTGTCTAATCCTGAAGGGTAACTTTAAAGGGGCGTCGTGAACATGTAAATATGATCGTCTTAAATTAAATCGACGTTCTGCTACCGTATGAGTTAAGATTTATCCTAGAATTAACCGATAAGCTTGTAAGAGTATAGGGAGAAGAAAGCTTTTTCAATCAGAACAAGAACATCTTTGAACATCACGTATTCAGAGGCGGAAACGTCAGGATGTGGGCAGAAATATCAGTGGTCTGTCATTCTGAGATACACATTCTTAAAGGAGGTTCTGTGGCTACTGCGAGATCTCACAGTGGGAGACTACCCTGAAGCAATTCGTCCTGATTTTCTCTTCATAGATGATAATGTCCGTCCACTTCGAACCTGCATCATTGAAGGTATTTTTCGTATGATGTAGATAACGTATTCCTCCGACCTTAATTTTTACAAAAACACTTGAGAGACCCTCGGAAGTGCTTTTTTTCTATCTCTGCCCGTTCCCCTCTTCAACCCTGTTTTAGAAACTTAAAAATTGACCGAATGAATTTGTGGCAATGCGAGGGCTGTTTCCCTCAATGAAAGCATGGCAATTGCTATTGGGGTAGTCTATTGCATCCCGGGGTATTCTCACGTATAAATTTTGAAATGTGTTTGTTTGTCCACTATATAAATAAACATTGGTGATCGTATTGCTCCAAAGTTATTTTAGGGTGCTTAAATGGAGAAAGAGTCGTAAGCCTATTCTCACCAAATTTTTTTTCAAATTTTTATTTGGTGATATTTTTAGTCCTACCCCCTTTTTTTCCAACCTCTTTCTATGCTTCCTAGTTGTTGTGTGGCGAAACACGACTTCTACCAGATTCTTGTGCCATAATACATTCAAATACAACTAACTCTAAACGTCAAATTATCCACGCAAAGACACACCAGTCAGTTCTAACGCAACTATTTATATATAAATTACTGTAATATAATATCTAATGAGTTTTGGCACTCTTTGAAAACCCTTGAATTAATCCACCTATTCAACTATTATTATAATAATACCAAAACCTTTCCAGTCGAGATTACTTTGATTTACTAAATCATCAGCAACAGTTACCAGCAGCAACAACTCTTGATATCATCGATCTTTTACTGGGAATACACTCAACGTTAATCACACTCGCCCTCCATCCTCTAAATTTCCATTTTGCTTGTATACCGTTATATCTAGATCACTTCACTTTATTTCCACCTGCTTCTAATTAACATAATCACATTTCATTTTGGTTGGGAAGAAATTGTTATTTCCAACAATCAATCTCAATTAAAATCCCCGAGGTTAGTGAAGAGAAAATCACGAATAGTCCAAAGTCCCATTTGAAATAATTTTGCAAAACTTTCCTGCTCAAAACATGCGCATTTTAACGAGTTTTTGCACAATTTTGATTTTTTATAATCGGTTAAGAATTAAGGAACCACATTTTTTTAAATTCCAGGCCAAATCTATATTAATAAATTGAAAAGTTTGTGCGTGTTTATAGACATAGAGCAAAATAGGAATGACAAATAAGCCCGAAATTTCTGTACGCTGAAATTATGGGTGATGATGGTGTGCATTTCGAAAAGAAATTTTCGGTTGATTTTCTTAAAATCCAATGCTGAAGTGAGAAATAAGCAAGATTTTATCTCCACTGCTCATGAATCTGCCGCATTTACGTCACATGGCTTCACAGTCTACCTTTCACTCCACTACGCATAGTTCTAGCACATAATAATTTTCTTGACATCAAGGTCTACTTTGCTCTCTCATAATTTATACTTATTGAATTTTGTTTGAAATCGTTATATTAGCTGTTTATTCTTCGCAAAAAACTACGATGCTTTTTCCAATGAATCATCTCAAAATGCATTATTTTGAAAAGTAATTTTCAGTTCTGTCAACATGATTTGTGTGTTCTGTTCAACTATCATCAAACGCTGTTCCTTATTCAACGTGAAACTAGAACTGATAAAATTTCTGCAAAAACAAACTTGCGGATTCATGGAATGTATCAGAAGTAATAATACCAAGTAAGATGTCTTATCAGCTGTGTTCTCTCTCATAGACGACAGTGCTAAAAGTCCATATAGCTTTGTTCTAAATAGAAAGTATATTTTCCGGTAAGTAATTCAATTTCCAAGATAAGAATTCACCTATTACCATTATGTGTAAATTACTTACTGATATGCATAACCATAATTTCCAAGATTTTTTTCCTTGTAGCTACGGATGCTTCAAAATACTAATATATAACATCTATTTCAGGTGTTTCACAAAATGCTTCTTTTGCCTACAGATTAAATTATAGTAGTTCTATTTTAAAGCATTAGATGTTCAATCAAAAATCTGCTAATTACGTCCGATCGTTACTTTGTTTTACTTGTATTTCAAAACTTCTTTGCAATGCTTTACCCTTAAATGCATGAATTTCTATTTTTAATAAATAAAACAGAAATCAACCGGAAAATGGATGTAGTTAATGGGAAAAATAAAAAAAAATCCACATAAGAACTTTTTTTAAATTTTCAAAAAAACATATTGATTATCACAAAAAAAAGATACATTTTTCTTGTATAAATTTATAAATATATACAAAATATAAATATTATTCGTTACTCTTACCTTGTTTCTATCCGAAAAAAAGTTTTTCCTGTATGTTTTTATTACTTTTTATGTAAATAATCGTAATTTGTAACTTCCGCCGAAATAAAATTGTACTCCGATATAACTCCAACAATGAAAATTATCGCAGATGAAGAAATAAACTATCAAACTCTTGAGTTGCGTTCGGAAACGATAAAATAGTTTTGGTAAAATAATAAAAAAAATCACTATGCAAAGGTTGCTATATAAAGAGATATGAGGTTTTGAACATACGATGCAGATCTACATCGCTATGTATTTCAAGGTTAAAGTTATAGACTAACTTGCAAAAGATATTCATACAATCCCAATATAATAATTATCTTGCAGCGACTCTCTACTACAACAAAGCCAGAAGTCAAAACGCCTTGCTAACTAGCCAGATGAGGCATCTTTTAAGACTAGTTGGTAGAAGCACAGCAAAAAGCGACCGGTCAACATTCTTTGGACCCACTGGTTCAGGGTCCGAAACAACGCAACCGCATCAAAGTCTCCCATAACTTTCTCTCCCTCCACGGGGAAGAATAACATCCCCCGATGTTTCGTCCAGCGCCAAAGTGGTGACTCAGGACATGGAACACTAGATGGTAGCACAGCTTATAACTACTGGTTGCATTTACCATAGGCACAAAAGGAAAAAAAAAAAGCACTTGTCTCTGTAAGTCTAACTAAAGACAACCTCGCATAAATCACGACTAGCTATATTCAAACTCGGGAGTTCGTGTCGACGAGACCCGCCACTCAATACGAGACAGTCGATGACTCAAATGAAAACTGTCCCAAGCAAAACTGAATCCAACACGGAGGGGATGCATATTAATTGCAGTAATGGCTAAAAAAAAACAAAAGCAACCATCTGTACAAAAAAAAAAATACCAATGTTTCTTTTCGTATCATCACGATGATACTGGAGGGGGAGTATGCAGCGACTCTCTTCTACAACAAAGCTAGAAGTTAAATCGTTTTTCTAACTTGCCCGATGAGATGTCTTTTCACACTAGTTGGAAGAGGCACAGCAAAAAGCGACCAGTCAACATTTTTCAGACCCATTGGTTCAAAGTTAGAAACAACGCTAAAACATCAATGACACCTATAACTCTCTCCTCCTAAACGGGGTAGATAACATCCTCCGATGCTTCGGAGATCACGTCCAGTGCCAAACACTTATTTTATTTTGGATTGCGGTGCATTCAAAAATATTTCAGAATGAATAAGCGGATACATTCGCAAGATCAGAGGCCTAATTTAATCTACATATTGATTGGTTTGACTCAGAAGACATTTTTCAAACCAGAACGAAAAAAAGCTAACAAGAACTTTTAAACTGAAAGATATTTTTAAATTTTGGGAGACATCTCGAACACAGAAATTATATACAATAAGGCAAAAAACAGAAGAAAAGAGATTCCAAGCAAACTGATCATCAGCAAAAAGGTCATCATTGCTGGACATATGCACAAATTTTATTTTCTTGATAATCAATATTTAATACATGTCAGTCATCAACATATTCTGTTACCTTACATAAAATACGAGTACATCGAAACAATCTTTAGAGTATTCTCAAAATAGACCAGAAACGCAAGGCACTTTCAGACAAGTTTTGGATAAAGCGTGTGACTTTAAGCTGTTCCCAATTTTCTCTTCATTGACCTCGGGAACTTAATAATAATTCGAATTGCATAAAATTGCAGTTTCTTCCCAACCCAAATAAAACTTGATTAGGTAAACAAGATATTTATATTTTGGATTGAGGCATCTTATTTAGTTGCGGGGACCGAAGCAAATTCCAGTTGAAGTATTAAGATAAGAATCAGTTATTAAATCAAAACAAATGAATTGGTAAGCCAAGAATTTATTAGCTGACCTTAATTTGGAATCGGCGCATTAAGTAAGATTCCAGAGAGAGCGACCTTGTCTACCCTGTTGAATTAAATAATGAAGAATGAATTTTATATATATATACAATCCCTTCAGCTTTGGCTTTGCTTCAGAACTATTTTTGCACCCCCTAAAGAAGTTGTAACATTCAATATATTTTAGAAAATGGTGGTTTGTATCCTGTTGGATATGAACTCTCATAAAAGCATTTTATGCTAGCTAACTCATTTGTTGAGTATTGAAATTCATTTTCGAAGCACAACAAACTGCGTCGAATGGTATGAATGGATACCGATTGTTGTGCAACACACCGTATTTGTTGTGAGGGGTTTCTCACGTAACAGAGCGATCCATCATTGCTATGCGCATTCATTCCTGTCATCACATGTTGTGGTACGACGAGGGGGAGGCAATCAGTGCTGTTGGCTAGTCATTCCCTGCATTCATCAATCAGTGCATTCATCGATTATAGATATGCATCACTGTTCCTTCGTTACATTGTACACGATCACCAATTCCTCGGAAGGGTAATTCGCATTCTCTGAAAACAATTCTTCCTCGGCTTAATTCAGAAACATGCTCGAGTGACTCTCATATTCTTCTTCAAAGTATGCTAAAACTGATCACGCAAAATAATCGCATGGAATAAAATAAAATAAAAAACAATTCCAGTACTTAAAGCCTGCATTTAGTACTCCCTTTATATAGTGCTTGTTGATGATGCTTCAGGTGTCCATGATGTGGTTCTTCGCTGATGTGCGTTAGCGCTATATATGCTCGGTAAAAATTTAACGCGGTTTGCACGCTTCCTTCATCTTGTTGCGTTTTGAATGACCAGTAGTTCAAATCTCTAATATCAATACGATTTCATCAATCCAAGCGCATAACAACAAACATCGTGTATGAAACGAGAACCAAAACTGTCAACAAAGAATGTTATATTTTAGATTATTTAATTTTGTTATTACGATAGCTTCACAAAAATCGAGACATTTGAAAGTTTGCTTTCCAAAAGGTTTCCAACACTAAACAAAACGTTAAATTATCAAATATAATTAGACCGTAATCTCGATAATTTCTTCATTTAATGTTAATATTTCGTGTTTAGAGTTTGATTGCCTCGATTTTAATATAAAACTAGGTAACTCTTTTCACATTTTATTTCTTGTTTTATGACATATTTAGACAGGTCAATAGGGCTTTTATTTAAAATTTTATTTTCCTTGGTATTTAAGTTCAGGTTTTTGCTCATTTCAGGTTCATAAACGCAATCGAAGTATGAAAATTATTCTTTTGAGTATCCGAAAGATGATTTCATTTAATACAATGTACTAGAATATTGAAAGTATTATGGAGTACGAGTCACAGCAATCCTAAGAGGAACTTCTTAAGCAATTTCCGGAGTTTGGTAAGTATTAAAGAGCAGGAAGATTTCCATTAGTTTGTCTTACTCAGTTCAGCTTAAAAATAATTTGTAACGATTTTTAGTTTCAAATAAGTAGTCATTATACTAGCAGTTATATTTATTATACAGCTCAATTGTTGTCAAATATACAAACATACCCACACTCACATGCACACACACACACACACACACACACACACACACACTGTGTGTGTGTGTGTGTGTGTGAGAGAGAGAGAGAGAGAGAGAGAGAGAGAGAGAGAGAGAGAGAGAGAGTGTACTCATGGACAAAAAAATTAACTCACCAAGAAGGAGTCGTCAAAATGAAACGAAATTTTACATACGTAATGACTATGTTGATATAAGTAAATGATTAGAAAATCAAAGAAAAGGGGTCATTTATTTCAGAAAAAAAGGCAAAAGAACGGAGGATTTAATACCCTGTTGAACCACCTGTAGTGCGAATGCACGATGCGATACGATCGGGCATTGAGGCATACAAGTTCTGTATGATATCTTGAGACATTTCGTTCCATATTTGCTGTAACCTTGCCTCTAGTTCATTCAAACTCGTGGGATGCCCAACTCGCCATCCCAAATGATTCCAGATATGCTCGATTGGAGACAAATCTGGGGATAGGGCAGGCCGAGGAAGGGTAGTAACAGTGCGGAGATAATCTTGTGACACCCTTTCCGTGTGAGGCCGAGCAGTGTCTTGTTGAAAAATGGCTCCTGGGAGCCGTTGCATGAGTGAGAACACATGCGGTTGCAGGATGTCATGGACATACCGCTGGGCTGTCATGGTGCCACGGATCAATACTAGGGGTGACCGTGTACTGTAGGCAATGGCACCCCATATCATCACACCAGCTGTGGGAGCGTTGTGTCGCTGTTAAGCAAAGGCAGGATTGAGGCGTTCACCACGGGGTACCTTCATGACAAGTTTCGTTATGATTCGCAATTATTTCTTGGTGTGCTAATTTTTTTGTCCATGAGTGTATATACATACATACAATAATTAGAGCATCGATTATCTGAAACAATCGGCGACTAGGGAGTCTCGGGTAACTAATTTTTTGGATAACCGATAGCTTAAGGAAAAAATTATATTAGTGTCATGGGAGCAATAAGAAACAAAGAAACAGGGATATTAAAGACAAATTGTGTAGAAAACTCGGTTGTCTTAGTTTAACAAGACAATCAATATAATTATTATTATTTAATAGCTTATCTAAATATGTATTAATTTTACTGTAGAAATTTTTTTTGCAAATATTAATTTATCATGTTAAAATATTAAACTAAATATATGCTTAACTTTTATTCCAATAGAATGGAAATGTTATGATAGAACTATATATTCTATTAATCATGATTTTTCCACGAAGTGGCCACGGTACCTTAGCGGTGATAGTTGCAAACTTGCGGCTGGTGTTACTTCCTTTGAGTCGTGGGTTCGAGTCTTGATTTCACTAAAGATCCACCATGTAGTGAGACTGATGCATATTAAATCTGTTGAGGCTTCTAGTCCCTCTGCTGTCGAGGCGTGGTGTGGAAGTTTGGAGAGGGATATGCCAGTTTCTCATTATTTCACTGAGGTTCAAAATTCCGAAGACTATACCTCCAACAGCCCTCGCCTTGCTTCTAAGTCTAATATTAATAAACAATCAATCAATCATAAAATGTTCCATGAAATTCAATTTACTAAAAATTTATGAAAAATTCTTCACTATAGGATAATAGCCTTTTCTGTTCTGTATCCCGCAAAAGCCAAATATATTTGCTTTTAACCTTCTCTTCTTCTTAAAAAAAACTGTTCAGTATAAATTTTTTTTTTAAAATGCATGGCTTAGTAGTTAGTTTTAGAAAATATATTAATGTCTCATAATGTATTAGGAAGAAAAATAATTAAAGATTGTAAGGTACGATTTTTATCTTGTGCGTTCACCTTTGAAACTTTTATCTTGTTTTACCTTTATTATTTTCATATTTCTTTTATTATTATTATTACTAAAATATAAAAATATTTTAACCCAAATGCAATGAAAAACCCTTTCTAAGTATTCCATAATCCTAGAAAGAGCTCGTTTAGCTTTCTATACATACACTTTATTCGTACCTGCCTGCAAAGAAAAAGAATAAACAAATATTATAATGTAATGCAAATAAAATGTAAATAAGAAATTGAAAATATTCTCTTTGTTAGATGGGTACCATGGCTGTTGAAGAGTTAATAAAATTAACTTAAAAAGCAAACATGTATGTAGTTTCGCATAAAATTTGCAGGAAGCCTTTAATGTATACTACAACATTTTCAAGTAATATATTTCTCAATTCAGAGCATTGGGATCTTATGAAATTAGATGTTTTTAGGATAATGTTGAAGACCCTAATATACAAATATGTATAAGGTTTCCCAAATCCGGGAAATGAAAATTCGATGGTTTCATTTGATTCTCAGGAATGTTAATTTCCCGCAAATGTCCCTTTTTTATTTATTTTTTTAACATTTACCTAGTTCTGCACATGTATGATCTTAAGATATAAGTCAGGTGAATGTAAGTGATCAGAAGTAATTTTGTAGCAAAAACCTTTTTCAGCAAGCATTTTCTATCTTTTTTTTCAATACTTTAAAGCAGTTGATTTTGACCGAAAAATAACAATTTCTTTTTATTAGATTTTATATTCATTTATTAAGACTTTTCTTTCAGAGCAGTTTTTCCTAACAACGTCTCTGTCCTACCTTTCAGATTGAGTTTTTCACAATCATGTGTTGTTTTCAGGCAGTACTGTTATTATTTTCTTTTTTAATGTTATGTTATATAGATTCACACACACACACACACACACACACAAGTCATTACTTATTATTTTTATTTACTTCACCGAATTCTCTACTCTAAAACTTTAAGATAATTTCACGCTTAAGAGCAAATAAAAGTTGTTATGTAAAGATACACATTTTATTCTTTCTAAAAATAAAAGGCATTTACTTTTCACAGAGAAAATATCAATATTACATCCTGTATTGCATTATTTGAAACTTATAAACACAATAAATAATCTGTAAAACAAAGAATGTTCTTTTTTTAAACATCTAAATATCAAATTAAGCATAAATACTCAGATATTTCTTAATTGCTTTGGTTGTATTTCAAATAATATATAGGCCTGTATGACAAACATGACATTTTAAAAGAGCATTTTGGGTACATTCATTATACAGAAATGAGAAATATTTATTTTAAGATAATCTGGCATTATATACATATGAAATCGTTGCCTCATCAGGCATTGTTGCCAAATCATAAACCGTTTAAAGTAACTTTAGACATTCTATAAAGAAAGATAAATCAAATTTTCGAAACCAGAAAACTGTTTCAGTAAGTTATATATAGTACAAAAATGGGATGATTGTGGTTATTAAAGCTTATAAAATCTTGAAACTGTATCTCCTTTTCATTCAATTGGTAAAATAAAAGAGTTATTTAAACTCTTTTATTCTTTATGAGGCAATTAGTGAATGTATGCCAGTATTTTATAAAGTGTAGTTATAAAATTAATTTTTAGATAACTACACTTTATATAAAAGATGGCGTATTTAATATTTGCAGCTATATAAAAAGTATAACCAGTTATCGAAAATTAAATTGCTTTCTTTAACGATGCAATTTTATCTATGAATACAATATTAAGATATTTTAATATTCTAAAAATGTTTTCATTTTGTGTTTATTTTTTAGGAAGAAACATTATTTAAAAAAACAATATATATATATTGTGTCTTTTTTAAATAATGTTTCTTCCTAATATATATATATATATATATATATATATATATATATATACATATATATATATATACACATCGATCAATAACTCCCCGAGACTAACCAGATGGCGCTCGTAGTAAACCAGTAACCAGGTCTCTTCTAGAAAGCACTAACCTTTCTTGAAACGTGTCAAAATTTAAGTCGATCAGGAAAAAAGGTTTTTTGAGTGAAGTGAAAAGGTTTTTCAAGTGGTGCCGCGATTGTTTCGATGGAACAAAACAGCAACGAGTCGATTCAGATTAAGCTGTTTATCGCTATTTACTCCAAAAAAAGATTTTGCGGAAAAAAAAAAGAAGGAAAAAAAAAAATTAGGGAATAAGATTTGGAAGAAGCGTTGAACGTTGTATCACCCTAAAAGGTGATTAACAAAGGTGTTATGTTGATGAATAAAAAAATTTTGCAAAAAAAATGTGTTTTCAATTTTAGACTCAGGAGTTATTGATCGATGCTGTTATATATATATATATATATATATATATTGTACTCATTTTTAAATAATATATACTTCTTCCTAATATATATATATATATATGTGTGTATGTATATATTGTGATTTACATATATATACATAGAATTTACTATTAGAAATATCAACTACTACATATATTCAGTCGTAAATGGAACTTTCTCAGTTTAATTGACCTTAACACAATGTCATTACATGTGTCTCTCTTTTTCACCATTGTGTCACCATTTTCACCAAGTTAAACATAATTCCTAAAATCTGATAAGAAAAAAGTGAGGAAATATTGGTGAATTTGTTCTAAATAACGTGTGAAGAATAATCTGTTGAACTGTCTTGATGCAAAAGATTTCAGTCGACGTTTTCGTATGTAACGCACCTGCGCAAGTTGGATCGCGGTTAAACCGGCTCATCAGGCATAAAGAATTCTGAAAGGATTTCTGCAATGTATGGGGGAAGGAACATTATTAACGATTAAACAGATCACATGATAGCACTAAGACGACAATAGGACATATGACATGTTTGCAAAATGAAGAATCATTGAAGCTCTCGATTCCGAACTATCATAAACCGAAGTGGCTTGAGTTCTGAATGTACCTCAAAGCGTGGTCTCAAGACTGTCACAAAGGTTTCAAAATGTAGGAGACACTCACTGACGATCAGTTCCAGTTCGGCTAAAAGTCACAACCGTTTGCCAATAATCAGAGGAATGTTGTTTCATCAAAATAATAGTTGTACTATAGGACTGATTTCAGTGTTCACGGCCTACACAGGAGGATTAGTTTTCCAGGCTAACACAGTATTCACTCGTGTTGATCTTTATGATAGACGCCCATTAGCTTGCATTCCTCCAGCATCTACTTATAAGTACGCTCGTTTAAACTGGACTTTAGAACACGAGTTCAGGAGTTTGGGACAATGGAGTAATATGATGTTTGGTGACGAATCTCGCTTTAGTTTAAACACTGTTTCTCATTTGCTAACGATATGGCAAAAACATAGAACTGGTTTCCATCCTGAAAAACATCACGGAAAGACATCGTTTCCCGTCAAGGACAGCCGTGGTGCGAGCAGGCATCAGGCTGGATGGCCGAACAGTCCTTCATATCTTTGAGACGGAGTGTGTGACTGTTACAAGATACGGATGAGAGTTCTTGAGCCTCATGGTCGCTCGTTTCAAGGGGCTGAAAGTGCCGAACTTCTATTTATGGATGACAGCGAGCCTGATCGACGACTTCCTTGAAATGAAAAATATCGAATTAGGGCCTCCTCATTCATCTGATCTGAATAATATCGAGCATGCGTCGGATATGCTCGTGAGACAACTTGTAGTCCTTCCGCACCAACCAAGCTTCGTTTCAGAACTGAAACAAGCTCTTCGTGATGTTTGGAACTCTTGGGATCTATAACTCCTTCACAATGTCATAACGCTATCATAGGGAAATCACTGCATGTCTGGCTGTAAGAGGTAAACACTTTATTATACTCCAGAGCATCTTTTTTATTTCATTTGTTTATCAGTAAAAAGTGTGAACTCTTATACTTAGTTTTCTTTCAAATTGTTTCTTTGGATAATAAAAATGATTACTATCATTGTTTCGCTTGTTTTCTTATTTTATATCCGTTTTGCACTCGAACATGACATTTCCCGTCATTCTGACATAGATTTCCTTCATTGTTCTCATAATTGCCAATTATGCTTAACTTTTATACAACAATATCTTTCAAAGAACATTCCCTTCCCTAAAACCATTTCCGTGTTTTTTTTTTTCCTTTTTTTTTGTGTGTGTGGAGGGGTAACGTATTGGACATGATAACAGTCAGGCTAGAGATAAGTATTTAATTTTATTTCGCAGCTAAACATATGCCCCCCTACGCACAAGATCCTCGTTTTCGCCCCCTTCGTCCAGTCTCACTCAAGTCAGTGCGCACGCATCTCAATCTCCGCGTCTGATTGGGTGACTTCGTCCCAAACAAAATCAACAAGTTTGTGCCATGATGTTCGCTATAGGGGGCATGGTTGTTTCGATATACATTCCTTCTCCATTGTATCAGCTAGATTTTGAATTATTTCGCTTAATTACATTTTAATAAAATAATACATAAATGACAACAAAAGTATGCTTTTAAATTCAAAACTTGAATTACATCGCATATGCAAAACATACGAGTTTATATTATTCAAATTTCTTCTTCCTTAAAATTGATTCAGGGTCTTCTCCAGTTATAACAATTAATATTTTCTCTCTATTTAGAATAATAGATTATAAGCTGCTGGTAATCAAAGCTTCTCTAATATCGTGTGAGATCATATGTCATATCGATGTTTATTCAAACGTCTCTCATTTAAAGAAAATATCACATTTCATAATACGAGGAGTTTAGAATGATACGGCTGCACTTATGAAATATTTTATCCAATTAAATGCTGAATCTAGCGTTTTTTTCAATAATCTTTAATTTTCAATATCAACAAAAACAAAACCCATTGATTTTTCATTATAGATGTAAATTGTAGATTTTACTATTTCAGTTTGTGAACTTATTCTGATATTAATTCATTACTTTTTGAAATATTTCCTTTTAAAGATTTTAATTTTAATAATTGTTTGTCAAAATAGCTTATTGAAAAATTTGGTTTGAAATTTCAGTGGCTAGAAAATACACACACATGTGTATATATATATATATATATATATATATGTGTGTGTGTGTGTGTGTGTGTGTGTATATATATATGTGTGTGTGTGTATATATATATATATATATATACCGGTGGTTATCAAAATAATGGAAACACCTTAAATTTATAAAGAATCATTTATTTGTATGGTGAAGAACCACCTATATCATGTTATACAGCTTGGATCCGCCTAGGAATCGGTTCTCACAAGTACTGAATAGTATTTAGAGGAATATTGTACCATTATTTATGGAGATATTGTGAAAATTCTGGGAAAGATGCCGGAGGAGAAATCGATTCCGTATTCAACGCTCTAAAATAGACCATAACGGTTCAATAATATTGAGGTCGGACGACTATGCCTGCTAAGGTAGATGTTTAAATTCATCTTCGTGTTCATCAAACCATGATTGGACAAGTCCCGCTGCATGGATAGGTTCATTATCATCCAGTAAAATTCAATCTCCTGCAGGAAACAAAGTTTGCATCATTTGATGGACCTGGTCAGCTAAAATTTCTTTGTACTTCTTCCCAGTGATCCTTCCTTTCAGGGTTACGATTAGTCAAGCAGAAGACCATGACAGGGTTGCCCGTATCATGACAGATCCACCTCCATTCTTGACAGTTGGGAGGAGACAATCACAATCGTACGCTTGTGCACCCATCCTGCTTTAGAGAAAAGTGTGAAAAATGAATTTTCTGTTCTGTTTATGAAGGTGTCTTCTAACTGTAATCATTGACACTGGAGAATCCAGATGATGATTGAGCTCTGCATTCACTTTTGTTGCAGTTGTTCGCTTGTTAGACATTACAATCCACTTCAATACCCGTAGGTCTCTTTTCATTGAGCTTCTCTTTCCGTCCACTAATTTGCTTTGCTGAGCTTGTGTTGCCGCGCTGTTGAGTATCCTGTCATGACTTTAAACACCATACCTCTAGAAACGCCTAAAAGTTTCGGTCACACTTGCTCCAGTTAGACGAGCTCCTGCAATTTGGCCACATTGAAATTTCTGAGTTCCGACATTTTACGCTTTTGAAAAAAATCCAAGACTTACACAACTTCAATAAAGCTACCACATATACTACCAGAATATATACATTCCTATTTATAAAAAAACTGGTAACTATTATAATATTTTAATGCTTTCGAAGCGCATTCAAAAATGTCATTTCTATTCATAGGTATTTCCATTATTTTGATAACTACCTGTATTTATATATAATTTTTTTAAGCAGATTATTTAAATTTATTGCGAAGTAATGTTAATATGAATGAAGTGAAATATTTAGATAACTTTGAAAATAGAAGACAATAAAATCTCGAGTAAAAAATATTTCTAAAATGACATTTTCTCCTTTTGGATTCAAATAAGTACCCTTTATTTGGATGTTCATTGAGTCTGAACATTTTTAGGAACATAATTTTTATGCCAAATTTTGCGTAATACTAGACTTGTGACTAAAAACACAAGATATTTATATTAACTCCGATGCATATTTAAAATTTGTTTGCATACAGGTTTTCCTATAAGAGAATTTTATTAAGAGTAATTTAAAGTATTAGAATTGTATGTTTTTGTTGTTTTTTTAAATTTTACCTTTCAAATATTTCAAATTTTGTTTTTAAAATGTTTTTCTCTCTTTTTTTATATTTAGTGATTAAATTTTATTCTTATTTTTTAGTCTTTAAAGTTCTTCTGCATTAGTACTATTTCTTTCTGACAGAGGGCATACATTTTCGGTTTCAGCAAAAGCAAGACAATTTTGTTTTGTAAGCATTAATTTCGTGTGATGCTGTTGCCAGTTCACACGAAAGAAACTGGCAGCAGCAGTATTTTTGGAACTGCAGGTGTATTCTCACGCAAACTTTTTGTTTAATTTTTTAGATTGATCTTTTCCAGTTTTTATTGTTTACAGTTTTGGCACATACCTTAGTCTAAGTATGTTTTCTAACTCTTGGTATTGCATTGTCATTTCTTTGTATCTTGGTTTTTGCATTCGTGAATTTTCCATACTGGTTTATAACATTTTTCTGTTGGGATTATTAGGCCTGTAAAATATGTTTAACAAGCTTATCTGTCAAAAGTCAGATTAAGAATTTATTAATGTTACATTTCATTTTCTCGTTTTGTTTTTTCACTCCTTTGTTTTTTCACTCCTTTGTTTTTCATGCATTCGTTTGTATTTTATCAGTCATGATTTGTATTTTATATTCATGCTGTTTTTGTTTAGTATTCTTTCAGTTATTTGGATCTCTCCCTTAATTGTTTTGTTGTTAAGTTTGTGACGGGAATTTGCATTCCTCAACAATTATTTGTATCAGAGGGCTTCCTCCGAAGAAGAGAACGGAAACATGCAAATTAAGACTGATATGTGTATATATAGTGCAAGCTTTCAAAGAGAAGAATGGTAGAAGCGGGGAATGTGGGGGAAGAGATAGGATAGATTTCTAGTTGAATTGTTCTGTAGATTTGTAGCTGTGCTGTCAATAAAGTAAATTGTTTTAGAGATGTCGACCTTTCCTTCCCATCCTTCCGACCAAATATTATTACATTGGCGTCCCACGTTGGGCGCCATTGTAAGAATATTTGGTGGGAAGCATGGGTCGACATCTCTAAAACACTAGCTTTATTGACTGCTCATCTACAAAACAAATCTATCACATCTCTCTCTTCCCTCTCACCCCTCTTGAAAGCTTATATAATATATATATATTAGTCTTAATTAGCATGATCACGTTCTCTTCTTCGGAGGAAGCCCTCCAATACAAACAATTGTTTGAGGACTGAAAATTCCCCAAGAGGACTTGTTAGTGACAAGGTCGCGGATAGACCCGTCACAAGTTTACTTTAAATTTTTCTTATTCTTTTTCTATAATATATATACTTGGTTCAAGTAATTTCAGAAAAATGTAGCAAGAAATCAATTTTTAAAATGTTTCAGAACAATATTTGCTATGAAATACTGAGTTGTTCTGAATGTAGATTCAGATAATTGTTTAAACATTGTAGCATAAATAGCACTTGGGCTGAGCGTTTGTCCGACAACGATGGAATGAAGCCTAACTTCAAATAACCAACGCCATACTACCAGCATTTCTTTTTAGATTCGGCCATGTTTTGTAGCAGTTCTCGTAGATAAAAAAAATTAAGTTATTTAAATAACATTAGACCTAACAATTCAAAATTGATTCCCGATTAAAACATTACTTTAATCTTAAGCTAAGTATACAAGTTATTTTTTTTTTAAGTTAGAGCATTCTTACCATGTTGTAAAACTCGTTAAAGAAAATTACTTTGCAAAAATTACCTGATACAAAAGTGTAAAAAAAAATTAAAAATTTTACCTAATGTCCACAAAAAAAAAAAAAAAAAAAAAAAAAAAAAAAACACCATATCAACTAACTCGATCTGAAATTCGGTTATACTCGTTATAATGCAAAATATTGTGTTGGGTTTTAAAGAATAATGCTTCGTGCGCCACAAAACAAGCAATTCACAGAACTACATTTGTAGTTATTTTTAGACGCATCCGCTTTAAAGTCCAATGTCTTCTAATTTCTTTGGTCAACAGGAACTAAACAAATCCCCTCCTTGACAAGATTCTCATCAAACACGAAGAAACTATCTTATATTTTATGAACTCACTAATATTTTCTAAGCTCAAGTTTTGACTCATTGAATTAACGTCTCATAATTAACTTCAAAACTCCTTGGAATTCATAATAAGTCAAACCATTACCATATTTTCTTAGATATTGATTCATTCGGGAATTTTAGCTTAATCGAAAGGAGAATTTTTTAAAGTACTTTGACAAAACTTTCAATGTGCTTTGAGGGGATCGAGTATTTCATCAAATATCTCATTAAGTGTTTCTTCCCGAAATTAAGGTTTGGGAAATTTTCGCAAAAAAACTTAGCACCCTCATTTTAGTACTAACAACTAAAAATCGCTAATATTGCTCCCATGTAATTGAATAATAAACTCTTACTATTTTTTAAGTTCTTGAAATTGTTTAAAATATCCGTACACCTTTAAAACGCCATTTTTTTCAAAATTTTCGATTTTCTAATTTTAATGTCAGTTTAAAATTTAAACTTTTTTCATTCTAATAGTGTTTTAATTTTGCTTATACCTTATTTAGAACTTAAGTTATAGGGATTTGAATTTTACTCGGTAGCTAATTTTTAATTGCATTTGAAAGTTTGTTTTTGATTTTTCTGAAAACGAGTTTTCTCGACATATTTATATATGGAATTTTAGATATCAGAAAAAGTTATAAACAAAATCAATTTAAATTTTGCGAGTATTTTTCTTATTTAGTTTTTAAGAGCCCCTACTACTTTCATGGTTGTAAAATTGATACGTTTTTAATAACAAAGGTGTAAATCATGTATTGTTATAATTTTTTCTTGATTTTTCATTGTTATTTGACTCGAAACACATTAAAAACTGTAGTAATATGATTTTCATCATGAAAGTAGTACCAGCCCCAAAAAATGTTGTGATGAATTCTAATAGTCAATTTATGTACTATTTTCACCATGTTTTCCACTCCAAAATTTTTTTTTTAATTAAAAGCAGATTAGTAAATGTGTTTTTCATAGTTTTAGGTTATATTTTAGAACTAAAAATATTTTGACAGCAAATATCAATGTATTTCAAAAAATTTTCTCCAAGGTGTACGAATACCTTAAGTATCTTTCACGAGTATGACGTGAAAAAATTGATTTCTGTTAAATTTTGTACTTGTAATAATATGAATTGACATCTTTTTCAAAAAATTTAAATCTATAATCAGCACTCGAATTCGGTTGGTTGGTTTTATTAACGTAGCACTAGAAGCCACACGATGTCTATTAATGACGGATCTTGTAATTTTGAACCTCAGTCAAGGGACGAGGACAACATCCAAGCTGGCACTCTCTCTTCTAATTTCCATACGAGGCCCCCAAGACTCGCATTCGGAATTTTACTGATGAATAAAGCCAGTCAACGATTCGTTAAATGCATAAGTTAATTTTCATTCTACTTTTGAAGGAATTTTCTTTAATTTTGCTTGATATCAAAGAAATAAGTTTTCCTTGATGTGAAACAAAATTAAATTAATAATTTTAAATATAATGTTATAGGAAACATTATAGGGTGATTATGGAAAATAAGTCAAAAGCATGTCCTTTTTAATCTTTTACTACGTAAATTTTGGGTTACATTAACTGTCTCTAAAAATGAAATTAATATTTTCTTTGCAGCTAATTCGCTCTCAAGGACTTTCCTTCCTTGGATAAGCACGAGAAACATGACCCTGAGGCACCTTAGTGATCTTTTTTCCCACGAGATTTATTGCCTGTGGTAAACAGCGATGACGCGCCCTCGGGACACCCTTGTGATCCTTTCCTACTTTCGATTCTCCTTTTTTAGTCAACCAATTTCCCTTCACCTCCATTTTTTAAATGTCCAGATCCCAGTTAGACCTTATTTGGCGTAGCATAGTCGTATCTGGCTCTTGCACCATTACATTTCACCATCACATAACACAGACATATACATCATTATATAAAGCCAATTCAAATATTAAAAGAACAATACATTTGTATGCACCCAATAAGTATTTCTATGCACCCTACAAGCTCTTTTTCCTTCTAGCAAATAAAATGTTTTCTTTTCCCATCAGAAAATAGAAATAAGGGAATTTCGAAGGTTTAATTGAATTTGTGATTTTTTTTTTTTTCAAAATGTAATACATGTTTAATATCAAAGTGAATGAAAAAAAGTGTATTTGAACCAAAAGTTTAAAAGTTAATTTTATTTGTAACAAACTCGAGCGCGTTTTGTTTTTAATAAAGTATTTTTTTTGGTGGCTACAAAGTATTTTTTTTAACACATGGAATTTTTCAACTATTGAATTTTTCCAAAATTATATAGTTGAATATTAATTATACTGGTGACACTTAAAATAAGTGGCACATAATAAGTTCATCACCGTTGCAGGGAATCACTTTTTTTTTTCCAAAAGGCTTTTTATATAGAATATAATATTTAGTTATAACAGATCAATTGAAAAGTCCCCGGCCTGACACATAGATGGCGCTACTGGAATTAAATCGATATGTTTTTTAGTTAGCCCTAACCCTCAAAAGATGCGTGTATAAATTTGACAGCTGTCGGATCATTAGTTTGTGAATTATAGCATTTTGAGTGAAGCAACTTGTTATTGTGAAAAAAAACGGATAAAAAGGAATTTCGCGTATTGATAAAATATTGCTTTTTGAAGGGAAAAAATACTATTGGAAAAAGAATTGGTTTGCTAATTTTAGACGTGGTGAAATGAGCACCGAAGACGCTGAATGCCCAAAAGAGGTTGTTACCGACGAAAACATTAAAAAAATCCGCAAAATGATTTTGAATGACCGTAAATTGAAATTGAATGAAATAGCAGACACTCTAAAGATATCAACTGAGCGTGTACATCATATCATTCACGAATATTTGGGTATGAGAAAGCTCTGTGCAAAGTGGGTGCCGCACGAGCTCACTTTTGACCAAAAACAACGACGAGTTGATGAATCGGAGCAGTGTTTGAAGAGGATCAAGCGTAATAAACCCGAGTTTTTGTGTCGATATGTGACGATGGATGAAACATGGCTCCATCATTTCACTCCGAAGTCCAATCGACAGTCATCCGAGTGGACTGCACACGATGAACCCGCTCCAAAGCGTGGGAAAACGCAACAGTCGGCTGGCAAGGTTATGGCGTCTGTATTTTGGGATGCGCATGGAATAATTTTCATTGACTACCTTGAAAAAGGAAGGACCATCAACAGCGACTATTATATAGCGTTATTGGACCGTTTGAAGGATGAAATCGCCGAAAAACGGCCACATTTGAAGAAAAAGAAAGTGCTGCTTCACCAAGACAATGCACCGTGTCACAAGTCTTAAAACGATGGCAAAAGTCCATGAATTGGGCTTCGAATTGCTTCCTCATCCACCGTATTCTCCAGATCTGGTCCCCAGTGACTATTTCCTGTTCTCAGATCTCAAAAGAATGCTCGCTGGGAAGAAATTTTCGTCGAATGAAGAGGTGATCGCCGAAACTGAGGCCTATTTTGAAGCAAAGGACAAATCGTACTACAAAAATGGTATCGAAAATTTGGAGTGTCGCTATAATCAGTGTATCACCCTTGAAAGGAATTATGTTGAATAAAAAAACTAATTTTGCTAAAAAAATGTGTTTTACTATGGTAGGCCGGGGACTTTTCAACTGACCTGTTAATACCATCATTTTCATGTAACAATAACAATAAAACAGAATGCCTTATCTTTTTTTTTTATCCGTTTTATTTTTAATTAAATTGCGTTAATAGAAATTGGCGACAGGAAACGAGTCCATCAATGAGAAGTTACGTAATTTATCAACTCAAGAAATTATACGATTTATTTCGATAATCATAAACCAAGCTTGATCAATATTGTAACAAATTATGAACAGGTGATAAACATTAATCAAAAAGTAAAATTATACTCTTTGAAATGCTTCAGTAATTTTTATGCTTTTTTCTTAATAAAAACATTTTCAGAAAAACTTTTTTATTAAATTGTATCTTTTATACTCTATTAGTGCAAAACAATTTCGGTAATAAATATTATTTTAATAATGTCATTTCCGTGTATGGCAGTTTATAGCATTTTTAAAGCTAGTAAAAAACATTTCCATCCAGAAATCATACCTTCCACAACATAAGCTAAAATCCATTTTTGACTTAAGTTTTCCGTCTCTTAGTTGAACAATATTTTCCTTCTAAAATGAAACAGAGCACTTTTCATAAATGAAAAAGCGTAATATAAAGCGACACATAAAATAATGAAAGGAAAATTCGTCGGGAAAAGAGAGAGAGAGAAGGAATAAAAATGTAAGACATATTCTACCCACATCAATTTAAAAAGAACGATTCATCATGATTAAAGTTTCAGTCTGGGAAAAATGTCTCTTTCTACAAAGAGGTCAATATTCTTGTCGGAATCGATTCGCAAATATTATTTAACTTACAGGAAAAATTTTTCCTTCTTTTAAATTTCGTAGTTACTTTTTTATAGATTTTTTCGCATGCAAAAGATTTATTCTTTCGATTAATATATAGTCTGGTATTTTTATTTGCCGAGATAAATTGAAATGGAACGGATGATGGGGAAAAAAATTACTTTTTAATTAATACAGCTCTTATAATAGTCAATAATTTGTGTTGTGCCATTGCTTTTGCGTTAAATATGATTACCTAAGCTATCTCATCGGGAAACAAAATGAATTATTTCAACTATCTATGCATATTAAGAAACTTGCCTCATAAGCTTAAGACCCCGAAGGTGGTCTCAACGTGAAGATGGCAGTACTCATCAATAAAAGCTAGAAAATGTGGTTGCGCATCTTTTGACAGGTACTCGCTAAAATTTCAGCCATTTTGGACTCGCAGTTGTGGTTTGACAATCGTTTGAAAGACTCGATGTGTTTTTGTGAAAATGGAAATCATTCTCATTAATTTTTTTGTTTTAGAAAGGCAATACGCCTACGCAAATAAAAAATGAGTTAAACGCTGTGTACGGGGGCTCTGCTCCATCATTTATCACCGTGAAATTTTGGACAGCTGAATTTAAACGTGGCCATACCAGATGAACGTTCGAGACGTCCAAAAACTGCAACCACTGAGGATAACATTGCTAAAGTTTACCAAATGGTGCAAAACTACCGACGAATTAAAGAAAGAGAGATATCAGAAGCTATGAATATGTCCGAAAAACGTATTTGTCACATATTGAATAATGATTTAGGCATGAGAAAGCTGTTCGCGCGTTGAGAGCTGCGTTTGCTCACATTGGACCAAAAACATGTTCGAATGAACATTTCCAACTCTCTGTTGGCGTTGTTTAGGAGCATTAAATTAGTTTTGGTGCCGATTAACTACTGTAGATAAAACTCGGAAGCACCATTAAGCACCCGAAACAAAAAATATAGTCAAAACATAGGATTAGTTTTTATTAACGTCGAACTAGAAGCAACATTAGGGCTATTGGCGACGGACCTCGTAATTTTGAACCACGGTCAAGTGACGAGGATGACATCTGAGCTGATATCCCCTCTCCTAACTTCCACACCATGCCTCGAGAGGACTTTGGACACCGACAGATTTAAGGTGCATCAGCCCTACACGGCGGGTGTTTAGCGGATTGGATCGTACCCGCGACTAAACGAAAATCCCCGGCCACGAATCCGAAACCATGACCACTAAGCTACCGGGGCCAGTTTTAAAACATTGGAATGCGAAGGGCGAATCGGCTCCAAAAAAAGCAAGTGCTGTTTTTTCGGCTGGGAAAGTCATGGCGACTGTTTTTTGGGTTATTTATGGAGATAACTCAATCGATTATCTTCAATCAGGAAAAAGCATTCTAAGCACAAGCTAAAGGCAGAAATCGTGGTAAAACAGCCACATTTGCAGGAAGGGGGGGGGGAAGATTCTGTTTTACCAAGGCAATGCGCCGTCTCCTAACTCAGCGGTTGTCATGGCGAAAAACACAAATCACGGTTTGACCACCCTCCTTATTCATCAGATCTAGCTCCTAGCACCTTTATTTTGTTCTAAATCTAAAAACTGGGCTCGGAGGATAGAGAATTTCGTCGAATGAGGAGGACATCATTTTCGTAAGCAATTATTTTGCAAAGAAAGACAATGAGTATACTATTTGGATGGGTTTAAGAGATGAGAGCATTGTTGGGAGACTTCAAACACATTTGTAAGAAATGCATCAGGTTCAGAATACCGTAAATATTTTTATTTCTATTGTTATTAGTGAGTGAATGCAAAGGTCTTTTGGCGCAATAGCCAGATGTGACTATGCTGCGCTAAACAAGATTTAACTATGGTCTGGACGTGAAGAAATTGAAAAAAATTGGTAGACAAGAAGGAGGGTCGAAAATAGAGAAGGATCGCTAAGGTATCCCGAGAGTACGTCACCCGTGTTTACCAAAGACAGTTAACTCCATAGGAAAGAAAAAGACCACTGGGTGTCATGATGCTCGTATTTACCAAGAAGGCAAGTCCTTGAGGTTCCCTAATATATTCCCCAGACGCTGGGTATCCATTTCAGTCACCTCTTACGACATGCATGAGCTACAGTGGAACTATTTTGTCATTCCCGGTCACCACACAGATCTTTATTGTTATTAACATAAGTGACTTACTTTTGGCAGATTTAGACCAAATTAGATTTCGATATGTATTTTTACACACGTGAGTGAGTGACAGTAGAATTGAATGGTGCAAAAGCCAGATATAACTATGCTGCGCCAAACAAGGCGTAACTGTGATCTAAGTGCTTAAAAAAAAGAGAAAAGGTAAAAAATTGATTGACAAGAAAGAGGGTCAAAAATAGAGGAGATTCAGTAGGATATAACGGGGTGTGTCTCCAGTGTTTACTGCGAACAGTAGTTTAGTTTTTATTAACGTCGCACTAGAAGCAACACGCCGGGTCTTTGGTTTGTTTAGTTTTTATTAACGTCGCACTAGAAGCAACACGAGGGCTATTGGCGACGGACCTCGTAATGGCCCTACTGCGAACAATAAGCCCCCGTATTTACTTAAAGAAGCTAAGCTACTGAAGGCGTATTTTTACATGAAACATAGTTTTCCTATCATCACATTAAACAAATGGCAATTCGATTTCTTTTAATAATCTATTATAATCGTAATTAATTTTTGATTCGTGTTATGCAATAATTTTAAGATTTTCAACTACGTAGTTTGACATGATCATATATTTTGTGTATGTATATATATTTATATATATGTATGTGTGTGTATTGGAACCCAAATTAGGCTTTATTTCAGAATATTCATGTTCGCAAGACTTCCGTCTATGTCAGAACGTAAAGTCTAATCGAACGCGCGCGCGCGTTTCTCGCTGTCTATTTCTCCCTAACTCAAAGTTCTGCTAACTACAGACAAAATGTCAAGTAATTTTTCGTTGGCTAATGAAAACAAAGTAAGTGAAAGGAAACAGCAGATGGAAGCCGACCACCATAGCCTGGCGATGTCATGGGTTGAATTCTGATACCCCTAAAGATCCGCTGTGTAAAGGGATTGATGCAAGTTGAATCTGGTCGAGTTCCCAAGTTCTCCCGTTAATGTAGTATGGAAGTTTGGAGAGGGATGTGCCAGCTCAGGTATCGTCCTCGTCACTTTGTGACATTAGGCTATTCGCGGTTTCTCTTCACTAACCTTGGGGACTTTGAATTGAGATTGATTGCTTTCGCTAAACAACCTTTGCCCAACCAAAAATGAAACGTGATGAAGAATGTAATATGCAAAGCAGTTAGGAATGAAGTGAAGCGGTTAAATTAAGAAGTATATAAACTCCATCTGAAGGAGTAGAGAAGGAGAGGATCAGAGAGGCGTTGTAGCGAGAGGAGGTGGAATCTAAATGCTATAGTATTGAAAAGCTGATTTAAGGATTAGAGTTGAGGTCCGAGTGTAAACCATTCGGATTGAGAATTGTTCTAGTGTTTTCAGCAGTTGTTCCTGATTCAGACTTGCGGTTGGTAAGAAGCTGTTAGATTATTATTGGTGGGTTGAATTAAAGTGTTAATAAACTTAACCGGGAGAGCTATATTATTATTGTCTTAGTGGATATATATTAATAAATGTTGAAAGCTGTTTAGGTGGTTCTGTAATTATTGGTGTCGTATTGTTTAATATTAGATATTAGAGATGGCACAAGATAACACCCGGGGTAACCGGATGTTACAACTTGACCGATATTCAAAATTACGAGCTCCGTCGCCAATAGCTCTCTTGTTGCTTCAAGCGATCAAGTCACATCACCATCCTGGTTATCATAGACAAGTAGCGCGTTCAGATTTTCTCTTTCCTAAGACCATTGTGTAGCGGGATTGATTCATGTTAAATCTGTCGGAACTAAAAATATACAAATATGAGTTTCGGGTATGCATCTCGTCATCTGACCATACAAAATAAGACTTTCATCTCTAATTTGTACAATTTTTTTTAATGATCTTGTTGGGTTATATAACAATGCGGCTTCCTTACATAACAAAATTAAATTCCTTTACTAACTAATGCAAATAGCTTCAAGACGCTCTGCCAAATCAAAGTTTTTAGTTCAAAATGTATTATGTTTTGTATCTACATGAATGGTTTTATTGATTCAACTTTCAATAAAACCATTCATGTAGATATTATTCAAACTTTCTAACCTGTTTTGAATATCTAAAATTCGAGTTCAACTAATGCAATATGTTAGATCATGCAAAAATGTCGCATCGAGTGATCGTTTATCAACGTGGTGCCGAGATGCAACACAAGGGCTATTGGCGATGGTGAAGTTTTATGACACAAAAGCCAGATGTGGCATGCTGCGCATAACAAAAAGAGCGACAGCATAGCTAGTAAAGTGTAAAACTGTGATCTAGAAAAAAAAAAAAAGGTAAAATTTTGATAGACAAGGTGGGTCGATAATAGAGAAGGAACGTTAGACTATATCTGGGGTGCGTCACTCTTTCTTACCAAATAGAGAAAATCCCATAGAAAAGAAAAATATCAATAGGGGGCCTCGGAGTTGTGATGCTCGTATCTACCTAAAGGCTAGTCCCCGAGGTCTGTGGGCGACGGATCTTGTAATTTTGAACGTCGGTCAAGTTACGAGGACGACACCCGAGTTGGCACCCCCTCTCGTAACTTCCACACCACACCAAAGGGAGGTTTTAGTTTTTATTAACGTCGCACTAGAAGCAACACGAGGGCTATTGGCGACGGACCTCGTAATTTTGAACCACGGTCAAGTGGCGAGGACGACACTTGAGCTGGCACCCTTTCTCCTAACATCCACACTACGCCAGTGTGAGTGAGTGAGTGAATGTAAAGTTTATTGGCGCAAGAGCCAGATATGGCTATGCTGCGCCAAACAAGATTAAACTGTGGTCTAGACGTGAAGGGGAAAAAAGGTAAAAGTGGTTGACAAGAAGGAGGGTCGAAAATAGAGAAGGATCGCTAGGGTATCCCGGGAGTGCGTCACCCGTGTTTACCAAAGACAGTAAACCCCATGGGAAAGAAAGATCACTAGGGTACCTCGGGTTCGTGAAGCCCATACTTACCTGAAGAAGGCAAGTCCCTGGGGTCCCCTGATATAATCCCCAGGGGCAGGGTGCCCGGCTATACCCCCAGACGCTGGGTACCCATTTTAGTCGCCTCTTACGACATGCATGAGCTACAGTGAGACTATTCTGTCATCCCCGGTCACCACACGGGTCTCCACACTACGCCAATGGGAGGACTTTGGGCCCCGAACAAATTTAACGTGCATCAGCCCGGCTACACGGTGGGTCTTTGGCGGCCAAGGATCGAACCCGCGACTGAACCAAAACCGCAGGCCGCTAGTCCACAAGGCTACCGCGGCCGGCAAAAGACCTCGTAATTCTAAATCTCGATCAGGTGACGAGGACGACTCCTGGGCTGGTCCCTCCCTCTCAAAACTACCACACTACGCCAATGGGAGGACTTGAGACCACAACCAGATTTAACGTGCATCAGCCCCGCTACATTTCGGCTCTTTTGAGGCATCGGGGCTCGAGTACTCACAGTTGTGTGTGATGGTGCAAGAGCCAAATTAGGGCATGCTACACCAATATTTTTTTAAAGTATTCAAAATTAAAACACCTGAATATTAAAACATAGATAAAATACAATTCTTGATTTTAAGAAATGGGAAATTGAAATGTTAAAAATTTTAAATTTGGTACAAAAAGGCAGTTTTTCCTTAGTACAAATAAGATGTGGTGGACATCAAGGTTCGAACCTATGACTTGATGAAAACAATACCTGCCGCGACCGTTATCATAAGGCTAAACGGCGAGAAAGCAAAGTGAATCTCAATGACAAGTCAAGTAGGATTATGAAATACTTTCTGGAGATTGACGAATTTCTAGCTAAACATTTTTAAAAATTATATAAAGGTTAAAAACATTTGAGTTGCTTAGTGTTTCAGCTTTTTTCCCCCTCCAAAACATCACAAACAATAATCACCAGTATAAAAAATATCTTAACTTTTATATTCAATTAGAGAGCACACATATATTGTTAAACTTTCTATTTCTTAATCTGAAGTCCTACTGAGAAACTTGAAATGTTAGATAACCTTAAAACATTTAAGTGAGCTTAATATCTTGAAAATGATGACCAAGTTCATTTTTCCCCTAGAAAAATATTCCTATAATGTCAAACGTTTTTCGTTTTACACCCAAGAGATATGATGAAAACCCATAAGAGGTTTGAAGACCACCAAAGTTAATGTTAAATATTTCAATTTAAAAAAAAAAAAAAAAAAAAAACTTAAAAATCAGTAATTTACATCAAAGTTTTGATAGACAGAATTTATCTTTGGTGTGCTTCAATTTGCAGCCTTTTTCTTTTTGAAATTATTTTCTATTGAAAGGTGGTAACACAAATTCTTTTAAATCAAGTACGTCTCATAGAGGTTATCTAATTAGATGGGAAAAAATGGCTGTAAAAAGGAGATATTTCTTAAATTGTAATGAAATAAAGGAAGAGGTTATTACACAGTGATATCCTTTCCCTTTAATAATTTATGTTTTGCTTTAATAACTGAGTTTTTGAAAAACCTGCGATCATACAAGTTAATTTTACATTAATCTATTTATGAAAAGTCAAAATGAAATTAATTTTTGAAAATGATAAGCTAATTTCATAGCTTAAAAAATAAATTTAAATGTTAGAACTAAAATAAGGGTTAAAATATGTGGACACAAGTTACAAAGGGGGCCTCATGTGATAACACATAAAAATTATTTCATGAGAATAAAAGGAAAAGCATCTCAGAAGATTATGCTTCAATGCATGTTTTAAACAATGCACTGCATCAAAGAAACTTTTCAAGCTAAATTTAAAGAAAAATTGTATGCATATATGAATGGATATATAAAAATATAGAGAGAAGATTTAAAGTAAGTTCTTTCAAATCAATCCTAATTATATATATAAAAACATTACAATATATACTTCTGAATGCTTATTCAGATAGTCCATTATTTTCAAACTGTAAAAATTAACAGGTAAAAAAAACTATTTTCAATAATCAATCCCAATTCTTTAATTACATTTAACAATGGAATAGGAATAGAAGATGCAAAATTTATTTAATTACTTGAATAGATATTATAAAAAGTAACATATTTAACTGAGATAAAATATTAACAATGCTCCTCCCCCGTTCCCTTATTTCACAAAATAAAAGCTAATTACAACTAATGTCAGTTTCAAGCAAGAATAAACAATTGAGAGGATATACTCATGAAATTTCTTTTTCAAACCATTGAAATAGTATTCCCTGATTAACTTTTATACAGAAATGAATAAATACATATAATAAAAAAAATAGCAATAAAAATCTCAAAACAAATAAAAAGAAAAAATGCGATATTTGAGATCTTCATTCACTAGATAATATGCTACAAATTTTTCTGCAGTATTCATTTCTGTATGAATCAATCTTTTCAATTTACATTTTCTTTCTTATAGTAATGTAAATTTTAAAAAAAATTATCCTAACTTAAAATGTTTATAAAATAAATGTACACACTGCCACCAATTTTTAAAGGACATCGTTACAAACTACATATACAACTATACACTAGTACCTATCAATATGGGATACCCATAGCATCAGAGATATTTTGTCCCTTTAATAAAGGTATCCCTTATATGAAGTATGACTGTATATATATATTTATTATTTCATTTTCTTTTCTGATTATTTGATATTTAACATATTTTTTGAAAGCTTAATTTGGAATAAATTTGATCATATAAATAAAAAAAAAAGCTCAATTATTTAATATATATTTAAAAACTTTGAATATATGACACAAATGCAATGAAGATAAATAAAACAACAAAACTTTTCAAACCTAATAAATCCATCAAAAAAATTAAGAGATTTTACTAGTTGAAATTTGTCAAAAACTTACATTAAAGGATTTTAAACATATAATATTAAATTATATACATTGAGTAAATGAATATATTATGAGAGTATCATTGATATTAATTACTAAAATTGGGAGAGTCACTCATTGCTGAATGAAAAACTAACAGGGGGAGATATAATTAATTTTGTTTGCATTGAAAATGTTTAAAATAAATAGAATGTATTAATATCTATGATAAACACCTCTCCAAATGATTTAAATTTAAATGCAAGTAAATTAACAATATTTTATATTAAAAAAATTAATTAAGGAGTTTATTATGTTTAATGTCAATATAATTCTATCAGTAAAACAGGTAAACATCTTAAAGATTAGTATCTGACACCCAGATTAGACAATGAATCTCCAAAAATTTAACTGTTAGGTTACATGAAATAAAAATAAAAAGTATTCATATTGTATAACAACTGTTCTATGGAGCATAAGAAAAGACACAACAGTCTTATCCAATGTATAGAAAAAAAAAAGTTTCTTGAAGTCTCTTAGAATAATTTTAAAATTCTATGTCAATTTCAAATGAATATTGTAACATTTTTTACATTCATACGATTATGAATATAGAAGCAGATTCAATATTAGGATGGTTAAGCAACATCTTAGAGAGAATGACTTTACAAAGATTTAATATAAGAGCTTTGATGTTAACTTGCATATTATTTGCAATTTTTAAATTTTTTTTTCAATATTGCAAAAGTAAGCAAATTATTTTATTAATATGTGAACAAAAAAAAAAAAAAAAAAAAAATTCATTACATGAACCTATGTCTTCCCTAAGGAAACAAATCCCATTCAAGAATTTATATATTCTGCCTACTCTTAGACCTCAAGACAGGGTTAATGCAAAATTCTTCATTTTTCCTTTTTCAGCCACTTTTTTTTTCCTTTTTTGAAAACTTCTTTTAAAAAAACCATATCTCTATTAAAATAATTTAAAGCATTTAACATAACAAAGGAATCAAATGTGAATGTTTTTAAAAAACGCTACATTTTTAGGAAAAACTATAATAAAATATGAAATTTCAACTATGTATAAATGTTCTAAAAGAAAATTAAGAACTGATACAAAATAATATCCCAGTAACAAATGAGACAAATAAGTAAAACTTTAATAAACAAAACAAAGTGTAAAATAAACTACCCACAAACAGATTTACAAAAAGCAATTTTTGAAAACACAAAACAAAGAAAATGTCATATTACAGACATGTATGTGAACACATATTTATAAAAAGAAAGGGGAAAAAAGAATACTTTGTATCACAATGAGAACTATTAAAACATGTATTCATTGCTTTATCACTTTCTAAAGAGGACTTAAAAGTACATAATAGGTATTCAGTAATTATGTACTTCAAATTTACAGTTATTTAATGGATTTAAAAAAAAGCAAGTAATTTTTAAACAATAAGCTATATGTAATACTACAAAAATATTACATATATCAGCTTTCAAAATATTAAAGAAATATATGTTTATACAGTAACTAATTGTAAAAAATTCAGAAAATCCAAAAAGCACTTAGAAATTTATCAATTTTTATATTTACAATCAACGAGAATAAGTTATAAATATAGTAGTTCAGAACATAAAATACAAAAAATTCTTTCAATGGCAACTTATCTCTGCACATACAAAGAATCGAAAAATAGATTATTCAAATTCAAGTCTATGCATAATGAGTTTTCATTATAATGATACAGGATATTTATGGGGTACGGAGAAGGAAAAAAAATCCAGATTTTTTAAAATTATATTTTTCTACTTAACTTTTTTAAGTTTACATGCATCAATAGAAAAATCATATTTTTTTATTTCTGATCAAAAAATATTTTAAACATAAGCTTCTTATATTATAAAAATTGTTTGCATGATTTCTTAAAACAAGTTCTATACATTTTTAAAACTGTTATGCTTTTAGTTCATTTAAGTATCAAAAAAATACATAGAAAGTTGAAATTATTTATATAATTGAAATCTTTATATTTGCAATAGTAACTGAAAAAAAAAATGCTCTTCAGGAAACAGTATTAATTTTTCACAATATTATACAAAAATGTCAGATCTATAACATGATACATATAAAAAGAATGAATAGTACAAATTCAATAAATACATTTGGACTTCAACTGAAGCAAGATTAAAAATTATTTCTAAGACTTTATGACAGGTATTTCTTGCTTCTATTAATCTGAAAAATAAACAAATTAAAAAAAATTGTTTGATGAATTTCAAACCAACTTTGACCAATATTAATACATTGTACATAAAGCAAATATAAAAATAGTAATGGAATATGAGTTTGAAAGTTTATTTTTTTTTTAGTAAAATAAATGATTGCAATAGAAAAATTAATAAGTATATACATTTGATAAAAATATAAAGAGTCATATTACAATAATTAGTTTAACATTTTCTAAGATGCAGAAAATTTTTCCTAATTTTTTTCCCTTTAGGTTTTATAAACTTCTTTCATTATTTTACATATTTTTCAAATGAAAAAGTGTTTTACACGTGGTAAGACATATCAGGTTATTTTATTTTTAACATACGGTTTAAAGTACAGAAATATATTTCCATATTAAATAAAACTTTTAGAAGCTGTTCTCTTTAATTATTGTAAGCTTATTTCTAAAAGAAAAACATTTAACCATTAAATTTAAAAGTAATTATTTATATATTGCATAGAAAAAATTTAATAACATTTTTTTTTATAAGGACAGTAATAAAAGAAAAAATATAGAATACAAGCACTATTTAGATAGTTGACTTTCAGTTTTTTAAGTTCATAGATTTTCCCATGATTCTACAATAATAATTATTATATAAAAGGAAGAAAATCATTTAAGGGTATTTATAACATCCCATTGACCATTTTCACCAAACCAGAAAAATGTTGCTTAACACACTGATTGGAGATTATTAGTGTAATTTAGGTTTGAATTGCACCAACTTTCATAGTCATTTGACAGTGAAAGTTAGAGCAAACTGTTGTAGAAAGATGGCACGAATTGATTTTTACACATGTACCCTTTCATGTTTACAAGAAATTAAGGAAAAACATTATTTAATGCAGTTAGCACATTCTTAATCTTAAAAGTATGTTGATCTTTTATGTATTTGAATATTCTAAGGTTTTAAAGAGACATATTAAAGTACCAAAAATATAATTATTCAAAATCACATTGAATTAGACATTTTTCAGCTGAATTATATTTTTTATTATTCTTAGCTCCTTTTTTTAAGGATAAATTATGTTAATTCAACATAATTGTATGACTTTTATTTTAAATATCTCATAATGTATTTAAATATATAGATTTCAAATAACTCATTTGAAAAGTTCATAGTATATGGTTAGATCTCAATACACTGTAAGGTATTTGTATAAAATTCATCTGACCGTTTTTGGTAAACTAGATAAATAACTATCATTAAACAATGCAACATACTGACAAACATGGACAGTAAACAAAGTGATATTCTGACAATAATGGAAAGTATGATATCAAACATAGTTTTTTCTATTTAGCTATTTGCTATAGTGACATGATGTGGGTACTCCACTACTGACCATGTTTTATGTCATCTTGTTTAGCACTTATTTAAAAAAAACTGCTATTCCTGTTTTTTTTTTTTTTTTTTTTTACACCAAAATTTAGAAGAAAATGATCACTCTTTGGAACTTGCCTACTGCTAAACATAATTTTACCATTATGTTTAGCAGTAGGCAAGTTGGAACAAAATTCTGATAATAAACAAAATTCTCAAAATAAACAACAAGAATATTTGAACAAAATGTAATCCTGACACCAGAAAAAAAGTATTAATGGACATGATATGCCTAGGCACTTGAAAAAGGATGGGAAATGACATTACTACATTTACAATTGCAACAAGAGAGTAGCAATAGAAGATGAACATGGTTGGAGGGTTCTAACATTCAAATTCTGACTAAAATCAGAATTATTTAAAGTTTGTACCATAAAGTAACTATTATTAAGTGGAAAAAGGAACAAATTGGTTTGAGTAGCAAGACTGGGGTTAAATGGAACTATTACTTATAAGATGTCCATAAACAATCTTTCAGAAAGGTCAAAGAAAAGAAAAGAAAAAAATTAGAGGACATAGCAACATTGTAGAGAATGATGAAATTTATTTAAAAAAAAAAAAAGCAGGAATAATGCTTCTAAAGCAATAGTTGTTTGGAGGTATTAGCAGGGAGAACAAAGTGTGTTTCAACATTAAAGTTCCTGATAGAGACATAACTACTCTTTTCCAAGCAACATGGAAGAAAGAATCCATGATTTCTTTTCACAACTCATGAAACGCTTATAAGATTAAAGAATATAGAACTGCAATATTCAAACCTTTCAAATTCAACAATCATCATAACTTTGTGGATTTAAGGACTGGTGTGCCTACACAAAATGTAGAGTGAATATGGGGCTTAGCAAAGACGTGTCAGGAAA
Source organism: Nephila pilipes (assembly GCA_019974015.1). Taxonomy (NCBI): domain Eukaryota; kingdom Metazoa; phylum Arthropoda; class Arachnida; order Araneae; family Nephilidae; genus Nephila; species Nephila pilipes. Next base: position 174,045 of record BMAW01072153.1, read on the forward strand.
TCGCATACTATTACCTAAATTTATATATAGATGAATTTATGTGGTGTTGCAGTCACAATGAAAAGGACCCATTCATTGATATCTTAAATAGAATCAGAGACCTTTGGATTTAAAGCCGCCAAATTGGACATAATTAGGGCAAAAAATTGTCAACTGTAATGGGAATAGGAAAATATCACCATTCACAGTTGATGGAATTTTACATAAATACCTACTGAAATATATGGTTTTAAAATTAACATGTAGAGAAATAAAAATAAATCCTTTATATATAATTATTGGTAATGCAAATTTTATAGAAACACATAGTGCAGATTAATGAACTCTTTATTATAAATAAATAATCATATATATTTAATGTTTGTTCCAGATAAGCTTTGAAAACTTTTAACTAAATTTTCCTTTCATCAACATTTTTAGAGTTAAATTGATCATTTTCATACATTTTGACAATTTATCTCATAATTTCTGGATTTCTTGAATTATTTTTCTCTTTTGGTAATGATTCTGAAGAATTTAGATTTCAATTACTGATTTTTCTGAGAATTAGAATAGAATATTTTGATATATTGCTATAACCAGTGTTTCTCAACCATTTTTGACCAGTGGTTTTTTGTAACGTAACAGCAGCAAAAATCTTTATTTAATATTAAAGAGCTACTACATAAATTAATTGTATTATTTTTATTACCATTTATTTACAACAATATTTAAATATATAAATATTGTTGTATATAAGTAGTAATATTTTTGAGAAATCTTTTGTCTAATGTAGAATGGGCTGCTATATAAGCATATTTAAGTGGAATATTTTCAAATATTAGTGATTTAAATTTGATTTTGCAAGTAACAACTGTTAATACATTTCATTTATTAAATAAAGTAGATGGACTTAAGGGGGAAAAATTGATTTTTAGGTGAATAAAGTAAATAATAATTTTGGTTTATCTCATAATTATTTTGTTTTTGATAATTTTTGTGTGCAGAAAAGATTTAAACTTGTCAAGATTAAATATAATCATTGGTCAGTGCTTACAATCTTTAAATAATAGTATTGAAAGATATTTCTCTTTAGATAAGAATCACATATGAAAGCAAAAGTGTGGATATCACCCTTTCAGAATATATGACAGTTTAAATAACAGATAATACAAGTCTATCCTTGAGATTGGTTCAGATACTATGCTAGAAACTAGTTTTTCAATAGTGTCTCTATACATGATTTTGTATCAAAAAGAATATCCATCTCAAGACAAGAAAGCAATGAAAATGTTAGTCCCTCTTTACAACAACATATTTATGTGAAGCCTATTTTCATATCTATGACAGTAGAAAAGAATAAATTTAGTAATCAGTTTTCAGCTGTTTCACCCCTTTGACTAAGCTTGACTAATTTAGAACTTACAATTAAAAAGCTAATTGAAGTTAACCTATGATTAAAAAGTTAATTGAAGAGAAGAAATCTTTTAAATAAAATTATATATATTTAATTTTGTAGTAATCAGAGGACTGATTTTTTCCCTGAATGCAATGATTTTGTGATAATTTTCTGGGATATTTCTCACATAGCTTACTTATATATAATTACAATAATCACTTATCTACTTTAACCCTTCAATCAAAAAGCTTGCTTTAAATCTCCCTGAAGAGAGAAATCTAATTTCTATATGCAGTAATAATAGTTCTCTGCACCAACTTCCAGACAAAATATTGCGAATAACCTAGTGTTTAAATAACTTCTCACTAATAAATGTTATCTGTAAATTATACAGTGGGCAATTAGTAAATCAAAATTAGCTTATTAGCTGAATTTTATTAGTAATGCCACATTGTCTGCCAACCATACCAGCCATTCCATTGGTACATACATCTACATGGTTTTTCCATTCTAAAGAGTGTCAATTACCATAAGAGTTAAGTGCATTAAAAATTTTAATAGTATATGAAATCAATTTAATAGAACACTAATTCTTTTATTTCTGCCAAAATATAATAAATGTACCTGATATTGAAGATTAATGCAGTTTTTTTTAGAAATATTGAATGATTCATCAATTTGTAACTTAATTTTTTAAAATTTCTTTATCTTGTGTATTAATAAGTAATCCCCATTCTCTGATATTTTTTCAATTTTTTTTTTACTTATAGTATAATTAGATAATGAAATCAATTTGATTATATCAGTAGCTAAAGATTCAAACATTTCTAAACAAATGTCGATTAAAATTGTTTTTCTTAAATTTTCTCCAGTGGCAAGTGACTTTTTGTTTTAAACAATCCAAAGTGTAAATAGCATTTCAGAAATGACTTATTTTGGATGAAGTTTTGTTTATATGTTCAGAATAATTCTTGTTTTTTATGGCTTATTTTCCAGGTTGGAATGCTTAGACTTCAAATGTCATAACATTTTTTTTATGGTTTCATAGCAACAATTTACAAAAAGTTCATGGCAAATGATTGATATTGGATATTCAACTTAGTTCATAGATCTGGGCCAAAGAATAAACCCATATTTCAAATATTCATAGTTGTAGTGTCTGATAAAATGTTTTTCTTTTTTTCCCTAGTGGACACTTAAGATCTGTTTCAGTGCCATTTTTTTAGACGTTGAATCGACAATCGAAAAAATTCAATAGTGTGCAGTGTTAAAAATTATCAATAAACTAACTTTTATAGTTGCCTGAAAGAGTTAAAGATATCGTAATGAACACCTAGAAATAAATGACAACACTGCAATACGTAACAAGTGACAAATGAGAGGACACTCTAATATTACCAACCTTTTAAGACAAAATTATGGATTCTAGATCCTAAAGTTACAGCATTAACGTAAAAATATACAAAATTCCATTATTATTTTTTAAAATCAGAAAATTTTCTTAACATGAGCAGGTTAAAATCTCCAAGTACTAGTCAAATTTCTTTGCAGATCAGTGCCAGTATAGGGGTTCAGAAATGCTGCTATAAAAATAGATTCATGCTACTCTTTTTTTTAATCTTTCAATCTCACAATAAGAAAACTTATTAGTCATATGGATATATTCTGAAGGATATTTAAAGTACATGAATGGAATCAATTAGATGAATTTAATTGTGTAAAGTTTTTAAATTTTAACGGTATTGTTTTGAGAAAATATTGAGAAATATTTTTCAATAACCATATTGAATTTGACCATGAAAGCTATTTTAGCCATTTTTCATGCATGAAAAATATATATGGTTATATGAAGTGACAAAATTACATTAAACCAAAAGAAATAGCACCAAAACATTGAATAATGTCATATGTTACAGTGAAATTTTATAGATGCTTTTTTGCAGTGCCTGCTCTTAATTTCTGCATATCAAGATTATTCCTTGCAATTTAAGTACAATGGACTAAGAGGAATGGACTGACATTTGACTACCAAGGAGATTGCATTAGTGAAATTTAACTCTAGACTTATTACTTGTACATCACTTTTTGGGTTATAACTGCAGACAATAAATTATTATTGCATGAATCATTTAGTTTTCCAATTGATTTATAAAAATTGTACATAAACAGATTTCAAAAATATTAATTAAAAATTATATAAATAGTGATATGTATTTACCATATTAAACACATAACTCTTTCAGACATTCTTGAAGTTTTTTCCTTGCTAACTGCACTTTTTCTTCCTGTTTCTTAATATCTTCTTCAGTTACAACAATAGCCTTAAGATCAGGAAGGGTAAAAATAATATTTTTTAAAGATGAAACAAATTAGAGATCATTTGAAAAATGTATAAAAAAGTAACTAACTATAAAAAAATATTTTGATAATTATTTTGGAGATTTAGCAATTCTTATACTAATTTGTTCAACAAGTTACATTTGTGTTACACAAAGAAAAAAAATCATTATCAAAATATACAGGGTTTGTCCAATAAGTAATGAAACTGATTCCCCCATCCCCGGCCAATGGGAAAGGTTAAAGAGTAGTCTCTACTAGTGGAAATGGGTAGCAGGGAATGTGATGTAAAATGGACCTATGTCAGTTATTTACAAGCCATAGGAGTGTATTGATCTCGTCCAAAATGAGTATTAGTATTTGTGTAAAGAGTGGAAATGCTTTGAACCATTGAGAAATTTTAATCCATCAAATTCCATACTAAATAAAACAACTAAGCTTTGAAGCCTTTTGCTACCATTCGTTGGGTTTACAAGGATGAAATCATGCCCAGAGCATGTATTTCAGAACAACGCAAAAAAACTCAAAGATGGCAGGAAAGACAGCCCCGCTCTTTTCTTCTTTGATGCAAAATATGTATGATTTCTATGGTAGAAAAACTGGAAAAAGTATGGAAGAGGTGTATAGAAGACAGAGGGTCATAATTTAAAAATTATTAACCTGTTGTATATATATCTTTAATAAATTTCTTTTTATGACTTCCCAATACTAATTGGATAAATCTTGTAAAAACATTAAAATTATACATTCCATAATATTGTTTTGCTATCATGCAAAATAATATTACTTAAAAACAAACTTACACTACAGAAAAGGTAAAGTAGAATTATCTTAACCAACTACCCAGAATTCAATTAATAAAATTCATACAGTTTTGTGTCTAAAAAGAATGCACAATTTAAAGATAATTTTTTCTTGAAATTAATAATAAACAAAGTTCTAACTGCAAATTTTCAATAAGTAAATTGTTAATTACTTAAAAAAATATTAGTTATATCTAACAATCAGAATGTCAGAATAAAAAAAATATTCTTTAACAGTAGTGAGATAAATATAATAGGTTAATTATTCTTAAGAGAACATTTAAATTTGAACTATTTCTGCACCAAAAATATTTCATTAATATATATTTCACAAAACAAAATTTAAAAAAATCAAAATAAAATTTGTAAGGAAAAAATATCTGATGTAATAAACCTTTAAAAGATTTCGAAATAAGTTATGCATTAGGCATATCTTTAATATGTATTTCTCCCCAATTTTCAAAAGCACATACATGACTTCTTTAATAATGCTAAAGATTTATTTGGTATAAAAATTTAAGAAAAAAAATTACACTTTGAATAGCATAACTTTGAAAAAATGCTTATGGTGTAAATGCATGTGTGCGTGTGCGCACATGCAGACTTTTATAAAATTTCACCAAAATATTAAATACATAATATTGAGTATAAAGCAGAGCTTTTTCTATAAATAAAACAAATTACTTGTACAAGAGGTTGTTCTGGATTGATGTAAACACTTGGATTCTTATCCATAACAACACGGGAATTAGTTTGCCCAACAATTGGTTGCCCACTAACATGTAAAGCAGTAGCAATACTTCTCAGTAATGTCTCTTCACTTAAATCAGGACCAATACCTGCAATGAAAAAATTTTTTGTAACTGATTATTTAACTCCTTATATATGGTTTGGTGATATTTTTATTTCACTTATTAATATGAAATTCCCCCCCCCCAAAAAAAAAAAAAATCACGTGTGTTCAATTTACTTTTGCAATTCTAGGTCTCCTTACTATAAATTCAAAATATGACTGTAAAATTTCAAAATTTAGTCTCAAATTTTTAGTCCATTAAGAAAATAATGGATTAAATAAATATGAGATTGCTACACAGCATTAATTTCATATTGCTTTGTAGTAAGCTGATTAAATGGTACTAAATGATGTTAAGCCATATAAAGAATATTTCAGTTGTAAATCCATTTTAGATGACCACAGTAAAGTTCGAATTTCTCCAGTCCTATATCTTTAGAAGGGGGATACAAATACAAATTTATATATAAATAATAAAGAGCAAATTGTTTTCAAGATAATGAACAATATTTTTTTTTATCAGGCAGTAATTTAAAAAAATTTGCATATAATGTGGTAAATTAAATTTGGCAAAAGAGCTCTAAAATTCAAATATAACTTAATTATTACCATTTTGACTGCACACACAATATTCATTTCTAACCCAGCTATCATTCATTCATTCTTATGCAAACATTAGTATTTTAAGCTTGATTGTACTAATAGGTGCTTTATCTGAATTTACTTAAAGATTTATATATTGAACTAAAAAGCATCATGTAATACAGGGTAATTGTTTTGTAATTTTGAGCCATGATTGGATACTAACTAATACCAGATATCCAGTTAAAAATAAAAATAAAAAAAATTCTACATATATAATTGTTTTTTATCATGATTTAAATATATAGTATTATTCTCTCATAGGATATTTAATGATATAGATATCATTTGATGCAGCTCAATTTTTACAGTCCACAAATTTATGCTGGTTGATGGCTTAAGGTTTGGGAGTCGTTGATATAGAAGATAAATAGTTAGACATCTATTTAACAATATATTAGATAATTTTCAAATACTGCAAAATATTATTAAAAATAACAAATATTTTTCAACAACAATCTTTGAAAAGTTACAATTCATAAAATTATGGTTGATATATCTGCATTCTCTTACCTTTCATATTCTTTGGAAGTTCAAAATTGGTAAATGCTTCTTCATCCATGTCAGATGCTCTAAGTCCTTGTAATCTTTTCTCCCAAAAAAGCTACAAAGACAATCCCTCATATCAATAAAACACAAAATATTTCATTAATATTTTACACTTTCAAAATAATTAACAAAATTTAGCATAACTGTATTATTTAAATACAGAAATGAGAGAAATAATTATCCCAAAATAATGCAAGTTAACAAAAATGTTTGTACTCTAGTCTCATACTGAGGGATATCACATTCAATGAATGCTTATTCTAAATAAGTAATGCAGTGTGTTATGTTTTTAAGACCTACAACTAATGTTCTTTGTTAAATATTTACTCATGCAAGATATTATACATTAATAAAATTACAGAAGTACTCTTTTTTTTTTTTATACTTCATAAGCAACAATTTTTATAGCATTAAGAAAATGTTCATATCACTAGTGATAAGATCAGGATTTTACATTAATTTGAAAATTACCGCAAAGACCCAAAAAAGTTGGGATGTTTTGATGCTTTTAAATATAAAATACAAAAATCTTCAATCTTATGGTGTTGTCATTTGATTTCTTGACAGGACAAAAAAAAAAAAAAAAAAAAACTTTTCCTGATTTTTGTTTTAAATCTTACACAAAGATCAGGAAAGGTGCTTAAACAATAATCATATTAATTTTGAATAATAATCTTCTTTATGTAAATTTTTACTTAACATCAAAATGAAGAGGTATATAATTTATAATTGACCCTATCCCATTGTCTGTTTCAGTTGGTGTACTAAGGATTGATGTTAGATACACAGTTCTATTACTTTTAAACATTAAAATTTCCTATATTTGTCAAAAATACATAATATGAATAATTGAAATTATTCTATTCCACTTACAAATTTTTGTATTTGTGTTTTATCTCAACTTTTGTTTTTCAACAAACATGCTACATTTTTCAAAAGAGTTAGGTCTCTGGTATCATACATATATTCTCTTTACCTGAATTATAAAAATGAGGTTTTTGGATTTACCTACAACAGTAGAAAAAAGCAATAAAATTGATTCAAGAGTAAAATATTTTAAAATCCACGCATTAAGTTGTGCATTGAGAAACAGGCATTTTTGAACTGTAAATGTTAAAAACTGTAATAAACAGTTTAGATTTAATAGCAATTGCATTTTGAAAAAATTGACAGCGCCTTTTACACAGTTCTAAGGTCTACATATTACTGGTGTGAGGAATCGATAAGCATTAAATTCTATTACAAAGAGTACGAGATGTTATACACCAATTTTTTTTAAAATTAAAATCTTGGTTCCAGTGAAAAAAGCCAAAAAAAAAAAAAAAAAGATAGATGGAAAAATTCTAATAATTAAAATTCATGAAAGTCTTTTTAAAGCTAAATGTTTTTAAAAAACCACTTGTATATAGTAAAAGAGTTTTAAAAAAAAAAAAAAGTAATTTTTTGGCCAGTAAGAAATTAATATGAAAATGTACTGAAAATGAGTTTATAATTATCACTAAAAAAAAAAGAAAGAAAATCCAGCTGAAAATAATTGATTAAAATCTAAAGCATTGTACACTACCATATGTTAATAGTTGCAGTGTGCTCCAAAGATTAATTTTTAAACAAAAATTTTCAGCAGGATTGAAATATCTTTACTTTTTTTTCAAAAAATTATGATAATAATAAACTCTGTTATTTCAAAGATATTTTCAGTATAATCTATTCTGAATGCTGGTCAATATCAGCATGAAGAAAATTAATGGACATGTTAAACAGGGGAGTATAACAAATTTTGAATAGTAGTTAGTAAATAAAAAGGAAGAATTTGAAAAGCTGGCTTCAAACATGTGTGGAAATGTTAATTACTTCATTAACCTGAGAATAGTGTTCACACACATCACATCAAAAGAATATGGTTGGTGAGCAAAATGGAAAAATGAAAAGTAGAGGAACAGTTGAACCTGATTGAACCATCTTCAATCATATTTACTTGAATTTATTAGACACCAAGTTTAAGAAGCTTAAGAAATATTTGTTTTGAAGCTATTCTATTTATTTCATTGAAATTTCTACAAAAAAAATGAAGTACAGAGCCCCTATCAAAACATTTTGAAAAGTAAAAAGCCAAATAACAATCAAAGTTCAAATAACTAAATATTGGGAAAAACATATGAATTCCAATTCTGAAGGTATACACAAGAAATGAGAAAGCTGAATCACATTATCTCTATGATATATTTAAGAAATATCTACAACTTACTTTAGTTTTTAAAAAGAAGACTACTCTTTTGGAATCATATTTATGGTACTCTTTAAACACCATGAGTAACCACATATATGTATGCAATACAAATCACTCTTTTCTAAGGGAATGACAGAAGACTTAATAAAAAGTTAAAAAGAAATACTCAGAACATACTATAAATTCTAAAAAATCTACCTTCTCTAGCTCAACCTAACAAATTGGTCATAAATCATACTTATCAATGTTGTTAGAGCAATATAAAATTTTACTGAAATCTCTGCTAAAATTAACAGTAAAATTCTCCAAAAAGTACAATTGTTCAAAAACTCTGGATCACTTTGTACTCACTACTATTTATAATTTCTGTTAAATCAGAGATTCTTGCCATTGGCAACACATTTTCTCCAATTTCTTCAGCTACAAACTTTAAATCTTTTTTTGAAGGATTTCATAGACAAAAACAACTTGAGAATTTTAGCTTAACAGTCCCATTGCAGTAATTAAATATTAGAGCAATCCGAAATTTCACAGAAATCCTTGCCAAAAATAATAAATAACTGTTAAATTCTCGAAAAAAATAAATGATTCAAAATAAATATTTATTAGCATAAAGCAAGCCTGCTATTGGGTCCAAGGCTCTACAGAAGCAATTACTATTAAGAAAAAGTACATTTTTTTTCAAGTTTCTAATGTACACACACAAAACATTCAAAAGCATAAAAACAATGCCAATGTCAACAACAAAGAGAATAAAAAAAGACAATTTTGCCATAAAAATCAATCATTAAGTTATTAATATTAAATCAGGCAATAAATAAATTAAACAATACTATTATGTTCCCATATTAAAATAAAATAAAAAATATATAATATGCTAAACATATATCTTAAGTTAACTAAATGTAATTATTATAATTATGTCATTCTTTTGAACCTAACAAATAGAATAAAAGGAAGACAATATGCATTTTTCTGCAATTTTTTCTATCTTTTTCCTAGTTTAAATTATGACTACTCAAATTACAAGCAGAAAAATTATTTCTTGAAGCATATAACTGAAAGAGTAAATACAAAAAATAAAGGTTTCTATTCTGTAACATTTTGCCGATAATTGAAAGCATTTTTAAGATCAATTTCGCGTGCTGGATGAAAATTTTCAGTAACTTAATATTTAAAAATATTCGAAAAATCAGGAAAAAAAAGTAACTCCAAAATCTTGCTTTTCTTATGCTCTTATAAATGAACTTTAGTCTATATAATGAAAATAAAAAAAAAAAATCTAGATGTGGGAACAGCAGAAAATTCCATAGCATTAAAATTACACTTGGAAATTCCTAGTGGCAAGTCGATGGAAATCTTGAGAATTAACACATGGATCAATAAGTCCCGAGACTAACATTGAAAACAACATTTTTTTGCAAAAAAATTTTTTTTTTATTCATCAACATAATCACCTTTTAGGGTGATACAATCGTTCCAACGCTTTTCCAATTTTTCAATACCATGTTTATAAAAAAAATTATCTTTCGCTTCAAAATAAGCTTCAGTTTCAGCGATGACCTCCTCATTTGAGCCAAATCTTTTTCCCTAGAGCATTTTTTTAAGATCAGCAAAGAGCCAGTAGTCACTGGGGGCTAAATCTGGCGAGTATGGGGGGTGGGGAAGCACATCAAAGCCCAATTCGTTCAATTTTGCCATTGTTTTCATCGACTTGTGGCAGGGTGCATTGTCTTGGTGAAAAAGGATTTTTTTTCTCTGCATGTGCGGTTGTTTTTTTGCGATTTCCTCCTTCAAACGCACCAGCAAGTCAATATAATAATCACTGTTGATCAATTTACCTTTTTCAAGGTAGTCAATGAAAATCACGCCATGCGTATCCCAAAAAACTGACGCCATGACTTTGCCAGCTGACTGCTGCGTTTTCGGATGGCTTTCGCCAGCTGTGGATGACTGCCGCTTCGACTCTGGAGTGTAGTGATGTATCCATGTTTCGTCCATGGTCACGTAACGATGCAAGAAATCTTTTTTGTTGCGAGTAAATAGCGATAAACAGCTTTCTGAATCATCGACTCGTTGCTGTTTTTGTTCCATCGAAAGCAATCGCGGCACCCACTTGGAAAAAACCTTTTTCATGCTCAATTTTTCATGAAGGATAGTAAATACACTTCCATATGATATCTGTGTCATCTCAGCAATCTCACGGAGCTTCACTTTACGATCTTCCATTATAATTTTTGTCACTTCACTCACATTTTCCGGTGTAACGGCTTCTACCCGAAGGTTCCGCGTCATTTGTGTCGGTACGACCACGTTTAAACTCGGCAAACCACCGACAAATCGTTGCTTTTGATGGACAAGAGTCCGGGTAACATTTTTCAATCCATTGTTTCGCTTGCACGGTGTTTTTACCCATTAAAAAACAATGTTTTATCAGAACACGAAACTCGGTTTTTTCCATTTTTTAAACAAACTACAAAACGACTTTACTCCAACCTCGATAACTCAGCTGTTTCTGGTCCGATTGACTTAAAATTTTGACACGTTTCAAGCAAAGGTTAGTACTCTAGAAAGACCTGGTTACTGGTTTACTATGAGCGCCATCACTGGGTTAGTCTCGGAACTTATTGATCCATGTGTTAAACACAAACTATTTGTCATTCAAATACATTTTAAAATACCAATAACTAAATAGGTTTTATAATACCAGTAACAAAATAGTAACATTAACATTAGAATATACAAACTAAGGCAAATATTAAATAAAAAAAATCTCGCCAAATCCATAAGTTTTATACTGAAGCTTAGCTGAAACTTAAGAACTGAAGCTTAGATCAGTTTCTTAGTTAGAAACACTTATTTTAAAATAATAGTAAATATCAAGTTTGATACATGTTGTTGCAATAGTACAAACCATAACAAGAACATAACACAAGTCACAAAGATGAAAAATATATATTAATGTAAATATATATATAAATTAAACACAGCAAATGATCACAATAAGCAATTCTATCGAAGAATGCTTACCTGCTTAGGTTTGTCCTGAGGTCCATGTTTAAAATCAGTTCTAGTTTTTCCATCAGTAGATTTGATAACTGTAACGGGCTGTTTAAAGATTGACGCAGTTTGTCTTATTGGTGGGACTAAAGATGCATCATTTCTAATGCCACGATTATAATCAAATTGAGTTCCTCTTTGACGTTTACTTTTCCTCAGTAGCAAAGAGTTTATTTTACCACTTCTGTAATCAAATGTGCTAAGATCAACAGCATCTCCCAAGAAACGGGCTAGTTGAGGTTTACTGCGGAAGCGTTTACCTGAAGGGCTAAAAGTAAGAGTTATTTAATTGCAAAATAAAAATAAGGATAATCCATTTAACTACAAACTGTTAAAATTAAAAACACGAATTTTTAAGACAATAATTGATATTCATGCATAATTACTTATGTTTTCGAATCAAATACAAATCTCGAAACTTCAATTAACAATTGTGTTCAGTCCCCTGTCTATTTTGTATTATTCCAGAAAGGTTTATTGTAAAGCCACTAGATGGCGCTCTTCCTTGTAATAGGGGAGAATTCTTTTTGTTTTTGAGAGAATGCTTTTGGACGCCAACGGTTTGTTGATTCGCATATAGGTGCGAGATCCAATATAGTTTGGATTTAATAAACTTTATTTTTGTTTAAATGGTCCGTCGTTCTTGTTTAACCGAACTTAAGTCACTTATAGTAGTGAACAAATTTATTTCAAAATTAACAGTTCTCATTTTCATATTCACACACAAGTAAGCTATTTTCATAAGAGATTTTTGGCATTCAATAATCAAAATGAATATTTCCTAGTTATACTAATAAATTATTCTGCATACAGTATATGAGAAGTACACAAAAATAAAGCATGTTTCTTCAAGAATATTTAAAAAAATTGTGTACCTCTATAAATTTTGGCACCTTGTTTTGCTATAACATATTTATATGTTTGTGCATTCTATATTAAACATAATGAAAAAATATTTAAAAGTTTTATAAAACAAATGAGTTTTTATACATATGATAAATATATTCAAACTTATTAAACTACATATCTGACATATGCACTAGAAAATATGAAAAGATGAGAGCAAATGGTATTTCTATTAAATGAATAAGAAATAAAAAATACTTGAAGATTTCTCTTTTGAAAATCATCACTCTAAGAAATTTATACACTTCAAAGAACCCGAAATGAATTTTCAGTTTTAATGCATTTCTTATAATACCTGTAGTAAAAAACGTCTATTTTTCCAGATGAGAGGCCATTTTTTCGAATAATTTCTTCACGTTTCCAACCCTTTGGAAGAGCAGGACAATCAGTTGTCGCCATTTTGAATCCTTTAAATATTTTTGAAAATCAAAATGCTTACAGTATCATAATTTTAAAAGAATGCTAAAAGTAATGTATTCAACAACGATAATGTAGACAGCAATGTTTATATTCTAATGTATATGATACAGTGCCGAGACGAGCTTACTGTTGATTCATTCAGGGAATACGGTTTTGATCAAGATGTTCAATGATTTGTTAAGTTGAGAAGTGTAGAATTTTAGTAATGAACAAATTTTTAGTGAAATACGCACACGTGTAATGATTATATTATAATTAAATATAATACAAATATTTACAAATTTTTTTTGTAAAACGCAAATGTCACAAAATTGGCTTAAAGGGTTCAAAATGATAATTCTGATTGTATGACGTCATAGAATTTCGAATCTCTAATTGGCTACGAGACTTTGATCAATGTAATCGTTTCTAACTCAGATTTTTTATTGTGTGTATTGTATATGTGTACTGATATGTGTAAGTTCTTGCATCTGAAGTCAGGTGGGGGTGTCTGTTTTGAAATTAGCAAAATGTTAATTTCATGCTGTATATAAAGGCTAAAATTTCATCTTACTGAAAGTAAAATTAAAGGGTACGTAAAACTGCGTATTCTGAGCATTTCTATTTTCAAAACTGTTCTAAAATGCCTGTTCAGTATTTTAAAAAAATTTGCGGTTTTTGAATCCTTATTTGAGTTTGGTAAATTTAAAAAGATTGATACAGTATTTCATCATTGTTAAATTTAAATTTGTACTATTTTCTCTACTTCTCAAATTCAAAAACTGATAGTTATTAGTTTTTTCATAATATAATCTATTAAAAAGGTTATTCACAGTTTCTAAATTGTATTTTCTTAAATTTTGTTAAGATAATTCAAATTATTTACAAACTTAAAAGGGAGTAAAGGAAGAAAATTTGAGAGTTTAATGAAAGAGAAAAAAAAAAATGACGAATTAAAACTGTCTTGTTCAATAGAAGTACAGTAATAGATTAAAGAAAAGTTTTATTTGTTTTTAATATATCATATTTATTCTATTTTATTTATTCCTTTTAGTTAACAAGATTTATTTTATTAGCTGTTTGTTGAAAATTTTCATATTTGTTTTTTGTTTGAGAAACATCTGTTACATTTTGAAATACAATCCCAGTTAAAGAATTATTTCCTTGTCGATACATTAATTATTTTCATTTTATTTTGTTTTTGAAAGAGATACTATTTGTTATAACTTCGTAATAAGCTGCATCTTATCAAGAATTAAGCTTTATTTTCGATAATGTATGCTATTTCGTGTATTCAATTTGAAAAATAATTTTTTGTTTGTTTGAAAAGTTACTTAAAAAATTACGACGAATCTTAACTCAATTGTTTGTTTAAAATAATTGGGAATCGACTAATAAGGGTATAATTTTAATATTGTTCCTCACAAAAAATTATGAATGTATTTTATCTCAAATTTCATAAATACCTGTTGAAATCTTTAATTATTTTTAGTGTTATAATACACAACAGATGGCAGCACGTTGTGATTAAGTTAGTGCTGCCATCTATCATTACTATTTCTTATAGGATTTATTTGGTGATATTATATATAGAGAGAGATCTATAAATGTATCAATGGTGTAAAGGTACAAACCCAACGTTTTTCTACGCTTTCGGAATGTCAGGAATGCATGAAATATAGAAATATTTTCATCAGTGTAAAAAGAAATCCACAACCATGATTGAGATAATTTTTTTTTAATTATTTGAAACTCCATGTTAATCATTTATAAGTCTATTACATGACATGTGAAAAGTTACATCTTAAAAAGAGAAACTCTTTTTTTGTAATAAATTAAATAGAAGGACTTTTTTTTGTCTTATTATGTATAGGGTGTGAGAGAGGGATTAATTCTTTTTAGAACAGGAGAATTAAGAAATACATTAAATACAAAAAGTATACTCCTTGATGAAATCCACTTTTATTTATAATGGATCACTCATTGACTTTTTTGCTATTTAACATTACAGAAAATCCAAAGCGTGTATTTGAGGCCGTATGTTTTTGAAAAGTTATAATTTTGATGTGACTTTCTCTCACTTTGAAAAAAAATATAAAGATTTAATTTCTTGTTTGGGAACTGCTCTTTTCAAGAGCTGCCTGTTTGAGTTGCGGAACGAAGAAATTGCAATTCTTTTCGACATTCTAATTATTTATTAAACTTTATGAAAAATTAAAATATTTAAATATAATTAGGATTCACGTACTATCGTCATTCAATCGTTTTCAACTAGTTCCATGAAAGAATCTACTCCGTTTATACAGCTAGCAATTCCTTCTGTTGTGTAGATGTAAGCAGACTTTCTCAAGGGCCACCAAACATAAGCAGGTATATCCAACAGTTTCAGATATTTATTCTCCCAAGTCTGATGAACAGGTGACTCGACCGTTCCAGGATTTCCTTAATTTAATTCTACAATTGAAGAAAATTAGACGAGAGGCAGAGACATCTTCCTCTATATATCAATGCCACAGAGAAGATATCAATTTCATAGTCAATTACTGAGCAAACGCCTTTATGATACATTCGCTGCATGAATATCTCTGGAATAAAACATTCAATTTCTCAGAAATATTGTATCTTTTTCTATACATTTAAATTGCATTTACTGATTTTTTGCCGCATTAATATCTGTATAATTCTGCCTAACTACAATTTTTATTTAACTTTTTAAAATTCATACTTATTTCCTTTTGAAGTGACTTTTGAAGAAATTATTTTAAATGCCTTCTCTCTCTCTCCCTCTCCCATAAAATACATTATTTTTTGATTTAAAAATTTACAGTAAGAAATAACCAGAAAGATTTATTTTTGCTACTCATTCGATGAATGCTATCAACGATGAAATGTCACATTACTGAATTTCTAGTTATTTTGAAAATTTACTTTGGCAAATAAACTGTTAAAGGTAATGTTAGGTCTTCGTTTCTCGAATATTAGATCTGTTTTTTTTTTTTTTTTATCTTCTGTTTAATTTAGGCATGATGACATTTCTTAAATAATGAGCTCTCAGCCAATAATCACTCTAAAACTGTGTTGCATATTTACAATGACTTTATTACAATGGTATACTTCTCAAATGATCGGCATTATATATCCTTAAGGTAACTCACAACAGACATGATGCTTTTATCCCTTATCCCTCTGAGGTGTCTGTGTAGCGTCTGTCATGAAAGAACAAATTGCTACGCTGCTTTTTACCTTCCCTCGCTTAGAAAGTGCCCTCCAACAATAAAGATGATTTGACTGTTCTAAGTTGTTGAAAACCTAATTTTTCTTCTCTAAATAATGAATTCAATTTTGAAATTGTTTAGTGTCTCAAAATATAAAATCTCTATATAATTGTGTTTAGCTATACAATAACAGAAACACATTCTGTAAATTGTCTTAATGTCCGGTATGTGATCATTTTGTAAAGTACTTGAACCATTGTCGTATTATGTTAATACATAAAATAAGAGATCGTGTTAATTATATAAATGTTATATGTTGCTTTAAATGTAAAATCTGCTCATCCTTACGCTTTGAGTACTCTTATGCAATTTCAACCAGGAATTTTTCGTCATTTTTAAAGAAGCTTTACGTAAATGCTGTAGTTCAAATAAAGAATTCTTTTGGGATATTTAGAACCTTATTCGTATTTTTTGATCTTTTAATTACGCTCTCTGTTGAATTTCGTGTTTCAAGTATCAAAGGGGTGGGGGGAGGAAGTGACAGCACACTAAACCATATATATATATATATTTAATTCAGCTAATGATTTTAAATTATCTTCACTATTGAATTGTTATTCAGCTGTGAGCATTATTTTGTATTTGTATCATCTGCATTAATATTCTTTTGCTGCTTGATTAAATTAGCAACAAGTGAATATTGAAAATTTCAATACATTTCCTGCGTTTCTGTACAACCATAGGCTAAATGATAAAACGCATTTTTTTATTCACTTGTGTGATTCCATTAGGAATATGAGCGCGGTAGCCACGTAAACATGATCACGAACTCACGGTCGATGTTCTCACCGTCGGGTCGTGAGCTCGAGTCCCGATTCCACTGAAGATTTACCGTGTACCAAGGCTGATTCTCGTTAAACCTGTCTGGACTCAAAATCTTCATTTTGGTGGAGTGTATAAATTAGGAGAGGGAGGGGGCAGCTCAGGTGATGTTCTCGTCTCTTAAACGCAGCTCAAAATTGCGAAGCCCGTCCCCAGTACATCGAGTTGCTTTTTAGTGCAACGTTATTAAATATTAAAGCAATAATTCAAACCATTATGAGTATAAAATTGATACATAGTCTAGGAATGATAGCTTTTGTTGCTCTGTATCCCATAAAACCAACCAATCAATGTATCGTCTCATTTTAAAGGAACCATGCTACATGTAACTATATTATATATTTTTTTCTTATTATTTTGCTAATACTCGAAATTATTTTGCAGAGATTGAAGAAATAAATATATATCCTCAACATACACAACTAATATTGATGAATTAACTATAAGTTATTTTTTCTTAGTAATTATTGAACTCCGAGAAATTTTAAAATTAGTATTTATGCATTTATGAAAAGTCAGCTTAATACTTGTAGTATAATATTTTGTAATGGATATAGCGATAGTTTCCAAATGGGTGGAATTATTGATTTACTAACGTCGCATTTAGAAGCAACTTGAGATATTGGTGACGGATCTAGCAATCTCGAATCACAGTCAAGTGACGAGAACGACATTAAGGTGTGACACCCTGTTCTCCTAACTAATCTTCCCCGTCAACGGGAAGACCCCGTCTCGGATGGTTGAACGTGCATCAGACTTGATGACGGTGGATCTTTAGTGGAATCAGATATAGAACCTCTTGACCCGATGGAAACAGCCATGAGTTGGTGACCATGACCTCGACACCACTGCAGATGGATGATTTATTGGAAAGAAGATGAAAAATAATTCTTTCTCTCTGTTTTGGTAAAGAAGTCATCAAATTCAGAAATTTAAAAAATTGTTTCATAGAGGTGTGCAAAAATATCATTATACAGCATGATGTACTTTCAAAAATACTTTTTTTGTGTCTAAAATCTGTAAATACCGATATCGATATTGTTCGAAATAAGTAGGCGTAGCTGTGGGATTCGGTTAGCTCTCATCGATTCGACGGAAACAATACCCAGCCTTTCATTGAGTTCGGTGAACTGGTTGTAGAAATGACACTTCACTAATAGTGAAATAGGCCTATGAATGAAAAATTGGTATCCTATCTTACAGTGAAATAATTCGAGGTAAAAACCAACGTTTTTATATAATGACAAAGTGTAGTTATTAATTATTATACAATAAATTCAAAACAAACACGTGATAAGCACATAAAAAAAAATTTAATTATAATTTCAATTTAATCAATCATTTATTGAACATTTTTAACTGAAAAATTTTACAACACATACAAGCCTTTCCTTCTTAGTTTCCAAATATTTTTGGATTACCAGATCTAACCACGTGGATGTGAGGTGAGGCTAATTTGAGTATGATTGGCTAAGTGTAAATAAATCTACATATATACGCGTCATATTCTTCTAGACCCAAAAAAGTGGACAAAACAGAAACGAACTTTATTATTTTTTTTAATGAACATGAAAACATTGCACAAAAATAAGAATAAATTTTTTAAAAAAAATTCTGAAATTATTTTAAAATACAAATATTTATTATAACACATGGATCAATAAGTCCCGAGACTGTGCGGTCGTTTTTTTGCGATTTCCTCCTTCAAACGCACCAGCAAGTCAATATAATAATCACTGTTGATCGATTTACCTTTTTCGAGGTAGTCAATGAAAATCACGCCATGCGTATCCCAAAAAACTGACGTCATGACTTTGCCAGCTGACTGCTGCGTTTTCGGACGCTTCGGACGGCTTTCGCCAGCTGTGCGCCAGCCACTCAGATGACTGCCGCTTCGACTCTGGAGTGTAGTGATGTATCCATGTTTCGTCCATGGTCACGTAACGACGCAAGAAATCTTTTTTGTTGCGAGTAAATAGCGATAAACAGCTTTCTGAATCATCGACTCGTTGCTGTTTTTGTTCCATCGAAAGCAATCGCGGCACCCACTTGGAAAAAACCTTTTTCATGCTCAATTTTTCATGAAGGATAGTAAATACACTTCCATATGATATCTGTGTCATCTCAGCAATCTCACGGAGCTTCACTTTACGATCTTTCATTATAATTTTTGTCACTTCACTCACATTTTCCGGTGTAACGGCTTCCACAGGTCTACCCGAGCGTTCCGCGTCATTTGTGTCGGTACGACCACGTTTAAACTCGGCAAACCACCGACAAATCGTTGCTTTTGATGGACAAGAGTCCGGGTAACATTTTTCAATCCATTGTTTCGCTTGCACGGTGTTTTTACCCATTAAAAAACAATGTTTTATCAGAACACGAAACTCGGTTTTTTCCATTTTTTAAAGAAACTACAAAACGACTTTACTCCAACCTCGATAATTCAGCTGTTTCTGGTCCGATCGACTTAAAATTTTGACACGTTTCAAGCAAAGGTTAGTACTCTAGAAAGACCTGGTTACTGGTTTACTACGAGCGCCATCTCTGGGTTAGTCTCGGAATTTATTGATCCATGTGTTATAATGCCTTATTAATATTTTCATAATATTTTTCTCATACTTAAGGGATATTAGCGTATTTTGCACCACAACCTTCATCAATCTACCTCATAATTAAGGAATGGATACAATAAATTCTTTTTCAGATTAAGTTATTTTTAGCAATTTGCATAGACTAAAAAATTACTAATGGAGCAAATAAAAGTTATATATCTAATAATTTTTACTAATTCATGATTTCTAGTTGACATGCCAATAATTTAAATTCTACTTTCTTAGTACTTCTGAAATACTGTACATCAAATTTTAGAAAACATAATTTTTAACTTTAAAATTTACTTAAAAAGAGACATTTGTGAGCGTATTAAAAAATTCATAATATAAAATCAAAACATGAATTTGAAAGTTTGTAAGTCATTCTATTAAAAATGGTAACCAGAATTCAGAAAAATTATTGTGATATGACATGGCGCCAATTATTGGTTAATCTTTTTCTTTCTTGCGAATGATTACTAAAAGTCAGCAACCCTTACTATCTATCCTGTGTGAGTAGAAAATTTTTATGATACCTCATGTGGCGTATGTGGAATTCCCGGTGTTCCCAAAGGGAGAAAGAAATTTTTTCCTCAATCCTAAAAGCGTCGAGTGGAAGGGATATTTTGACTTATTAAAATTATGGAAATATTAGTTAAAATTTGTCGCAAATGTCTAAATATTGCATTATTAGGCGAGTATGAACGATTCCCAAACTTACAGAGTTCTAGCTTGATGGGAAGTTGGTTAAATTAACGATCGAAAATTTGATGACACACACCAAGTGAAATTCAGAAAAACGTTGTAAAAAGTTAGGCATAATTAACAAGTCGATGACACTTGGTTAAAAGCAATAAAAAGTGCAATTGAGAACGCCAACCAGGAAACAATTTGGAAACATCTGAGAGTTGTCAAGTTTTATTATTAAATTATTGTTTTTGTTAATTGTGAACATTTACGTTTATATTTTGAAACTTTTTCTTGTTAACATAATCTAGTTTTGTGTACCATTGTCACTCTAAATATTTCAGAATAAACTACAGAAAAAAGTGATTGTATTCTGTTGTATCATTTTTTGATACTTAAACGAACGTTAGGGCAGCGAAGTTATTGTGATATAAGTTTAATAGCATCACTGGCTAGAGATATTACATACAAATTGAACGATATGACAAATACTATATAGTGATAGATAAGTTTTGGGGGCTTTATTTTGGGGATACCCATCCCTGAAGAGAATCGCACATAATGTAAATTCCAATCCATTATTTTCATCGCCAAGCCATTCGGAAGTGGCGTCAAGTGATTAGTGATTTCAAATTCACCGATTTTTTTCTATTATCGGTAATTCGGTAAAATTTCGAGAAAAACAGGTATACCGATAAATAACTCGAAATAATTTAAAATGTGAATAAAAAGGAGATTTCATTAGACATTTTATTTAATATTTGTATGTACTGTTACAAAAGCATACAAAATAAATGTTACTGTGAACATAAATAATACAAATAAAACTGAACAGTTTTATAATAAATTATAAATAATACATATACTTGAATAATTTTTTACAAGGAAAACCATCAAATTATATAAATGTGTAATGCGAATGTGTGATTGTTTATTAATGTCGCACTGAGAAGCAACGCGAGAACTATTGGCGACGGACCTCGTAATTTTGATCCTCAGTCACGTGATTTAGCTCCTTCCTCTCCAAGCATCCGCACTATTCCCTAGGCGGACTTGAAATCTCGAATAGATTTAACGTGCATCAGTCCCGTTATACTGTGGGTATATAGTGGCATGAGGGCTCGAACTCATGACTCGACGGAACGTCGGTCGGAAGTCATTGACTATGAACACTAAATTACCGCAGCCACCAAAAAAAAAAAAGGGAAGAAATAATAATAAATTAAACTATAAATAATTTACCAGATATGATTGAAAATTGTTTGGTCGTGTTACTTTCTTTTAAGGAATTTTATTAACGAAAACAACGCCTGTTGCTACTCCAGGACCATGATCACTAAGCTACCGCGGTCACATATAAATATGTAATCTTGCAAAGTATTCTTGTCAACGTGTATTAAAAAAATAACCACGTAAGAAAAGTTTTCAAAATAATCCTCCTGTAAAAAAAAAAAAAAAACTTTCATATACCACACACTTGTTGATTACTATAGAGTCGAACACTATTTGAAAGTATGCCCGAATGAAACCATTCCAGTTATTTTTTTAATATATTTGTGCTCGAGAAATGGGTTATTATGTATTATTTCTTTTTTTTTTTCCCCTTAATTTTGATCAATAAGTTAAATATGTAAAATTGCAGATGTCGAGGAAAAAGTGGATCGCAGTTACATATGAAATTTGCCGAAGTACCGGTAAAAATAATGTAAAGTTACTGATAATAATTTGACGCTAAAATTCGTAATTTGTCGGAAAACCTACGTACCAGTTTACTGGTAAATTGTGAACTAGTGAATTTTCTTTCGAAAACTGAATTTTTTTTAACAAAGTTCGTTATGCGCGGAGGAGTCATTTATTGTACTTTCTTGGCAAAATTTCAAACAACGGAAAACATTTTTTTTTCCTTCATAGAAACACCTGTGTCATAGATTTAAATGAAGCGGACACACACAATCGCGGGTAACATAGGAACTTCCTTCATGTAATAGACATGTTTCCAAAATCCTTCAAATAAGTATGATGATTGGAAATGATATTTTTGAAAGAACAATTCATTTTCATATTCATTCAAATTTAAATCTTGTTACATACACATATATATATAGTTATTATGGTCTTTCGATGGAGTAATATTCATTAAAAGTACAGTTCATTTTAAAATACGTCAAATATACGCCTTTCTAAGGATTGCTTACCAGTTCCCTTCCTTGAATAAGAAACAGAAAAATATCTCTCTTTAAGATAGTGATGAGGAGATGGAAAAGAGGAAAGCAAATTTTATCATCTCTGGATCAGCTATTATTGCAGGAGTGTCTTAACACGAGAAAATGAATTCTTATCCGGTATATGTCAGTGCAGTTATAAACCCTAAAACATTAAAAATTATTTAGGACAGAAACAACTAAAAAAACTGTATTGTTAAAAAGATAACCAAAAATCAACTACCCCATATTATCTAATAAAAAAAGATACTTATAAAAATAAATCAAAAAATTATTGAAATACATTGCAAACAAACTATTAATTTAATACACCGAAAATCCTAAATAATCATTACATAACTACTATATATAAGAATCAGACTAATTTAAATCATAAAAGAGAAAAACAACAATTAAAACGATATTCTAGATGATGTAATTAATACTGTTCCATACTTTGGAATGAAATAATGTGTGTTTATATCGGGTGTTATGGACCCATCCATCATTCTTCAGTGAATTACATTACAACAAGAGAGTATAAAACAAAAATCAAGGAGAAATACATTAATAAATGAAAGTTCAGCCGAAAGAAAGAAAAAAATGAGAAAGAAAGATAAACAAAGGAAATGTATATTCATTTAAACCTTAATATGATAAAGTAATAATAAAATATAATCTTAAATATTTTTACACATAACTTAATACGGACACATCACCATAATTCTAAAGTTTGTGAGTAGCAAGTTAAATACTAAAACTATCGCAAGCAGAATGAATTTTTTAATACCTTCCACCAACATAATG
This sequence comes from Nephila pilipes, assembly GCA_019974015.1. Taxonomy (NCBI): domain Eukaryota; kingdom Metazoa; phylum Arthropoda; class Arachnida; order Araneae; family Nephilidae; genus Nephila; species Nephila pilipes. Next base: position 197,525 of record BMAW01072153.1, read on the forward strand.
CTACCAAAAGTAATATGACATCAAAAACACCAAAATTCATGCAGAGTAATTTCTTTAATACTTCTCTCCAACACACACGCCGCTATTATTCATACAAGTAAAAATTACCGCCAAAGTATGAATACCGATTGATTGATTAAAAGATATAACAAAGAAAAACTATTTACTTATCGTAAAAGTTAAAATTAATGATATATAAAAAAATATTAAAATGTTTAAACAAATATGAAAATGAAGGAAGTTACACCAATAAAGCTTGGAAAAAATAGCAAGCATGAGTTAAAAACGCGTTGCCGTCCACCGAAAAAATATACATAAACTTTTTGAGAAAAACTATATAAAAAATCTAAAATGAGTGAAAAAATAATTATATATATATATATACACGTGAGCACCTAATTATTTTTACAGGTACTTCTTTTATACGTTTAGAAGAGAGAATTTACTTCTTTTTTTTTCACACGACTTATCTCGATTTAAAACTTTCAATCCAAATTCTGAGAAGAAAACTTTGCCTTAATTTTATTTTTTTTAACTGCGTGCGACATTGGAGAAAAGAATGAATTGCATTTTCCTTTTGTGTGAATTCTTCGATTTTTATACCTTTAATATGGGATTTTTTTAGCTTTGTCAACATTTTGTCGCAGATGTTTTCAAAGTTAAAACATTTGCGACACTTGTTTAGATTTGTTTGAAACGTTTCAAACATACGAAAGCAAGTTTCAGAAAAAAAAAAAAAATTTTTTTTTTGAAAGTTCCCCCCCTCCTTCAACACAAAGAACGGTGAGAATGCGCGCGTGCGAGCCAAGGATTAAATCTGTATTTATTTACTTACTTATTTATCTCATCTACGTTTTGATCACATTTCCAACAAGGTATGAGACATACATATTCATTAATTTTGCGTTAAGTAATGGTAAGTTACAGCTTTAAAATTTTTGTTTTATTAATTATAACCGAAACGTTTTTCGGAGCCCTTTCATATCAACACATAATTCATCTCTAACAAAAGTGAAATGTATTGCATTACTTTTCCTGATTTCTTCGGACTGGAACCAATCTTTTATTTCTTCAGAGATGCAATGTATTTTTACACGCATTCTTTGGGAACGTATCTGTCGCTTGAAAACTGAATTAGATGTATTCATATAACGCTTGAGAAAAACATACAAGATTGACAGATGCGAGAGACTTGGAATACATTTATCTGTATATCACAGATACGATATGTAAATCGGGACTTCCCCAACTTAGCCTGGGTGGAGGTGTGAACACACGCTGTTTCGAGAATCTACGCTAGTCAGGCAAAGGTTTGGGCGTACTAATTAGAAAAGTTGTTACATTCCATTGCTACACATAGACCTTGAATTAAGCGCGAGTCAATATTTCAGCCGGAAATCATTAGTCAAAAAGTATCGCGTTATATTCAAGGTAATACCGTATATATACATACAAATACATAAACGCATACATAAAAATACACATATACAATACATACCCGTTTAAATTAATAATAAATGGAATTTTTTAAAATTAAATTCATAAGTCTTATATTTTAAATTTCATTTTAAAAAAATTGTAGGATAATCAATCTTTGCATAAGTGTTATAAAAATTATTTAAGTTATTTTGAAAATTTATAAGCAGTCAAACTAAATTTATACTTGTGTGTAAATAGTTGTATAATACATTTCTTAAATATTTTAATTTAAATGACTATAAAATGATACTTTATTAATATAGAAACTAATTATATCTCTCTTATCATAAATATTATTAATAATCTAACAGTCAACTAATTTTAATTAATATCTAAAAAAATATGCTCGTTCGAATAAACTTTAATTTTCATCATATTACATGCGACATTTTAAAATGTTCACATTAATTTACATAATAAGTGTTTCTTACTATTTAAGAAATTAGTTTCTAAGAGAGATGTTTTATTATTTTAGCTATTCTATTAAAACAAGCGAGTTTATTTATTTATTTTTTGCTTAGGGGCCTTAAAGTGGCTTCCAAACACTCGGTTTACTCGCTTTTGTTCGAAATAATATTTAAAAAAGTATTAAAAAATTATCATAAATAAAAAGCTACTTGAAATAATAGTACAAAAGCAAAACAGAATAAAGAAAATTTTCAAATTGTGAAAATAAATTATTGAATGATAAAGCAAAAATTAAATGCTAGATATGATATAAGAAAAAAATACATAAATGGACACTTAAAATATAAAAAAATTGAATGAAAATACAGTAAATAATGAGAAAAAAATTGAAAAGATTAAATGAAAGACAATTCAAGGATTTCTCAGGCTACAGACTATGATGCGTGATTTTTTCAAAATTGTGGATCCAACTGTCCCACTAAAAGTTTACTTTATAAAATATAAGTAAAAATCAAAAACAAATGAATATAAAAGTAAGACAAATATAAGAGAAATAAAAAGAATAATTATAAAAGAATATTTATAAAAACATAGCTTTTAAAGATTAAACAAAATTATTTCAGAAAACTGAAAGATAATTAAAAAAAGATTAAAAGAAATTAAAATCTTATTCTGTAAAATATCGTACACATGTAAATGTAGAAGAATTCTAATGGCGTAAAAATCCATTCAATTTAACGCCATTACAAAAAAAAGAAAAATTCGCAAAAGCAAAAATAGCAGGAAAACATTAAAAAAAAGTAAAGATATTTTTTTTCCATGTAGAAAGGAGATTAAAAACTGGTATTGCCATCTACATTCGAAAATTAGAAATAAAATATTCAAATGACAACAGATTATTTTCAATAATGCTTTACAAAAAATAAAACAACCGAAAATTTAAATAGAGCAAAAATATGAAAATTAAAACATATGAAAGTATAAAATTAATAGTATATTAAAAATCTTGCTCTTTAATAATTACCTATATCATCAATATAAATAATTTATTCTATTTTTAAAATTGTTACTTTGAATTATTTTTCTGGAAATTAATAGAATAATTTGTTTGTGAAGACAGAATTATTCTTTCAAATTTTCATGAATATTAAAGAACTATGAATTAATCTTTTATTACATAAAATATAGTTATATGTAACATTTCTTTCCAGGATGGTACCAAGTGTACAAAGTAATTCTAAATTTCTTTCTTATCAAAAAATTTATTATTTTACTATCCGCAATTTTTGAATAAATATCTAAGTGCTCGACATCAAGAATATTATTATTAGTGTATAACAATTTTAATATATATATATATATACACATACTTTAGTTACAGGTATACTTTTTAATTGCAACCAAGGAAACTCGTTGTAATAAATTAATTTAGATTGATTTTAAAAAAATATTTCTTCATAATTAATAATTTTTTTCATATTGGATCTTAATCAATTGTTCTTTAATCATTACATTTTGTCATAAATTTTAGTTTTATATGGTTAAATAATAATGGAAATATTTTTTTAATTCATTGTTGTCGATCAATTTTTATTTGTGCTTTTACAAAATGCTTTATTTATAACGACTGATGTAAAAACGAAAATAATTGAAATGATTTGTAATCTTCGTAAAAAGGTTACTTATTTCATTTGCACTTAAAATTAAATAAATTAAAAAATATGTACAGGTTTAGCCTAGATGAGACTTATAAGTTATTTACGGAACCTATTTTAGGTAAATATAATGTTTGCTCTCATTCAAATTTTGTTCAGATGTGTTTTAGAATTCGAGAAATCTTCAATTCGTTGAATTCTTCAAAAATTTTTCAATGCAACAATTATGTGGTGGTTGGTATGCACCTGATCAAGCCTTGATTCTTGCGACTAAAATAATAGAGACCTCTGAGTTTCGAATTCATTGGAGGCCGAAATAGTGCGAAGTGGAAGATAGGAGAGTTATGTATTATCTTAAGTTTCATCTTCGTATCTTATTTATCTTTCAGAATTACGAAGTCCATTGTTGATAGCCTAATGTTTTAAACGATTTTAGTTAAGAGTAATGAAGTAATTGAAATTCACTATATACTTAAAATTTGACATTGCTAACTTCCATAAAAGGATAATCAACCTCGCATATATTTATTTCGAATTCGATCCCTCCCCCTCCGGATTCTTACGAATAACTAGAATCTCTAATTTAGAACAAAGAATTAATCAGTTCTCGATACTCATTAATATAATAGAGGTAAGGACAACTATTATTTCGTGATCTTTGTAAATCACTTCTCATACTCTAGCATTATTGTAATATTGATGCATTAAAAACGAGTTTTACAACTAAATATAATAATTTAATTATATATATATATATATTTGTGTGTGTACAATTTTTTTTTATTTGCGTGACTAAATATCCGGTATTTTAAGGTAAAGTTTAAGCTACAGGTGAATAAATAGCTTTTTTTTTACTAAAAATATACATTACGCAATGAACAAAGCTTATTTGTTCACATGAATAAATATTTTATGAAGCCTGTGCTTTTCAAATTCCGTGTCATTTTATTTTTATTCCTTTCTTTCTTGATGCATATAGCTTAAAATAATAACTTCTACAGTCTTTGTAACACTATCTCATACGTTAAAGGAAAAAAGTGAATTTTAAAGAAATTTCGATGTGTCAACATAATTTTATTTAGTTCACGCTATTAAACAGCTCGAAATCGTGAAATACTAGCCGAAGTACCGTTTTTCACTTGAGTGAATTAAATAAATCATAAATCCAGCTAGAAAACATAACATTTTTAAGGAGAGCCCGCATCCTACATGGTACACACCAGCATATTGGAAAATTTATTAAATCTACATATTTATTAAAGCAAACATGCACTATCAATAAATTGCCCTAAATTGATAATCAAGCGATACGAATTATCCATTAATAAAAGTATAGTTAAACTTCGCAAGTTATAAATGATTATCATTCAACAATCTGAAGAGCTTTATGATAAGCGTATTATTAAATATCTTTACGTCATTTATATTGTTTGGTTATGAAGGGTCTGGAGTAAGAGGGACCTTTTCATTCTTTTTAACTTTATTCTTTTAGTTTAATAAATACCATAGTATACATTCCATTATCTGCACACACACACAAAAAAACCCCCATCTAGATGTTTTTTTTAATTTATCGTTGCTTTAAAATGAAAGTGATATTACTTTGTGGGTTTATCTTGAGAATATTCCTAGGATTGTTTCCTTAAGACATGTATTTTATGCCGGTTAAAAGAATATGCTCCTGATTGTTTATACAGTTGCAAGTATTACACATTGATTTTCGCGTAGATTAAATTCGTGCATATGACCTACAGTGATGACTATTTTCTCGATAATGATCCGAGTCTCCATATAACCTCTTCCATTTTTAATCCAAATGGATAAATTTTCTACTTGTGTGTTCGGGATGTGTCCGAAAATTTTAAATTGTTTGCTGGAACAAAAATTCTCGTTGGTTTTATTTTTTTTTTTTCATTCTGTTTAGATAAATGTTAGTATAGATGTCTTCTGGAGAAATTTTATCCGCTTGGGGCATACATTAAATTTTATTACCGATCTTGCGAGTTTATCCACTTGTTCATTCTGAAGTATATTTGAGAGTCACGAACCCCCGAAGTAAAATCGTGCGATTACTATAACGGGATTGTATGAAAATCTTGCTAGCTATTCTTGGAATAATTTTGGTGACTTCCTAGAGTAGTTTTGAAACGTAAATAAAATAGAGTAACTATAGGACATAGCTGATATATATTTTTTTTCATTCTGTCAGAAATATAGTACTTGACAAATAGTTAACGCGATTGTCTTAAAAATAAAATTGCTGTCATTTAATCTATGAGCAAAAGAGACATTTTGTTTAACACCTGCAATAGATGTTATATATTGTCTTTTTGAAGCACATCCATAGTTCTAATGAAAAAAATCTTGGAAATTATGTGGTTGTATATTTCATTTAATTATTTCCTTATAGTGGTAATCGGTGAATTCTCATCTTGGAAGTTAAATTCACGAGTGAAAATTATTCTATTTATTAAGAATCAAGATGTATAAATTTTCGGCACTGCCGTCTATGAACACATATTGTAAAACGTTTTCCTCGGAATTATCCACATGTTTATTCACAATGTAACTTTATCAGCTCTAGTTTCACGTTGAATATATGGCAGATTCTGAAGAAGGATAAACAGAATACACGAATCATTTTACTAAAACTAAAAATTAATTTTTAAAAGAATACTTTTTGCGGTAATTCATTGGGAAAAGCACTATAATTTTTTTACAAAGAACAAACAGCTAATAAATATATATTGGATCTGAAAGAAATCTTATAAATTTAAACTGTAAGAAAGAAAAGTAGACCCTGACGTCAAGTGAATTAATATGCACTAAAACAAAGTGTAGTGATCAAAAGATAGACCATGGCATCGGTTAACGTGATGTACTTTAGACTTATTTCATTAGAGATAATATCTTGCTTGGTTTTGAAGTGATCAATTTGGTTAGTGTGAATTTTTATAACGAACAAACATACTTTAAAATTTATATATAATATATGATTTAACAATATTAAAAAAGCCTTAGCATGGTCTGCTGTTTGGGATATTTGTGAATTTGAAACTTATTAGTTTGGGGGAAAAAAGCTTTTTTTTTTTTCATTATCTTAATTTGAAACAGAAGTATTCGAACTCTTAAGCCTTCATTTTGCTGAGATCAAAATGGCTAGCTTAGAATTTATTTGAATTTTTTTTCTTTGTCATTGGTGTAGAAAAGTATTTCTCTCAATTACTTTTATTATTTTCCTTCCGATAATCTCAAATTGCAGTTCCCCGTTTTTTGAAAATAAAATAATAACTATATTTATTGAAAGTGAATTGCGCTTTTTGTTGCAGTATTTGTTTACTTACTAAAAGTATATTATTTTGGGAAATTGATATTTGTATTATTATAAAGGATATATTATATACGTAATATATAGTAAATTAAGACGAAATTTCTTTTGTAACAATACTTTCAATGATTTTGTAGAAATATATGTTTATTAAAATTGTATGGTTTTCACTAAATGTTTATGCCATAGTTTAACAGACATTTTTCAATAATGCTTATTGATATGTATAAAAGTGATTCTCATTACATAAATTTAGAAAGTGTTTTGTTTGAAAATGTATTATTGAAAAAGATTGTAAGAAATTTAATTTGCATATTTCAGTTAATTTCTCCACATAATTGCTTCTAATTATTTTTCAGATTATTGCCCAGTACAACCATGGTGGGAATAAGCATTCCTAATGAAAGTAAGAGTCATCTTCTTTCTAAAAAGTTACTTATAGCTTCTTATATTTTTTTTTATCAATATAACATTATTTTTACACACATTATGAGTACCTAAATGTTCTTTGATAAAGTTCGAAACTTGAACGCATGACCAAATTCGCATTTAATTCAAAGATGGAAAAGTTGTCTCTGAAGTTAATAAATTTCTCTGTTTATGGACTTCTTTTTCATTCTGAATTATGTATTTTTTTAATTCGTTTTTGATTCGTCTTAATAACAATGTTATCTGATTGTTAGCTATAACTAAAACATAGTAAATTATTATTTTTTAAATGTTGCTAACTTCCGAATTCATCGAGAAACTTCTCATTTTAATTTCACCTCTTTAAAGCGAGTACAGAGTACATTAACTAATTTTGTTTAATTGACATCATTGTCTTTAAAAGCTGATTAGAATTGAAACATGTGAAATTGATACACACAATGCAATGATTTCTGCAAAACAATATAACATGTTAGCATTTACATCTTAATTAACTGCTCTCTAATCCAAACTTATTAGTTTCTGGATTGAATTGATGCAACCTAATTAGATTACATATAATTTGTGCAGACTCTTAGCTAAAAAAGGGCGTTATTCCAATGTGACACTTATTGTAAGACTATTGTAAGTTACGATCAAAATTATTTTTATATTCTAATTTTAACCACAGTGCACTTAATTAAAATTTCTTTTGTTTTTTAAAATGCAATGAAAACGCGTAATTTGATGAAAAGAGTTTTAATTTAAATTTTGATGAGATTACTCTTTAAATTTTAATATAAAAATTCATAGAAAGATGCTTTTCTAAATCGTAGAGCAATAAGGAAATGTAATAATCAGGTCTAAAATATCAAATGCATTTGGTATCAATCTGAAATATAAAAAAGACAAATACAACTGGATTAAGATAATGTTTTGGGAAAATGGATCTACTTTAGAGAAGTACCAATGGATAAAATGTCATCTATTTAATACAAATAATATCTTTTACTAATTGCCTCAATTTAATAAGGAAATGCTACATGTAAATTTAGATAAATGTTAATTTTATGTTTTTTTTTTAGGTTTACAGGTATATATATATAAGCATTTAAACATGATTTTTTTTATCCTTATTTAAAATTAATACAAACTAATAAAAATATTCTTAAATGTGAATATTGAATATTTAGATATTAACTTAAAATTGTGAATCAAAAGATATTTAATAACATTTATAACAAAAGGGACAGCTTTGTTTTTTGTGAATAAAGTATTTTCCTTCAACAGCAATTTAAGTTAATTGATTTTAAGAAATATTTTGTACATTTTATCCTACATAAATTAAATCTCTTCAGATTTCAAAATAATTTAAACAAATTCTATAATATTTGCATATAAGCTGATTATCTGATTAAAATTCCAAAAATTAATTTAAAATTTGAGAAAAAAAATTACTTATTTTTTTCCAATATTTCTTCTGTTGCTTCATTAAATTTTTTTTGAATGGTCTTACTTTTTTCCTTTTACTTGTGATTTTTTTTATCGATTTATTATTTTGAATTATTTTTAATTTTGATATTTCTTTAAGAAATTTGTTTTGTTTGAATTTTTTTTAATTCTAACTTTGGTATATAGATGGTAGTAAAGCTTTTGTGTAATTACTTTTTAGAGTGCCAAAAATATATTTCATATTTGATGATGCCATAGCTGTACAAATTACTTTTTTCTTGTGTGATTTATTTTTTAGTTATTGTTATTTAATTTTATTTACTTTCTATATAATAACAACAACAACATCAAAAACGACGCATCAAGAAGGAGTTATCCGATGTAGACAAAAATTGGCTGATAGGAAAATTATGTACAGAATAGGAAGTAATTAAAATTCCAGAAAAATTGAATGATTTATTTCAGATTTAGATAGTTACAAAGTAACGAGCTCAATAAGGTGTTGACCTACCTCTACCCTGGATGCAAACTGAAACACTTGTTGGAATAGAGTGATAAAGCTCCCTGATGGTCTCCTACGGTATTTCTTGCCAAATTTGCTCCAATTGTCAGGCTGGGTCATCAACATTCCCTGGTATGTTCGCCTTCCTATCATACGCAGACATGCTCGATTGGAGAGAGATATGGCTGGCCAAGGAAGTGTTTGACAATCTGTAAGACAATTCATAGCATCAAGTGCCATAGTGAAATAGTGGAGTGCAATAGTGAAAGCAGGATCCGCTCGCTGCCATGGGTGTCTCCAGACACGTCTTCGATGATCGTCAGGACGCAGTTGGAAGCGCGATTCGTCACTAAACACTATACGTCCCCAGTCAGCATCCGCCCAGCACCGCTGTAATCTAGCTGGACAGTGTGCAGGCGGGAATGGCAGGTGGTGTAGCGGTCGGTACGAGTGTGGATTTCGCTCTATCAGCCGTCTGTGAGTGATCATGGTGGACACTCGTGCGCGGATCGCACGTCTGATGGTTGATAACGATGAATCGGGCGCTGTGACAGCTGATCTGACAATCACTCTGTCCTCCCTATCTTCTTCGGCCCTAGGTCGATCTCTATCATCACGACGCTGAAATCTGCCATTGTCCACCCATTCTTGCCAGCAGCTTCTAATCGCCACATCGCTTCGACCCATATGACGAGGGATTCTCCGATTAGCCCAACCTGCCTCTTTCAATCCAATGATAAGACCTCTTTAAAACTCTGACAGTTGCTCGTAATGAGCTCGAATCGTACGGCGAGGCATTTTTTTCAGTCGTTGAAAAGTATCCTAAATCGCAATGCAACAGAAAATTTGACCATCAGATTGAGAATCGCTGCTGCTGAGTGAGCAGTTCCGATGCGCTGAGTATTACTGAATATCTTATTTTCTTGGCTTTCGGATTTAGGTCTTAACCTTTCTTTTATAATGTGAAAGATTTGATGGCATTGTGTGTGAAGGCTTAGTTATTAATACATCACCGCTATTCTAAGACAGCGATGATAATAAGTAGCATTATTCCCTTTTTGTTTATTTTTCATAAATTTTCAATTATATATTGGTAATTGATCAATAAAATTACTTTTGGATAGTTAGTCAAAATGTATTGTTTGGAAAGCTTACAGAAACCTATTACGCAAGAAATAAAGTAAATATCCTTATAAGAATTACTTTAATTTTGTATTCTTATTATGCATTCCATTACAATATTTATATTGAATGCCATTGAGCTGATTAGTTTGTTATTCACAATCAGAATAATCACCTAATTAAAAAATGAAAATATTCAGGAAACCATCATAAAACATATTTAATAATTGTTATGTATTCAGACCAATTAAGATATCATGACAAAGTTTATCTAAGGAATTTCATTTTCGGGTTTTTAACTTAACGCAGAGTTTAATCAGATGATGTACTGTTCATACTTTGTGTCATTTGCAGCTGTTTAAAGGTAAACAAAACGTGAAATAAAGCAATAGTATTGATGTATTTCATTTTCTGTCTCTGTCAAATTCACTTTCAAGACTCAAAGTTTTACCTTCCTTCCTGAGAACTCTTTGCAAATAAAATTGCTTCGAAACATTTCGCGATAATTTTAACCCAATTCTCGTTGTTTGGAATTATTACGATCAATTAATTATGCGAACTTAATGATAACGCCATTGTTTGTAAGTCTTCTGTTTTAACAAAAATTCTTTTACACCACATTTCTTGGATTATGATTAGCTATCAGTATTTGTTTTTAAAATAATTAGATACAAAACGATTTTTATTCTTTCTAAAAATAAGATTATCTTTAACATTTTAGAATATATTTAAAACTTATATATTTTGTTTTTATATTTGAGAATGCGTAAATCTTAGCATTTTTTTAAAAATTTCTAGGTTTTTGAATAATAATAGCAATTTTTTAGGTTTTTGAAAAGAAAATTTTGAATGAGAAAAGTATAAAAAAAAAAAAAAATATTGCTGAAATACTGACGACCTTCGTTATTTCTTGTAACATTAATTATTTTGTTTGCAAATATAATGACGTAAATGTTTTTAATACAAATTTGTGCTAATCAGGATCTTATCGACAACGTTCTGAGAATCAAGAAGGTACATCGGAAAGTGATCATTTCGTCTCTGATGAAGGTGGGTTATGATATGATTGCCTATATTTTCAGAAATGCTTTAGCACTCTAAATGCATGCTGCACTGGATAAAAGAGGAAGTATAGCGTAGATTGCACTTTTCATACTAACAGCATTAATCAACTAAATACAGGATGTTTATAAATTATCTCACCTATTTTGTTATCCCTCAACAATAAAAGCAACTCATATACGAGGGATATTCAGAAAGTAAGGAACGTTTTGGAATTAAAAAGAAACTGAGTACAAGAAAAAAAAAATTATTATATGTTATACATCGGAAAGAGCGAATAAAATTCTACTTTTCTGCATAGTCACCAAGCAAATTGAGGCACTTATCATAGCGGTGGACAAGCTTTGAAATTCCTTCGTCATAGAATTCTGCCGCCAATTTCAAACAACAAAGTCCATGAAACTTGTGGAAAGCTAAGCGAAAGCTCCGTTATTGTGAAACGGCGATTTTCACGAATCTTTTCATCAACTTTAGTGACCAGTTCGTCAGTCACAATGCTAGGGCGTCCACTCTTCTCTTCATCGTGAACGTTAGTTCGGCCATTTTTAAACTGAATGCACCATTTTCGGATTGAACTTTCATTCATTACGTTGTTTCCGTACACTTCACACACCTGCCGATACATTTCCATAGGGTTTTTTGCCGACGAAAACCGTATTACAGACCGCACCTCACAACTGGCGGGATGTTCAATTGCAGCGCACATTTTAAATCTGAATACCGAAAAAACGGGCAGAGTGGAAATGTTCCCGTTGTGATGGCTGGACGCCGACTGAGATGCCGAGTACGCAGACACCAAAATATACGTGATCGGCGCGCACCTAGCGACGTCAGACGGAAACGTTCCTTACTTTCTGAATAGCCCTCGTACTTAACTTTTATTTGTGGAATTATTTTTAACATCGTGTGTGAATATTCCTACGTATAAATTAAGTGATTTCAAAGTCGTTTTCATCCCACACATCATCTATAATACTAAAATGTTCCAAAGACTTGAATCTATTGATGTATTAGGTACAAATCGCTCAAACATTTATTATCCGAAAAATTCTCTCTCTCTAAGACATTTTTCCCTATTTTCCAAAAACTTACGATATTTTCTGAAAATTTTTATTAAAGGTAACTAATTAAATTATCATTTATTTTTGAATTGAAAATGATAAAATTCACCCCTGAGATTAATTTTCAAATTTTAAAGCTCTTTAAAATACTTTTCAAAATGGTTATTTTTAACGTTTGATATAATTTAAGAAATTATATATAAAAAGTAAGTCAGTGGTTTTTAAGAGGAAATGAAATCTATTAAAAACTTCACCGTTACATGTGTGACTCACAATTATGATAGATTCACAATTGATGATAATATGATTCACAATTTGTTTGATAAATGGATACAAGAAAATTTTTAAAAATTTTTAGATTCAAAATTAGTATTTTTTCAGCACAGTTTTTTGAAACATTTGTATTTTCAATTGCGTTACAAAACTTCAAAATTCCTGAAGGTAAAATACTTTTTTAATACATGTATGACTTTGGGCTTTTCGCTGTTTTCTCTTCACTTAACTCGGGGATTTTTATTCATTTAAATTTCTTTAAATTACAATATCTTCCCTACCAAAATGAAACGTGATTAGGTAAATTAGATGAAGATAGAGATGAAGTGAAACGATTTAGATTTAATGATATATAAATGATATGCAATTAATGTAAAATGGAAAGAGAGATAGAGGGTAAGGATTGGCAGCCCGAGCATTGTTGCTCAGTATAAAGTTATTCTGTTAGTTTTGCGGATTGAAGCGAATTCCACTAACAGCATGGTTACTGTCGAAGAAAGTTGTGACATCAACAAGGAGTAGTCTGGTAAGAGATAGATTTCTCATTTAAATCATAAATTAAGACTGCGAGTTAGGTTTGAATTCTAGAGAGCGTCTTATATATTCTGCACTGATAATAAATAATTTCGCTTGTTTATTCTCTTGTGTTCTCAATTAGAGCACTGTCGCTTTTATTTAATATACTAAATTGAGGTACGGCACAAGAGCGAAATAATAACGATAGATGCCACTCATGAACATAATATGTGTGATCTACATTTCATTGAATTATCGTAAACAGTTTTTGAAACATATCCATTTAAAGTTGAAAAACTTCAATAAAACAAACAAACAAAAATCTTTAAAATTTTATGACGTTAAGTTAATTTCTACAATTTATGAACATCCTGTCCTTTATCAATGGAGCCTTTTCTTTTTAAATGCACTTTAGAATGCATGATAAGAATCCTTTTGTTTGCTTACTGTTTTTAAAAATGAACGAAAGTAGCATCTGGAGAAGAATGCTGTGAGTGAATGAAATTTTGTGAATGTTCTTAGTTAGAATGTTTGATTTTTTTACTGCAAAACTTCTTGCACCCTGATAGCCTTTCGCAAAAATTAAATTAATAAAGATCACATTTTTTGAGAAACGTTTATTGTGTGATATTGCATCAATGTTGTTTTTTTAAATTTGATCTTGAACATTTAACGTTTATTATCAAATCTTTATCATGTCGATTTTTTTTTTCAGCAAAACTTTTCATTTATTCTTATCACAATGTTTGTATTATTCTAAAAAGTATGTTATCCCGTTATGTGTCTATCAAAAGTATAAGAAATAAGATTTAGTATATGTAAAGAAATAATATGTTTGATAAAAATAATTATAATGCATAATATTCATCTCCGAGACAATAAGGGATGCGAGCAATAAATTTTGCCTCACTCGAAATTAAGTTTAAGACCTAATTTTTTTTAGATTGTGCAAATAATGTTGTAGTTTGTTTTTGAAATTTGTGATATTTAACCAAATCAATTTATGAAACTGTCAAATGACAATAATAATAACTTTATATTTTACTTCTTATGTGACTAATTGTTTTCTTTTAATTGAAATTTATTATTTATATATATTAAATTTTTTACAACAGTATTATTTTTTATCTATTAAACATTTTGTTACTTTTCTCAAAATTTCTTGAAACAAACATACTTATTTATTTTTTTTATTTGAGTCATGATTACTGTTGAATCGTGTTTAATAATATATTTAAAAATGAAATATTAATAATTGTGCGTGCATTTATGTCATAAATTATATATTTGAAAAATTTTCAGTGAAACTTAAAACTTTCGATTTCTTTAAAAGTCACATTTTCCTTTTTATTTATATTTTTGTGTTATATTTAATAACTTAAAAACATTTTAAAGAATCTTTGGAGGGGAAAAAAAAACCACTTAAAATTTTTTCAGCAACAGACTCGGTATAGATATATACTGCGTATGTTAAAAAAGAAAATAATACGATTAAAGAATATTTCACAGCTTTTTTTTTTATTATAATTATTAAAGGAGTGTATTTGTTATGTCACGCACAAAATCTTATACGAAATCCTATTGTCTTTCTCCCCAACAATAATGATCTAGAAAACGAACCAGAAGGAAAGAACGGGGGTGGGGGGATTCTGCAATCACAAACAAATCTGGAAAAAAAAAAAAAAAAAAAAAAAGAAAGATTGTTCAATGCAGATATTACGTGTACAAAAACACTTCCCAAAAAAGATACAGCTTATCGTTGTTCCAGGTCGTAATTCAAGTTCAATCTTTCCTCAGTACTTCTCTGTTGCCAGCCGTAATATTCATTCTGGTATACCGCTATGCCAGCACCCTCTATAATATTTTACAAAGGGTCTTACATGCTCTAAAGTTTGGAAAAAAATCGATTTTTATTATTTTATTTAATGAAGCAACTCTTTCTGAATCTTTTAAAAGAAACCACGTGAAGATATTCCCAATAGAACGGAAGTTATTAAAAAATTAAGCGAGGTGAAATTTGGATTCTAAACAATGATTGCATTTTGGCTGCTTGGTGACAGCTGTCATTTCCCAGGCAATAACAGTTTTTCTTTGTTGCTAATTTTTTAATATTGGTTATGATCATATCAAACACTGAATTAAAGCCTCAAATATTATTATTCTTATTCCAAATATTAATTATAAGTTCAATTATCTGTAATTATAATTCATGGTTTTGTTTAGATACATTAATTTGTGAATCTGAACGTTCGTTCTCAATATTGTGTATTCTGAAGTATGTTTTTGAACTGAAGTTTTTGCTTTCTAAATGTTTAAAATGAGTTCAATAGATTTAGATAAAAGATCGCCGAGTAAACGTCTCCCAAAAAGAAAGTTTACGGGTAATGTGGATTCAAGATGCCTATCTGAACAGAGTGGGAATGAATCGCTGAACGACTGTGCAACTGAAAAAAAGATCCATATAGATGCTGACTCGTCATTAATTGAAAATTATTGTAGTTTTATTGGTTCTGAATGTTTTTAAACATGATGTTTAACAAAAACATCATGTTTACAAGCATTCATACCTATGCATTTTGGAAAAAGTGTGATTGAAATATCACACTAACAGAGAAATCCATTAGACGCTTATCTTGCATTTATTCAATGGCATGTGAGAACGGCAGTATTCTTTTAAAAATTCTAAAATGTCGAGGGAAAGAAAACGCATACCTGAAATAAACAGAAGTTTTGTGTATGCGATGAGGACAGTCGGACTGGGTCATACCATAATGACTACTTTCGGTGGTATCATGGACTTTCCTTCCCCAGTAGCTAAATAATCTTACAGTAAAACTGTAAATACTTTGCGAAAGTGCACCAAAGAAGTTAAGGAAGCATCAATGCAAAATGCTGATTTGGAAGAGTTGACACTCACAAATCCATTAGATATTATTATCAGTGCCAATGGGACATGGAAAATCCTTGGTTATTCTTCTTGTGTTATGTTTGCAGTTATACGGGATTGAATTGGAAATGTTATCCATGCGAAAGTATTGTCTTATTGTAAGGGATGTGATTCCTGGAATCGGTGAAAAGGGTCACCTGCTTATAAACAGTGGAAAAAACAACTAGAAAAATAGTGTTTGAAAAACCACATTGGCTCAGCGGGAACAACGTCGGATTGGTTATAATACTTCAGCAGTCAGAAAGTAATCATTTTATGAGATATGAGTCTAACTCTGTGATGCAAAAACATTTTTTTGTATTGCTACGTATATAATCCATATGGAGAAGACACTCCAATAACACAGTTAAAATGTGTTGGGCACTTCCAAAAAAGAATGTGAGCTCTTTTGCGAATATTGAAGCAAAGAAACTACAAATTCAGTGGTGGGATGTCAGATTGACCGACAAAATGACTGACTTGATTACTGCTTGTTATGGAAATGTAATCAGGCGAAATAAAACTTTCCTTACAGATATGCGAAAAGCTTTTTAACCGGTGAATTTTCATCTCCTTTCAAGTGACAAAGAACCATTGCACAGTTTATGTCTTGAGAGCTCTAATTATTGGTGTAAATACCGAAAGGATTTATTAGAAGGTTGTGAGAGTGCTTTTAAAGAAAAGAACAAACTATCACTGGCAGTAATGGATTCCCTAAATCCAATATTCAATGATCTGTCTCAACCTAAACATCCACACAAGTGTCTGGGAGGGGGGAGAAGAAACATGAAACAATAATGAATCGAAAATTCATTAAAATGGAAATTATGCTTGAAAACTTTGGGTTGTGATAGAAAGATAGCTGAAATTTCTACAAGTGATGCAATTGTCTTTTTTTAATGATGACAATAAAGTCAGACTAAAATCATGCAATCACTTGATTTCACTGTTGGCGAGCGTGTAAAAAGTTTGCAGCATCTATAGATCTAAAAAGGATTCAGACTGCAGAGAGACATTTCAATCTTCGAACAGAGGAAGTGCTAGATAAAAGAACGTCGTTAAAGCTACTCATAAAAAATTAACTGTAAACGAAGGAATACCATATACATGTAGCAAATTTTAAAATTGAACGTTTCTGAATAATTAATATAATGCATTTATATTGCAGAGAGAAAAAATAATTTAATCTTTATATTATGTGGATTATGGCCTAACATGCTAATTATTTTATAAATAACATTCTATAATTTTTAACTAAATTTTATAAAAAATACCTAATTTCTGTTCAAGCAAAGGAATTCAATGTGGTGTTTTTTTTTTCATGTCAATAATTGACATAATATTTGTTTTTAATTCAAATTATTTTAAATAAGGAATATTTATTGTCTTTATAAACTTAACATTTAATTATTATTTCGAGTAACAAAATGATATATATGTATGAGGAATTTTACGTTCGATATCAATTTTCTCAGAATGTCATTTTCTAGCATTAAGTTCTAGATACTTACGAATCTATTCAACAGAATTTGATAACGTTTCACAGAATATTCAGACTATTATCAGTACTCAAAATGATGATCTAGTTTGAATTTTAAATGAAGCAATTTCAAATTATAAATATTTAACGACTATTTTTTTTAAAAAAATTTAAAAATTGAGTTTTAAACTTTTGTAACTTATTAAAAACAATAAATCAGTGTTTCATGATTCGTCATTTTGATAATCATTTATCTTCTTATGATGCGAAAAAGAAAGTTAACATATATTGTTAACGTTTCATAAAAAGGGCTGCGCATAATATATACCACTTGCAAAACAAGATCCCAAATTCCCAATTATACTAAATCCAATAAAAAGTTACTTTAATTCCAAAATGGTTTTATTGGATATATTATAATTAATACAATATCTGTTTGTCGATTCCACAAAAAATTTATATTCCAGGAAACAATGCTAAAAAAATTAAAGCACTTCAAAAATGCATATGATTTTACTTCATTTTTGGTTTCTTAATAGGTATGTGACCTCTTAGCTATGGAGCTAGATGTTTTTCTAGACGATAACGTGTATATCTTTGTAAACGTTTTTGACGATAAGATGTATCTTTCTTTGTAAATGTTTTTGTATATAAAATACCTTAGTCAAATGCTTGTGCATGCCTAAATGAGCATTTTTTTTTCAACCTGTATTTGAAACAATTCAAGCAAATGTGTTTGATCCACACACACAGACACATTTGATTATGAATGATTTCTAAGGCATCTGAATCTTTCTCGATAGAATTCCTTTTTGTAGATCAACTGAATGTATTTCTTTTTAAAAATAATATTTATCTTATTTCTATTTCAGAATCTCATCTTTTAAGCAAACAAAGGAAGGAATTACAGGTAAGCCAGAGAAATTTCATTTTGTAATGAAATTATTTTCTTCTAATTAAGTTTTTTTTAGTATTTCGTAACTTTTTAAAGAAAAATTATGAAAAGTATATTTATTATATATTTTAAACCAATGATTCAATTCAATTTCTATTGTTGCTCATTAATATAATTCAGGAAATGCTATCGAAATATTTTTCTTCCTTGTTTAAAATTTAAGTCTATTTACCTCTATTGGGCTATTTGCCATAAAAATTTTCAAATATTGTAAATTTAAAAAAATATTTCAAAACAGATTTAAGTAATTTATTAAGGGAATTGAATCAGAACACATAATCCTTTCCTTTCTCTTTTTTTTCAAGCTTTTTTAACCTGATATAGAGCTTCATGATCACTTATAGATAGATAAAATTGTTATAAACCTTTTAAACAGTCACCACATAATAGCATCACGCAGTAAAGCGACGAGATGTAGCTGCAAATTGCTGGTTCGAGTCTCAATTCAATTGAAGATAATCATATAGAATAATTCAGACTGTATATGCTAATTATATAAATGGCCTCTTTGTCTCATGCAACATGTTGCGAATGTTAAGAGTGAAGAGTATCAATTGGAGTATGTGTGTCGTTTTTGTCGCATTACTAGTGGCTTAAAATTAAGAGATCAGATTTAAAACATTTTGTTTTGATGTCATTCATATTTACTTATTATCAGCTTCAATATACACCTCTCCTCTGTCCCTACAACGCTTCATGCGAATCTTCCATTGTTCGAAACTGTGCCATTGTTCAAAATCAACTCCTTCAGGACACGTGCCACTTTCTCTTTCACAGGCTTCAACGACTCAAATCTTGTTCCTTTCGACACAGATTTCACCTTAGGAAACAGGTAGAAGTCAGATGGCGCAAGATCCGGCTAATAAGACAGATGGTCTAACATTGGGATGCTGTACTTGGCTAGAAGCCTCTTGACAGACAATATGGAATGCTCCGGTGCATTGTCTTAATGAAAAAATTTGTCTTTAGGGATCTTTGTTAAATCCAACAGTCTCAGTAATCTTACGAATATTTCACTGAAAATCAAATCGTACCAGATTACCAATTTTTTTTATATATTGTCATCCGTTTCTTACGTAGGAGTGAGACCTGGGCTTGAATAATCTTCAACGTCTTCTCGGCCATTTCGAAAACGCGTGATCAAAACACGTGTGCGTGATAAACATTCATTGCCTTGCACTTCTTTTAATATGTTTTAGTAGTGGGTTTTCAAAGTTTCATTCTAAATTTCATAACAATTCTTTGTTCACTTATAATTTTTCCGGCGAAACAAAAAAAAAAAAAGATGAAGAAGAAGAAGAGAAAGAAAGAAAGAAAGGGGAAAAAAAGAAATGAAGGGGTAAAAAAAACTCTAATGCGAACGAAGATTACGGGTATACGGATTTGTTTACAGAAGCAAGAGGCACTGCATTCTTAAGAGAAGGCTTCACGCTAAACAACCGCCGGTCTTTGCATTTGTCGCATGCGTATTTCTGTAGTAGAGTAAATATCGTTAACGTACAGTTTACGGAGTAATTATATCGCGTTTTTAATTCCACGCGCATGTAAAAATGCACTCACTAAAAGTATGAAATCGCATTAAAAATAACTGTTCAGAAATTTATATTGAAATTTATAGATACATTTTAGAAAAATGGAATCAAAATATTTTTCTTCCTTACTTAAATGTTTATTTCTTTTATGATTTAGGCAGATTTTTTTTCTGCGACCCTTTTTAAAATAGCTTACATTGTATTATCATTTACTGAAAGTATCAGTTCCTGAAAATATCGGAAAATACATTAATTTACATCTGTTAATTTCCATGAAATGGAAACTTTTATCAAATTATTTTGTTATTGTCCTTAATACTTGTTACATTATTACTCCAATCATTTTTCATAACTATGTGTTGCAGTAGTATTTGTAAAAAAAAAAAGAGAAAAGAATTTTAAATACATCTGAAGTATGAATTTTGGCCAAAAAAAAAAGGAAGAAAAATTTTTGAGTCACTTTGAATCATTACAAATTAGACTGCTGCCCCAGTAGCATCCGACGAATTTATCCATAATTTAAAGAGTGTGCCAGTCGTGTAATAAACAGTCATGAAGTAGCTATTCATGAAAGAATGCTAAAGGATATTTTTTTCCGTGCTCATACATACAAAAACCAGACTCTAACGTTAAATTGAAAAATAAAAATCGGTTACTCGGTTATTACGTGTGATGCAAAAACTTAATTAGATGATTTTCAAGAATTTTATTCCTATTATAAATTTTTTTTAATTATTTATTTAGAAATGCGAAATATTATTATCTGCATACGCATACATAGTATTTACGAGTCAACACTAAGCCAAAATAGCCGGTAAAGTAAAGGTAAATGTAAAGGTATCCATCAACATTTTTGTTTTTATTCCCTTTTATTTAAAATTAAGTATTAATACTCTTATCAACAGTGGTAAAAGCGACAACTAGGTTTTTTTTTTTTTATTATTCAGAATAATTTATTTTAAGAAAACATTGGAAAACTGAGACAAAAATTAGTGAGGACACGAATTTTAACTGATTGTAGGAATTTCCTGGATATCGAAACTCGCTGATTTAAGTGACGGTTATAAGTACAATGGTACTGCTTTTTTTTTAAATAGCAATTTATCCTCTTTTTACTGTTGGGATAAAAAACTTAAAGGACTTTCCGTAATTTAAATTAAATATTATGCAAAATTAAAAAAATAACTGTACAAATGCTCTGGAGTCTCAAAGTTTTCAACAAAAATTAACACTTGTAGAATAGTAGAAATATTTGTTTACGTCACAGTTGCCATCCATCATTGCATCAATAATGGAGACATACCGGCTACGTTTATCCCCATAATGTGATTGAGTAAATTATTTATACACGTAGGGATTATAAGTAACGAGCATACATAAAAATGTTTTAGATTAATTTAATTTGTGCTTATTTTAACAATTTAAAATCTTGACTGGTACTACTAAAGGCTTATTTAACACAAACTTTTGATTAAACGTTGGTTTTTAGAGAATTTCGAATGTGTGATTATCGTTAACATTTTCTGAATTAAATTGTTACGTTGCCCACACACTGTATAAATCTAAAACATTTAATATATAATTAAACTTCATATGTAGATTATATCCATCACAATTCTGAAGATTATTTTAAAAACATTTATTTTGTAAATTTTTAAAAGCTATAATAATATAGCAATAGTATACAAAGCAATAACAATATAAAAATACTTTAATGTTACGTTGGTCACGTTGGAATGATCCTTAATCCAAATAGCAAACAAAAACGAAGTTTCTTCACCTGTGTGTACTTTTTTTCACCTAATTAAAACATTTCCTGAAAATATTAGATGAAAATAGCTCGAGGTCTATTCTTATTCGATTTGACAATTTCTTAGAATTCGTTCTTCTCGTTTTTGTTTTAGTGTCTGGACTCTGAGATCGGGCAGGATGCGCAATTGACCCATTTTTGGGAGCGAAAATGCTCTGAGAATAAATCTAGATCTTCTGTTGCACAACTCAGAACATTTGTTTGTAATATTAGTTTCTCATTTTTGTGTAAACAGGAACAAGGTAATTAACTAAAGAGAAAAAAAAAATCTTTAACTATGCTTTTAGAAAATAAATAAAATTTGTAACTCAATATGGCTGCAGTAGTTGAGTCGTCATGGTCGCGAGCTTCTGAACAGCATTGGCTTAGTCGAGTCGAGGATTGGGGTCCTGATTACACTAAGACCTGTTGTGTACATGTTAAATCTCTAGGGGCGGGATGTGGATGCTAGAAGAGTAAGATATGTGTGTGTCGTTCTTGTCACTTGACCGAGGTTCAGAATTACGATGCCCGTCACCAAAAGCCCTAATGTTGCTTCTTAGAGTGCGATGTTAACACAAATTGTCACACAACCAATAGAAACGCAATATTCTTGCATCTATTTTGGAAAAAATAGTTACTATTATAGACTTAACTTTCACATTAATTCTAATTATATTTTTTAATCGTATAATGGATTATTATTAAATAGTTTAGTTTAAGTTACTTTTAAATTAAAATTTTCCAACATTAGAATCTCCAACTATTAAATGAATATGTATTTCAAATTTATAATTAATTTAATTCTATAATTTTCTTTTTTAGATCTATAATTAATTACTTCTATATTTACTTTTCTGCCCTGCATTTGAGCTTTGCGAATTCAGTAACAAAAGCTCTTATAGTCATTTTGGAAGATTACGTTATTAACTAAAACATATAATATTTTCTTTCTTTTTAACAGCAAACCTTCCATATCTTATTGTTTGACCAGTTGTAAATTTATGATTAAACATTTTGGACATGATGTAATGGTAATGCATTGACTCACTTGATTTCGTGCCTTTTTTTTTACTAATACAACTTTTCTATTGTTGGTTCTGATAAAGACATGTTATTTCATTATCATTTGGGGGGAGGGGTGAAAACCGTTTTTGCCTTATAAAATTATCCAATCAGAAAACACGATGTACAGTCGTCAAAAGATTAAACAACAAAAAATAAAAGGGACACCATTAATATATATATATATATATATATATAATTATATGTAACATTCACAATTTTCATTGCATCTGAGCAAATTTAGTATCAGTCTTAATGACTTTCTTGATTAGTTAGTTAATTAGACAATTCACTTCTAAAATAATTTTCATGTTATTGATGCTGATAACAATGCCAATTAATTCCAAAATAACATACTGGTCGCGCGCGTGCATAATTTCTTACCATAAATAAATTCAAATTTCATAGAATTCTGTTTGAGTTAAGGAAAATTTTATGAAAGGGTTATAAGGGTTTGAAAAATTAGTATTCCGATGAATGCGTTAAATGAATTTTTCAAATTTTTTATGACATAAAATTTTCAACTTTACATTTCTCAAAAATGCTAAAATAAATTTTTTTCCTATTCAAAAAGTGTAGAATGACCAAAAAAAGTAATATATATATATATATATATATATAT
>BMAW01072153.1:221184-234234 GCA_019974015.1 Nephila pilipes
ATATTGTACTTCGTTCAGTTACGTATTGCTGTATTGAAACTGAATCTTCAAAGGGATATATTGTGTCAAACACAAAGATAATGAAGGAAAACTATTACTAATAGGTAGCTATGTGACGTGCAAGGTTTATTCATGATTTTCCTCTTCCTTAATCTGGGGATAATAATTTGAATTGAATAAAATACAATTTCTTCCGAACCTAAATGAAACTTGATTGATAGAATTAAATGATAGAAAAAGAGTGAAGTAGAGTGGATGAGTGATATATAAATGAAATGAGAATTGAAGGAAAGGAAGGGAATGGCGGATGACTTGCTGATAAGGTTCATAATTTTGGATTAAGGCTTTGCAGTTTTGTGATTTGAAACGAATTCCAGTTAAAATGATAAAACAGAATCGGCTATTTTTATAAAGTAATTGAATCAAGAAAAGAGTGATTTAGTAATGATATTTCCTATTTAAATCTTAATCTAGAATTGTTGAATTAATTAAGTTCGAAAAAGTAGCCTTATCAATGATTCATTGATAAATAAAGTATTTTATCTTGTTCTTGCATCTTCAATAGAGCTTCGTAATTAATAAAAGAGTTCAATTAAAGGACCAAGTCCATTGAATAATGAATGGAAGAACAGTTGTTCCAGCCACAGTTTATTTTCATGACTCATCATTAGGAACTTTATTTACAAACATAATTATTTTACTTGAAGATACTCAATGTAAATCGACTTTTTGTCCAAATATTTAGAACTATTTTCCTTGAATTAACATATTTTTCTTTTCATCTTATTATTCAACATTTTTAACTACTAGAAGGAATGATAAGAATGAGTAGGCTCTAAAGTAGCAGAGCGAGTGTGTGTATGTGTACATTGAGTACCAAAGTTAATACTATAAAATTATTTATTCATATAAATTTCTGACTTCCAAAAGAGCTGAAGATACCAAATATTTTTAAAAACACGTAGATAATTATATTTTAACGTATAATACATAAAAGTAGTATATTTTTAATAATAATTAATTATGAGGTTACACATTTGTCCCATAAACTTGGCTACGATAATTTCATGTAACGTGTAGTCAGGGCTGATGCACGTTAATTCTGCTCACTTGAACCAAAGATCATCCAGTTGGCGTGGTATTGGGGAAGTTAGGAGAGGGGTACCAATTCTGGTATCGTCTCGTCATGACCGAAGTTCAAAATTACGAGATCCGCATTGCCAACAAAGCCCCACTCATGTTGCTTCTGTTTGATATCAATAAATACTAAACTAAAAAGCCATTTCATAAAGGCTCAAAATTACGAGTCAACTTTAATAGTCCTCGCGTTGATTCTTAAGCTCGATGTTAATAAATAATCAGTAATCAGATAATAAAAATTTTGCATAATACATTGGACTATCCAGTATATCAAGAGATGCATCACAGTATTGTTCTACAAAACAAAACTTTGCATTAAAATAATTTAGATTTCCTCTTTAAAAAGTATAGAAACTATCCAAATAGCTGATGTTACAAAGTTCAGTTCAAAGTTATTCGATATTCCACATTCATTGGTTAACTTCGTGCAAATTTGTGTTGATTCATAATATTCTCCCATTTTTAACACCACCGTATAAGTAGATGGATAATTAAGTACCATTAATTAAATCTAGTTTAATAAACTAATATAATACACAAATATTATTTGCAAATAATATAAAATAAATTATTATAAGCTAATTATAATAAAACTAATAAAAATACAATTAATATAATTAGTAAAATAAACTGATATAATACAAGCAATAGCAAACTACGATACAGTATTATGAAATAGTTATAAATACTGTGGTATTATTAACTGTTTTACAACGGTGTAAGGGTATTCGTTCATTTTAATAGTGAATATCTATAAAAAGCTTCGTTATCAAAATGCTTAATTAAATTTTCAATACGCCTTTAGATGTGTATAAAATACATTTTGCTATATCATTAAAATTTACATGTAAAAGGTACATGCTGAAATATAAGGTTTGTAAAGACGCATAAATGAAGTAAAGGAGAATCTTCTAGATTGGACGATAGAAGTACAATACATAATTTCAAACGCTTAAGCTACAAATTTTATGATTAATACATTGTAGCAACCAAACTTCCCGCTCAGCATGGAAGAAAATTTGCTCTGGGTCTTTTTCCATAAGCTAAATTTGACGTCATTGAACAAGAAGGTAGTCCCATTATTGTTTGGCACAGCTAACTTTCCACCATGTTTGATTAGAAGAATCAACCTGTTTTCTGGCGTTCTGATCGAGAATTTCTCGTACGTGTTCATAGGATTGATATTTTGGTGGTGTGGGCAATTCACTAGTTTAGTTATTAATAATAAAAATTATGGCAGCATATTTATGCATTTGCATGCTTGCAAACATAATGATCAGGAAAACTCATTTTGTGCATTACGATTACATTATTTTCAAAATGCCTATATAATACTTGATGGTTCACGATTGCATCGAATTGGGTTTAAATTATAAACCCTGTACTCAATAACCTCAAATAAACGCCACTTCCCCTTTATGTTTCATCGCTGGAGTAAATCCTTGAGTCCATTTCTGTGTTTCGTTTTTCTTCTACCATCTGTTTACTGTACAATCAATGTTTTAACTTGTACATCAAATTAAATAAACAGTGGTTTGAAATCTCTGCGATTTGAATTATATATTTTACAGTAAGTATTATTTTTGCTTCCGTTCCATTAATTCATAAGAACTTTTCAAATAATTTCATAGGCTTTTCTGCTTACATGTGCATTTCGACTGTATCTACAGATAAGGCTATTCTCAGTGTTTTTAATTCTGCTGTAAGCATTGTTTTCAGATTAGTACTTTTACACGACTCAAATCATAAATTACAGTTTTCTTTAAAATTGAAAAACAATTCAATGTTTATTCGGTTTTCACCCCCATATTCATATTTGGCAAGAGTCTTTCTTTCAGCAATAGGTAAAAGATGTAATGGCTTATATTATTGGGTTTTGAGATAAAGTTTTGTCGGAATTAAACATACTAAAACCTAATGAAGCTTCTTTCTGAAAGCGCTCTTGTTCCGAGATACTTTCTGCACTCCTGCGTAATGTATGTGTTAATAATAATAATGGCCGTAATATTAATAATATATATATGTATATATATATATATCATGATGATGATGTTATTATTGATGATGATGATGAATATTGTAGCATGCATGTATATGTAATGTATATACATCACAATATATGCTCTCTAATATATAATGTATGTGTATATGTGTGTATGTATACATGCATAATAATACAGATCCTTCACACACCTTTTTACACACCTGCACACATATATATATATATATATATATATATATATATATATATATGTATAATATATATATATATATACATGCAGTGAGTGCAGAAAGTATTCGAACAAGAGCGCTTTTGTGAAAGAAGCCATTAGTTTAGTATGTTAATTTGAATAAAATTTATTCAAAATCTAACATTATAAGTTATTATTTTACGCATATGAAAGAAAGACTATTTTACAAATATGAATATGGGGTGAAAAACTGAATAAACATTGAATTGTTTTTCAATTTTAAAGAAAACTGTGGCTTAGTGATTTTGAGTCGTGTAAAAAGTACTAATTCGAAAATAAATGCTCCTAAGCTTACAGCAGAATTAAAAAAACACCGAGGAATAGCCTTATCTGTAGATACAGCTCGAAATGCATGTAAGCAGAAAAGTTTCCATGAAATTATTTTACAGAAAAAGTTCTTTATGAATTAATGGAATCGGAAGTTAAAATAATACTTTACTGTAAAATATATAATTCAAATCGCAGAGATTTCAAAACCACTGTTTATTTAATTTGACGTACAAGTTAAACATTTTTGGATTGTACAGTAAACAGATGGTATGAAGAAAACGAAACACAGAAATGGACTCAAGGGATTTACTTCCAGCGATGAAACATAAAGGGGGGAGTATGCTTATTTGAGGTTGGCTGAGTACATTAGGGTTTAGTAATTTAAACCCAATTGATGCAATCGTGAACCATCAGTATTATATAGGCATTTTGAAAAATAATGTAATCGTAATGTGACAAAAATGAGTTTTCCTGATCATTATGTTTGCAAGCATGCAGCTCTAAATATGCCGCTATAATTTTTATTACACAACTAAACTAGTGAATTTTGCTCGTCACTCACCAAATATCAATCCCATGGAACACGTACGAGAAATTCTTGATCAGAATGCCAGAAACAGGTTGATTTCTAATAAACATGGTGGGAGAAGCGCAGTTAAACAATAATGGGACTACCTTTCTTGTTCAATGACGTCAAATTTAGTTGAGTTTATGGAAAAAAGACCCAGAGCAATTCTTCATGCTGAAGGGTTTGCTACAATGTATTAATCATAAAATTGTAGCTTAAGCGTTTGAAATTATGTGTATTGTACGAATACTGTCTGCACTAGAAGATTCTGCATTATTTATGTTTTACAAACCTTATATTTTCGTATGTAATTTTTACATGTAAATTTTGTATCGATATAGCAAAATGTATTTTATTATATACATCTAAAGGCGTATTGAAAAATTTAATTAAGTATTTTTGACAACGAAGCTTTTTTTTATAGATATTCACTATTAAAATGAACGAATACCCTCTACACTCATTGTGTACCAGTTAATAATACCAGTATTATACTATTTCATAATACTTGTATCGTAGTTTATTGCTTGTATTATATCAGTTTATTTTACTAATTATATTAACTGTATTTTATTAGTTTATTATACTAGTTTATAATACTTATTTTATATTATTTAAAATAATATTTGTATTATATTAGTTTATTAAACTAGATTTAATTAAATTTGTACTTAATTATCCATCTACTTATACGGTGTTAAAAATGGGAGAATATTATGAATCAACACAAATTTGCACGAAGTTAATCCAATGAATGTGGGAATATCATCGAATAACTTTGAACTGAACTTTGTAACATCAGCTATTTGGATAGTTTTCTAAGTAATTTTTTTAAAGAGGAAATCTAAATTATTTAATGCAAAAGTTTTGTTTTGTAGAACAATATCGTATTTTAGTTCCCCTTGATATACTGATAGTCCAATGTATTATGCAAAATTTTTTATTATCTGATTGATTGATTATTTATTAACATCGAGCTTAGAATCAACGCGAGGACTATTGGCGTTGGACCTCGTAATTTTGAGCCTTTACGAAATGGCTTTTTTTTAGTTTAGTATTTATTGACATCGCACTAGAAGCAACATGAGGGCTATTGGCAACGGATCTCGTAATTTTGAACTTCGGTCAAGTGACGAGGACGATACCAGAATTGGTACCCCCTCTCCTAACTTCCACACCACGCCAACTGGAGGACCTTGGTTCGCGACAGAATTAACGTGCATCAGCCCCGACTACACGTTACATGAAATTATCGTGAAGCAAGTTTACGGACAAATGTAACCTCATAATTAATTATTGTTAAAAATATACTACGTTTTTATGTATTATACGTTAAAATATAATTATCTACGTTTTTTTAAAAAATATTTGGTATCTTCAGCTCTTTTGGAAGTCAGAAATTTATATGAATAAATAATTTTTAGATTATGCAGTATTAACTTTGGTACTCAATGTACACATACACACACTCGCTCTGCTTACTTAGAGCTCTTACTCATCTTTATCATTCCTTCTAGTAGTTAAAATGTTGAATAATAAGATGAAAAGAAAAAAAATATTAATTCAAGGAAAATAGTTCTAAATATTTGGACAAAAAAAGTCGATTTACATTGAGTATCTTCAAGTAAAATAATTATGTTTGAAATTCAACAAAAGTCTGTAATGATGAGTCATGAAAATAAACTGTGGCTGGAACAACTGTTCTTCCATCTACTATTCAATGGACTTTGGTCCTTTTAATTGAACTCTTATTAATTACGAAGCTCTAATTGAAGATACGCAAGAACAAGATAAAATACTTTATTTATCAATGAATCATTGATAAGGCTACTCTTTTTCGAATCCTAATTAATTCAACAATTCTAGATTATGATTTAAATAGGAAATATCAGCTTACCAAATCACTCTTTCTGATTCAATTACTTTATAAAAACAGCCGATTCTTGTTTTAATACTTTAACTGGAATTCGCTTCAAATCACAAAACTGAGGTGCTTCAATCCAAATTATGAATCTTTATCAGCAAGTCGTTATCCGCCATTCCCTTCCTTTCCTTCAATTCTATTTCATTTATATATCATTATCACTCATCCACTTCACTTCACTTTTTTTTATCATTTAATTTACCTAATCAAGTTTCATTTAGGTTCGGAAGAAATTGTATTTTTATTCAATTCAAATTATTATCCCCAGATTAAGGAAGAGGAAATCATGAATAAACCCACGTCACATAGCTACCTATTAGTAATAGTTTTCCTTCATTATCTTGTGTTTGACACAATATATCCCTTGAAGATTCAGTTTCAATACATATACCCAATATTCACATACCCACGTCACATAGTATCCCATAATACCACCGATACAAATTGAAATTATAAATTTATTTTATTTGTTATATATAATCCGAATTAAATAATTTATCTGATTTTCTCACAACACGTTGTTCCAATAATGCCAACTGTGTTTACAGCATAGTTTCAACTTCGATATATTAATAATAGCTTAAACTCCTTTACTTAGAGTTGTGTATAGCATTTTTTCAAACAGTTAATTCTAATATTTATCGTTATAAACTAAGCAACTGTAGATTCTTTAAAAAGTATACATAACTAAAGATGATATCTATTTGTTCTCATAATCTTAAGGGAACACTGCAGATATTTTATTTTCATAAATCACTAGAAACTATTTTAGAGAATCAATAACTTGAGACGTTTTAATTCAATTTTTTAGCATTTTTATAATCATCATTTCCTCAAAAAATTTAAAGAAATTATGACAAAAAAATAATAATAATAATAATTCATCAAATGTAAAGATACCTATTTTAAAAAAAATAGTTTTTTTAAAGTTTTATTTTCAAATATCTGATGAATATCATATTTACTTTAGATTAACTGCAAAAAAGAAAAACTAAAAAAAATTAAATGTTGTAAAAAGTTATTTAACAACTTATTGTTCAAATTAGTTTACCTTTTAAACAAGCACTTAGAAACCTATTATCCCTTTATAGGATTAATATCATTGGAAATTCAGTTCACACATAAGTTCAAAACCAGTTAGTGCGAGCACTGATAGCTATCTGAATATAACCAAATAAACATTAAAAACACTGAACTACTGTTCCTTATTTTACATTGCTTCCTCGTCTCGCTCATACTAAAGAGACGGTTACCAATTGACCTCCTAAGTGCTGAATTTCGTTCTACTTCTTTGCCTTTGAAAGGCTGATGACCTTTTGACCCATTAATTTTTGCACAAATGCTCTAAAATGCTATTTCACTTCGAGAAAGCATCTCGAGACCTACAATTGTCGGCATAAACATGACATTTGCCTCTCAGCCTTTGTAGTGCGTGTTATCTAATTTTTTTCTCTTGTGAATGGATCCGTCGGGTCTTTTGTTGATAACAGAACAAGGACGATCGTACTTGGATTTATTTTGCTTGGATTAAAACATTATTAAATTAGATTTTCTTGAGAGGAAGGTTGGAATGAAAGATAATTGGTTTTTCCTTTGTTGTATGAATATTTTTGTTGTGTGTTCCCTTAGGATCATTTTTTTTAAAAACATCTACAAAAAAATTAAATTCATGCTTATTAATGAAAGACGAGGTGTTTTATTATTTGTTCGTCTTTAAATTACTTTCGTAATTCAAAACAAACTATATTTCCAAAAAATACAATTGATAATTTTTTATTACTATAGATCCCAATAATACAGCCCTCCCCCTTTTTCATATTAAATCTGTAAACGCGGTAACCTAGTGCTAGCCATGGTTTTCGCCGAGTAAGAGTCTTGATTCCATTAAAGACCTACTGAGTACCGGGGCTGATGCATGTTAAATCTGGTTGAGATCCTAAGTCCTCCCGTTGACATGGTGTGGAATTTTGGAGAGGGAGATGCCAATTCAGGTATAGTCCTCGTCACTTGATCGAGGCTCAAAATTACAATGTCTATCGCCGATAGTCCTTAGTGCAGCGTTAATAAACAATCACATCACACGTTTGATATTAATTCTTCATTTCACTTTAAACTGAATTTCCCCTTCATGTATAGAAGTACCCCATCTCGATTTTTTTGTAAACATATTCAGTTCAATATTTTATTCATATGGTAATTTAGGCAATAGCTCTTATTCTCTTTTAAGAAGTACGTGTTTTTGAGATTTCGTTACGTTGGGTTATTCGCAATTTTCTCATCACTAACCTCGGGAACGCTTTGGTAATTTGAATAACCCGCAATTAAAATTCCTTCCCAACAAAAATGAAACTTGGCAGGTTCATTAAATGATGATAAGAAGTGCAGTGAATTGGATTAGGGATAGTGATATATAAGTGAAATAGAATTGAAAGGAAAGAGAAGAAATATAGAGGATAACGACAAGGTAATAGATGTGTAGAT
Organism: Nephila pilipes; assembly: GCA_019974015.1. Taxonomy (NCBI): domain Eukaryota; kingdom Metazoa; phylum Arthropoda; class Arachnida; order Araneae; family Nephilidae; genus Nephila; species Nephila pilipes. The sequence continues at coordinate 229,820 of BMAW01072153.1, forward strand.
TGAAGAGAATCCTCGTAGTAAAAAATTTGAATCAAAGTAATTCCTAGTTAGAGAATAACAAGAGTTGAATCTGAGATAAACAAGAAATGTGTGAATCAGAACGAGTGATTTGGTAAGAAAAGACGGTGGAGTAGCACTACTTCTACCCGACTTTTGTGCCATAATATAATCAAACTAACTCTAAAATTCAATTGTCTATGTAAAGATACATAAGTCAGTTCCAACTCAACTATTTATTTATCAATTACTGTAATATAATATCTAAGGAGTTTTCGCTCTCTCTGGGGTCTTTGGATTAATCCACCTATTCAAATATTATTGAAACAATCGACTCTTACTAAAACCTTTCCAGTTGAGGTTGTTTTGGTTTAAAGAATCCTCTGCTACAGTTATCGCCAGTAACAACTCTTGATATTATCGGCCTGTCGCAAGAGATATACTCAGAGTTAACCAAACTCGTCCTCTATCCTCTAAATTTCTCTTTACTTATATACCGTCATATCTGAATCACTTCACTTTATTTCCAACTACATCTAATTAATATAATCGTTTTATTTCGGTTGGGAAGAAATTGCTATTTCATGCACTCAAAATATCAATTAAAGTCCCCATGGTTAGCGAAGAGAAAATCACGAATAGCCCAACGTCACAAGATTTTAATATTAGAATACAAACTAGGATTAACTGAGTTAAGACGTATTCGTGAGGGAGAGAGATTTTAGATATTCTATGGTGATAGCTAATAAAACTGTATTGTATTTCTTTCTTACGTATCTTTAATTTGAGTCTTGAATTTTTTGCCAATACAATTAGACTTTAAAATGGCTGTTGAGTTAAACAATAAAGGAAATACGTCACAAACCATGAGCAAAACAAATTCAAATTTGTTTCATAGAATATTTTTTAATTATCATAATAATTTATGAATATAAGTCGATATTATCAATAAAATGCATGTTATGAATGTAATACAAAAAAAAAAAATTAAAAATAATTGTTATAAAATACCGTTAAAAATGTATTTTTTTAAATTTACTATTCTATTTCACCTATATTCCAATTATTAATACGTTGAGGAAACCTCATTTAACACTTTTTAAACGTATCTCTCCGTGATAAAATGGATCTTGTTTAGTTTTCTTTAAATATGACAAAACAAAGTCATGCAAACTATTTTAACTAATTTCTTTTAAGAATAATACTTGTTCATTTAAATGACACGTTTTCATTTTAAAACACTGTATTGTATAACTAATTCTAGTGTTGAAAAAAAAGTTATGATTGTTTTTTTTTTTCTTAGTTGCTCTGAATTCTCCCATTTTACAATTCTTTACAAGTTTTTTTTTAAAAATATATTATCTTTTAGAAACTTTCTCGCTTATTCTATCTGAAATTTAAACAAGATAATTTAGAGATATAGATACTATCTGCATAACCATTTGACAATGTTTCGAAGTATGCATTTTTTCTACGAAGTGATTATGTTGGGAATAGAGACATATCAGAAAATAAATTTTGACATTTTAGATACCTACGGATTTATCTATTGCTTTTTTATGTTGGACTTTTTGAAAAAAAAAAAATTTCTTTTCATCCTCACCGTATCTGATGGCCTAATTTGAATGCATGAAAAAAGTGTTATAAATTTGAGTGTATTTTTTTCATTGGTTACCTTATGTTATTCTAGAATAAATGTGTTTATGATATAAATGTGTTCTAGAAGGTATAAGACTTGCGATGTATTTGAAAATGCTTCAGATATCTGACCACTTTTTTTTTATGTATATATAAAAAGAAAAAAAAACTAGAACATAATTTTATATCTTAATTTTAATGATTTCGAAAGGGGGACGTGTGTGTGTTTTAATTCTTATATCATAAGTATCTGCCCTAAGTTATTTTTGATATATTCATTAACTATTTAATTTGAAGAAATGATATAGTTCTGGGGGAAGGAGGCATAAAAAATATGAATTGCACTAAATACTTAAAATGTGAATTTTTAATTATATTTAACTTTTCTCAAGCTTTAGAATTAAAAAATATATGTATGGGTACTTCATCATTATATAATTATTTATTAGAAACAGGAAAAAGAATTAGAATAAAAAAGATAGGTTAAAGAATAGATATTTACTTCTCACGAGTATTGGAATTCAATATGTATGTAAAAATTGTTTATTTAAAAGTAAATATGCATTTTGTATTCTTAATATATCACATTACCGAAGAATACTGTGAGCTTTAGCTAAATTCAGTCATGAAAAATATTTGATTTGAAAGATTTTATAAATCCCTTCAGAAATAATAGATTAATGTTTAAGCGTAAAAGAGCAAAATATTTGCACTAAATTCTACATTTTTAAATTTTAAAACAAAAATAAATTTTAAGGAGTAAGAATATTATTAATTTGTTTGTTTTTATAAAAAATGTATACAGAAATAGTAAATAGAATCAACAAAAATTAATAATAATTTTCAGTAATTAAATGTATTCTTTGAAGAAATAAATTATTAAAGCTTATGAAAAGATATCGCTTTACTCTGAAAAATGATAGAATTGATAAACATTTTTTTTTGTTCATGTACATTTCAAAAATGCTCTTTCTGGATTTGATTTAAAATAAATAAAGAAAGAAACACAATTTTAAAGAAATAAAAAATACGTTGTTTGAAAAACTTTTTTCCCCTTATGAGAGAAAAGTTTCACCTCTACTGAAATAAAATCATATTAATTAGAAATAAATTCTTATAATTTTGATTATTTGTTTTGAAAATTCACATTGTAATAAATTTTAGAGCTAAAGAAGCTGGTTAAATTAAATAAAACATGTGAAACAATAAATTTGAATCGCAGGTATTGAAGTCTAAGTACAATAATTCGATATAAAAACCAACGTTTTTAAAAACAACGTTTTTATATGGTGGCAAAGTTTTTAGAGAAAATTATTGAAATATTAGTTAAAACTATTAGTTATTTTTAACTTTAAAATTTACTTAAAAAAAGACATTTGTGAGAGTATTAAAAAATTTATAATACTCATAAAATCACAACATGCATTTGAAAGTTTGTAAGCCATTCTATTAAAAAAAAAAATGGTAACCAGAATTCAGAAAAAATTATTGTGATAAGACATGGTGCCAAATATTGGAAACTTTCTTTCTTGCTCATGATTATTGACTAAAAGTCAGCAACCCTTACTATCTCGGAGATAGTAAAGGGGAGATAGTATCTCCCCTTTGTGAGTACAATAGTTTTACGAGGCCTCATGTGGTGTGGGGAGTGCCCGGTGTTCCCAGAGGGGGAAAGACGTTTTTTCCTCAACCCTAAAAGCGCCTAGAGGAAAGAATATTTTGACTTATTAAAATTATTGAAATGTTAGTTAAAACATGTCGCAAACGTCTAAATATTGCATTGTTAGGCGAGTAAGAACGATTCCCAAAATTTCAAAGCTCTAGCTTGATGGGAAGTTGGTTAAATTAACGATCGAAAATTTTATGACACACACACTCACACACACACACCAAGTGAAATTCAGAAAAACGTTGTAAAAACTCTATCTCTTTTAAATTATTTTTACTGTGATTTCTTAATTTTACTTTTCCAATTGATCTATTTTAAATATAGCTCTAATTATTAATACTCACACATATTCATTCATAACACAAAATGATTTATAAGTCTTCTCTTGATTATAAGAAATAGTATTTGCACTATTTTCAATAATCCTTTGATGTGAGTGGCCGTTGTAACCGATTCGTCATTGTCACGAGCTTGCGGCCGACGTCCTTTCATTCTAGTCTTGGGTTCGAGTCCCAATGCCTCTGAGGACCCGCGCACGTTTAATTTGTCAAAGCTCCAAATCCTCCCTTTACCGTGGTGGGGAAGTATGGAGTGCCAGCTTGGTGTCAGCTTCGCCATTTTACTAAGACCCAGAATGATAGGGTCTTTACCCTCGTCCTCGTATTGCTTCTAAGTGTGACGTTTATAAATAATCAATGAAATGTTTATAAATAATCAATGAAAAACTGAAATCTTTTGTTCGAAATTTGTTTCTGATTAAAAAATCTCATATGGCGTGGTTTCAAAATTAAAGATCAGACTAGACAACCAGATTTCAAATCGAGAAGTCCTTAGCCTATAGTCCATAAACCACTATATGTTTCCAGCCACGTTTTACACGCAAAGATGACCACTTATTGAAAACTCTAAATCTACCTGTCTATTAACATTTTTAAAAATATAATTTTTCATTTTTATTTAGTCTTCTGCATTATAATTCCAGTTAAAATAATTTGGTATAATTCCTAACAGTCTAGTTATTTGTGGATTAGTAGCACCTTTTTCCCTCCTTATATATATATATATATATATATATATATATATATATATATATATATATATATATATATAT
>BMAW01072154.1:0-12288 GCA_019974015.1 Nephila pilipes
ATATATATATATATATATATATATATATATATATATATATATAATTACCGCAGTAATGATTATAATGTATAATATATATATATATATATATATATATATACGTGTTGTACCGGCGTATATTTATATACGTATTGTACCGTGTAATACTGTACGTGTTGTACCGGCTGCGTTTATAAAGGGAGAAAAAATGCGTTCTAAAAACACAAGTCAGGAAAGTTACACTTAAATTAGAAGTCAAAGTATATAGAGGAAAACACATACACATACATCAGTGAGCAAATCTTAAGGAACAAATGCATTTTCCAATATGCAATACATGAAATTGTGGTAAACGGCTTTTTTGCGACAAGTACAAAGAAAGAGCAACTTAATAGAAAGATGATGTAATTATTTATAACTATCAACACTTTGACATCAGAGAGAACGTCAAAGCACGCAAACGCGTAGAATGTGCGCATGGACAATAGAATGTGAGCATGGACATGTAGAATGTGCGCATGGAATGCGTAGAATGTGCATAGAATGTGCGCATCCTGTAAGTCCATGAACATGGACTTACAGGGAATGTATGTATGTATTCCACACATTCCCTGTAAGTGAAAGTGAAATTGTATCTTCAATAATGGCTACAGGAAGCCACCAGGATGCCTTTCAACGTAGTACAATGATCGGTAAACGTGAAGACAGGAGTTGTATGACGAGTGTTGCGTAGGAATTTGGAATTGACAAAAGTGTAGTTTCCAGAGGTTTGAATGCTTTCCAAATGATAGGTTCACAATTCAAATTATGCAATAAATTTGCTAAAAATAATCACGAAAGTCAATTATAAATGCACCAATGTGTTGATACATTTTCTTTCGTGCAATTTTTATTAAAAAACATAATGAGCATATTTTCATGAAAGATAACATTCTAAAAGCCAAAAGAAATGCATAAAAGTTCGAATGTGTATTAAGAACATTTTGGTAAAAAAAAATTCTTTAAAGTTGTGCCCGATGCATAATATTTCGCTTTTAAATTCCGCATTCGCTTATTATGTCTTAAATATATGGAATACTTATTCTGATGACACTTAAAATGAAATAAGTAGTACATTATATATATATTTCTATGTAGTGCTGTAAATGTGAAAGACCTAAGCTAAGAGAATATTGCACGCGCGATATTCTCTTAACTTCAAAACATACCAAATACGTCGGTACAAGACCAAATGTTTGGTTATATTCTTGTACATTCAGAATATCGCAGCTGTATGTCGGCATGGACAATTAAGCTGGGATACAGGTCTAAACTAGGAGTTGAAAAGAAACGAACTTTCAAAGTGTCTTAACATTTTAATTTGTTACAATAAATAAGATTGTAGAACATTAGTCTCATAATCTATGCGTATGTTTAATTAACACATGATATTGAGTTGTTGTTTTGAGAATATGGCGTCAATAAAAATGCATGGGAATAAAATAAGAGATACATGGTGGTAAGTTCAAAAGATTAACATTATAGCACATTATGATTATAATACATACGTTTGGTTTTTTTAAAGTATATTTACATCGCTAAGATATATTTTATTTCATATTGTACCGTCTGTTTTTATTTTAATATCCAAAGAGAATAATATAGTCTACGTTATAATTGATCCTTTTTTCTTAATTTAATAATAAAGTTAATAACTGTTTTTTATGGAAAAATCATCTGTTTTTATTCTTTTTGTTGTAAATATATGTATTTCTAGGAAGTGTTGTAAATGGTAGCAATTATACTTGGCAGCAATTTTGTATTTAAAGAAGTTTTGCTCATGAAAATAAAAATGTATTAGGAATTTTAAGGAGATAATTTCTTTTCTTGATAGTAAGTTCTATGTAGCCTTGTGACCCCCGCCCGACCCGGGCGTCCTCTTGTGCCATCACTAGATTCAATTATTAAACACTACGACACAAATAAGTACAGAATCACCAAACAACTTTTAACAATTTATTAGTACATATTTACTATGACAGAAATCATTGTGCTCTCTCGGGTAAGCTTTATAATACCTTAATTCAACCCACCAATAGTAATCTAACAGCCTCTTACCCCTAGTCCTTCCTCGACTGTAACTCAGACTCTGGAACAACTGTTGAAAACACTAGGCAAAATATTTCTACATCAATCCTTGCTCGAACCCTCTACTATAGACTTTAATTCCTCCTTTCTCTTATCTAACTCTTCAGCTTCACCTCACCTCACCTACAGCTTCTCTCTCAGATCCTCTTTCAGATCCCCTTTTAGAGACCATTGCTACTTTTAGTCGTAGTTTATATATTTCCAAACCTAACAACTTCACTTCATTCCTAACTGCTTTACATACTAACTCTATGTATCACGTTTCATTTTTGGTTGGTCAAAGGTTGTTTAGTGAAAGCAATCAATTTCAATTGAAAGTCCCCAAGGTTAGTGAAGAGAAACCGCGAATAGCCCAATGTCACAGCCTGGCGATTGGAATTAGGTTTACGTTACGATATTCAATACACATTTTGGTGAGTAGATGTTATAGATTGGGAAGAAGAGGGTTACAAATAATATATAGACTCGTAACATTAATCTTCGCTTCTTACCAAAGTTGAAGGCATTTTATAACCCTAAGACATTAAAAAATCGTTATCACGTGATAAAATTAAATTAACAAATTAATTACGTCAATTACTTGATTAAGCTTATTTCAACTATTTTATACATTCTATTTATTACGCTTTCTGCTATTTTGACATGTACCACAACATTACTTGATAATAAGGTATCATATAAAATGGTTATTTTTTGTCTTAAAGTAACAAAAGTATTTTAATTCAACATTCAAAATTAGTGCATGTTGGAAGTCGACATTTGCATCTGTAAATGAGATATTATGATGTTTAGTAAATATGTTTGATATTCACCAAGAGACTATGTGAATTCTGATTTTCAACGGAAAATTTTGACTTCCTCCAGATTTCAATTTTTTATAGTAACATTGAAATATATTAGCCACCGAATGGGCTAGAGTTATTAGCGCTTTTGACAAAATAGCGTAAATGACCACTTTTCAAAATAAGGTGTTAAATACACGTGAATCATTTATTTTCATTTTACTGCAGCATTAACTACATTTGGATTAAAATATATTCAACTTAATAATTTATCTTAATTCCTGTTATTTTAGATATGTTTAGCTCAAGATATATTCAGTTTAATGCATTACTTGTCTTAAATTTAATTCCTGAAAAAGCCGCTTTAATATCTAATTATATATTTGCTTTAATTCTAATATTTAATTGAATAATTTTATTAAAAACTGATTCCGCCTTTGATGGCTAAATGTGTTCCTTGTAAAGCTTCGCACTGAACAATTTATATTTGTTATATATTATTTTACTCTATCAATGTACGCTACGTGTCTTAAAAGTTCTATAAATCCTTAGAAATTCCAAGAGATTCCAATTATGGTGTTCATAGTTTTTACTTTTAATAAGCATCTTGATTCACTGAGCATCTATCTAAGCCTCAGTTTCTCATATTCCTAATCATGACACCTTCCACTCCTCAAATATTCTTCGGCCGATGGAACCATCTTCGCGATTTTTCGAAAAGATTTTCCGAAAGCAACCCAATGTTCGAATATAGAATTCATCCCCAGTGCATTATGATGAATCCAGTTCTCACAGACGTCAACAACTCAACGCGGCGGCAATTAAATTTTGATTTGGGAGTAAGCGAATTCCAAATCAAAACTAATTTATGAATCAATATCAAATTGGTTTCGACTCAGTGTAACAAATGGTAGCACCCAATGGTAACAATACTTTAACTCAATGATACCCTCTATTTTTAAATGCAAGTACTTTTTGATCCATTCTGGTATTAATTTGAAATTTGTTTCCTTTAGTTATCATCCAATTTAATATCTCCAGATTAATCTTGATATACCTTTAATACTTCAGATTGTTTATGAAGATATGTCACTTTACTATATGTCAAACATTATATATTGTATCAATTTATACTGATGATGTTACATTAATTCTGTTTATTTGGCGCTGTAAAGAAGTCAGGATAGGAGAGGTTCCGTCCTTTACACTTGCCTGAGGATCAAAAATACGAGGTTCTTCGCTAATAACCGTCGCGTAGCTTCTAAGTATGATCTTAATAAACAATAAATCATACATCAGGACATTGAGACATTTTTCTCTTACAGTTGTCATTGAGAATATATTACTATAGGATACCTGCAATATAATATTTTGAATCAATTTCCACAATAATGTAACAACATCTGGATAAAAATTAAGATATATTACTTCAGAATACATATAAGGATGTACTGTTTCATAATATTTACAAATATGTCTTACTTCAGAATACTTATTAGGATATATTATTTCCGGCTACATATTAGGATATATTACTACAGCATACGTATGAGAATGTATGATCTGAAGATATGCATTTATCTGCCTTTGGAAAGAGACGTAAAATCGATTAAAAATATTTTCTCCTTGAATTACTCTCAAAGGAACAAACAAGTTCTTTCCCCTCCTCCTATAAAAATCTCTTCGTATACTTATTTTATATTTAAATTTTAAAAAATTTCTTAAGATTTTCGTACTAATATTAAATTTTGACTGAAGCAAAAGATGTGAAACAATTTTCTTCGATTTACTCTAATTTATGATGAAAATGCTCTAATATGTAATAAACAAGAAAAATAAATAGATGCATTTTTTGATATTTATATATTTTGTATGTACACATACAAAAATTTAATTATTAAAACCTCAATGCATAGTACCTTTCTTCTTGTTTCAATTTCTTAAGACAAAACATTTTCTTCCACTTTTGATTATTCTGATTTTTTTTCTTCTTTTAAGTAGAGCGTGTTGTAATACATTACGAGCCCTTTTTAGAGGTTGACTGAACAAAATTATTTCGAGGAGCTTCCGTTATATGTTGTGGAATAAAAGTGGTCTGCTCTGCTTAACGTTCTTTTTTCATGTTTTCGCTGCTTGCTATGCGAGTCGCACCAACACGAGAGTAGTTTTCTGTCATGTCTTGAAAGTATAATTGCTTTAAAGTTCCGGAATAATTTTAAAAAATTCAAATATTTAATATCATGAATGATTGTAATATTTTCCTAAATAACAACATGTAACATAACTTCGCTATCGTGACTAAATAGTCAGATATACGTAATATTCTAATCTATAAATTATACTATGAAGGTGGATCAAAAACTGATGGTAATGGAAGATAGGTGGCATCATTAACCCGTTCGCTCCCATCGTATCACAGGCGATACGCTCGTGTTGGCTCTCCTGTGCCCAGCGTATCACGGGCGATACCCTGGGGAGTGTCTTCTACAGCCCAACGTATCAATAGAGATACGCTCCATGAGAACGTTTTATTTGATTTTTTTAATGTTCCTATATGGCGTTACAATACCGCAAAATCCATATAGATAGGTTATTTGGAGTGTTGACCTCGGTGATATGGGCTTGGATTTCACTTCTGGCTACCAGGAGGGAGGCAGTTGTTAAAAGCTCACGGTTCTTTAAATGTAATGACATGATTTAAAGAGTGCACTTGATTTCGGTTTGCTTTTTTCTTTCTTGCTTGCTTCTTAGAAATTCAAAGGAGAATTTATGGCCCTTTATGGGGGTTAGGGCTTTTTGTAGCAGATGTTTCCAGCTGTTCCAATTTCATTCGGTCAGTTTTATTTGTAGCGACAATCATGACGAAAAGAAAGAGTTTATCTGATACTAAGATTTGCTAAATAATAAATTAATCGGACAGTAATGTTAGCGAAAAGAATCAAAATCTGTATATTGACATTACAGTAAAAAAATAAAGGGGGGGGGGACTAAGATGTGCCCTTTGAATAAAATATTGCGTGAAGCGTCAAAATATGACTGTAAGACATGTGACATTGTACTATGCATTGAATTTTTTTTTATAAATATACCATACAGTAAATTAAGATTTATCTTTTATATCTATATATTTCATATAATGGCACATCATTACACCATGAAATTTATGTAACATATGTAAATATATTTTGTATTTTCTTAAAAGTATGATTTTTTATGTAATTTTATGTGTAAAACATCAATTTGCAATTAAATCTTTTTTTTTCTTTTGTATATATTAAGTTTAATGCATTTTAACTATTATATGTAAATTCCAAAATATTTAAATAAATAGCCGATTTTAGAGGAATTATTTTCACAAATTAGGCTTAATATCTAAAATCTTTTGGGCACCGCGTGACGCTCCGCGGTAAGAAGCCGCGGACCCAGCGAAGCACTTTTTTTTTCTCCTTCCGGTAGCGAAAGAGTTAAGGTAATTTGCGGCTACCACTGTGTGGTGCTATCTGTTGAACGGAGCTAAAAATAAATTTGACATTGATTCAAACATTAGTTTTGATTTAGTAAACGTTTACAGCTAAATCAAAATTTGATTGCTGCTGAGTTCAGTTGTCGTCGTCTGTGAGAACTAGATTCATCATTATGCACTCTAAGTCAAGCAAAAACTAAAAAGGTGGGAGGCTTCTGGTAAATATTTTTTCCAAAAAAGATGAAAATTATCTCATAGGCCAGTAAACTTATGTCGAAGAATTTTTGAGTTGCGAAAGATGTCATGATCAGTAATACAGTAACTGAGACTTAGACAGCTTTTTTTATGGATGCTTGCTAAAAACAAACCAGTTTTCTTTGATCCTAGCACTCTCTCTTAGAATTTCTAAGGTCTTATTTGAGAGATCCTTAAATAATATATTTTTATTCACGAACAAAAATTATACTTATCTTTATTAAGTTTTTACTATTATTTCAAAATGTTTCCAAAGATCGTTAAATTTAACAGCTCCTGAAATATGTATATATTTATCTAACACCTTTACTACATTTCTGTTAATAGCATTTAAGTAGAAAACTCTCAAACACACACAAAAAGAATCAAACGTTTAATAAGGAGGCATATATTATTCAAAACTAGATTAAAACATTTTGTAAAGGAAATCGAAATCCTAGTCACGACAAAAGCAGTCTGTCATATAATAGTTAGAGGAATTATTATTAAGCAGAATTAATTTCGTTTCAGAAGGAATTTTCATTTGTTTGATAATCCTATCAAACATTTCTCTCATTTAAAAGGCAGGAAATTTTTGAAAATAGAATCTAGTTTCACTCTTCAAAAGATGAAAGGAAATGAACTCGAAATGTGTGGGAGTTTAACAACGGTTTGTAACTGTTTGGAATGTAAAAGCATTTCTCAACCATTCTCTGGTTTCCTTTTGAATATAAAGAGATTTTTCCTATGGCAGTAAAATTATAAAGAGTTTAAATAGAATTATTGTCTTTATATTTGAATTGCAAATTGTAGTAAAAATGTTACAGTGGTGCTTTGCCTGAATATAAGCAAACAACGTCTTGAAAAAAAAAATTGAAATTTTTATTCAAAACTATCAAACAACTTATCGAGACACTGCTGATAAAATATTGTTGCATTCAATAATTACTTTCAATAACTTAGTTAACAGTTGAATAGAGCTTTTTAGCGTTAATAACTACCAAAAAGACTATTATTGCTTGGGATTAAGAACTGACACATACATTTTTGTTAGCCATCTTGTTATTACTATTAACACATTGAAAGTGAATTTAACCGAATCTTAAGAATTGAGACTAAATTTTTTTAAAAAATAATGTAATTGTTAAGGTTCGTGAACCAACAAAATGAGTAATTTGAAACCTTGATTATTGTGTAGAAATAATTCATTAAGGTTCTCTTGGTGCATAAACTAAATTTAAAAAATAGAGAATGTACGAGGAAGTATTGTAAATATATATTTAACTAGTATACTAAGAAGTAAACAATATATTTAAATAAAATTTATTCTGCATTTTAATTAATTCATCTGTAAATGTTGTTGTAAATTACAGTTACTATCATTTATTTTTTTGGTATCATGATGCAGTATATTGTAATAACTCGCAGTATGGGAAAGATAATATTTTATATATATATTTTGGCGTTCTATAATGCCAGCATTTGGAAGGTCAAAAAAAGCAGGGAAAATGTATAGCTGTGGATGGTGATTATGTGGAGAAATATTAAGAATAATATTTAAAAATTAAATTTGAACCTAATTATTTTCAGTAAAATAATTAAAATTTTGCGATATACCGCGGAATAATAATTAAAACTTTACAATACTGCGGACTACTTCAACGAATGGCTTCCTAAAAATCAAATAAATCAAAATAAATTGTTATAATTTATTACATTACGTATATACGAAGGATTTAACTTGCAATATAAATTTTATTTATGTATCTTGGTTATTTCATCGTGATAAATAAAACTTTAGGATCTCTTCTCCAACAAAAAACAATATGTCTTTTCAAAACTCGTCAATTATATTATTAGGTATTTAACTTTAAGCCTTACATTCGATTGAAATCCATGTATTGATGCCTTTATGCCACTTGCCTATAATTATTTGCGCATTTGAAGCTGTATTATGATTCAAAATATAAACAATATTCTACGTAAAATATTTTTTCAGTAGTTGATTTTTTTCAATGTTGCTGGCTGCGAATTTTACAGGCACTGTAGATCAAAAACTCAGTGCTGACAACATTAAAATATACTTTTAAGTCTTGTTTCTCTCATTGTTTTCTATTTTAATTCCTAAAATCTTCCAGGATATTATGTAAGTTACTAGACCAGTGTTCTGGAATATTCTAATGTAATACATAATACATAATTCCATGTGTTCTCAGCCAAGTGAAGCTGTTCTTAGTCTGCTTATAAACCACGTTATTCATATATATATATATATATATTGTTCATTCAATTCAACCTTCTCCAACATCTACGTCAAAATATGTTTATAAGGCATCCATCATATATAATTATTGAAAGGGCTTGTAATGAAATAAATAGTTACAAATGTTACATGTGAAGTAAAATTAAATTCTTTAGAAATATTTTGCTAATATTTAGTAACCATTTCCTAAATTTGTTTTCCCTCTATCGTACTAATGACATTTTCTAATACATTGATTTTTATTCTATATATTCTATGGTACCTAAATTCCATCAAATTTTAAATGATGTTCAAACTTATATTGAATCTGTTTTTGAATTCCGTATTTACCCAGTTGCGTATATTATATTTAAAAAATCAAACCAAATACACCTAAGTATTTATGAGATTTTTTTTTAATGTTTAGTCTCAAAATTGCTTGATATTTACCTTTCAATATTCCTATAAATACGTGCTTACTTTCATTTAAATCCACTGTGGCTGTAAAAACATATTTTCATTAGTATTACGCATTCCTATTTATCTTCAATTGAACTATAATTTAAAAAAATTAATTGATTAAAACTATTTATTTAAGCAGTTAAATTTTACATCAAGTTTCTCGCTAAGTCGCCAAATGATCGCCGAATCCGCAGCCAAAGTGAAGGGATAAATTACTTGAAAGCACTTTCGTTAATTATTATTTTAATAAAAAATTAATGTAACATAAATTTTTAATTTTTCAACTTTCAATTTTACTATAAACATTTTAGGTATAAAAAAATCGTGTTAAACAGAGTGTTAAGTTTGAAAGAAAATCCATGTTCGAAAAATTCGTTTTTTACCATTGTTATTATCTAAAAGTTAATTCCTATTACGTCTATTGCTTTAAATGAATATTAGGATTTATAACTATTGAGACAATATCAATAGAAAATAAACTTCAGTTTTAATTAATCAGATTTGACTTTATTAAACTATTTTTTATTTAAGTTGTCGCATTTCGTTCCTTATGTAAAGGTATTTGGAACATAAAATCGTTTTTCGAGAAACACATTCAAACATTTTTTCTGTGTTAATTTTTAGTAAGAGTATTGAAAACAAGTAGATGAAAAAAAGTATTCTTTTTAAATTAAAAGTGAATTCTCTTGACATTAAAAGTGAATTAAAAGTTGGGGAATTCTTATGAAACTAAAAGTGAATTGACCAATAAAATAAATTATTCTCAAAATAGTTCATTGTAAGTAATAATACGCTTAATTTACACTCATTGGATGGTCGTTCTATAAGTCCCTAGAAATACCAAGAGAGGGTGCTCGTAAAATCGAAAATGGTTTATTTTTAGTAAACATCATGACTCACTAGATAGCTATGCGTCTAAGTCTCAGTTACTCTCATTTGTTATCATAACACCTTTCATTCTTCAAAAATTATTAATCTTAACTTTTCTGGTAGACGAGATCCTCCTCGCCTTCCTTGGAGCAAATTCACCTGTAGCAACCGAATGTTTTGTTTGTTGCTCGTTATGCGGTGCATAATGAAGCATTCAGGTTTCTCTGACGGTAACAACCCGACGCAAAATGACGTCAACAACTCGTCGCTGCAGCAATCAAATTTTGATTTGACAGCAATTGACCACCAAATCTATACTTAAGAATCGATGTCAAATTTGTTTCGGCACTGTTTAACAGATGGAAGCTTCAAATGGAAACAGCGCTGTAACTTAATGATGACGTTTGTTTTCAAATACAAGTACTTTTTTAACTATCTTTCCAATATTCATTTTTAGTATTTCTAGTTTTTCGAGAATTTAAAAGAAAATAACCCTTTGGAACAGGTTAAAAGGAAATTAGCAAATTCAATTCAATTTTTAAAATTTAATTTAAATTTATCATTCGTGAAAGGTGCTTCGTTAGAAATCTTTAGATAATTAAGTTATCCAAAATAAGAGTAGATATAAAAAAAATCATAAATATAGGAGTATTCTTGATTGATAAAAATGTTTAAAACTTCTTATTTTAAATAAATGAAACCTTAAAATAATTTACATGAATAGTTCTTTTCATACCTCTTTAAGAATTTTTTTTTTATTTTTTAAAAAAGAGTGTCTATTTTTTTGTTTCATATAAATAATAAATATTTCTCGAATATGATTCACACTATCACCTTCCTTTCAGTTTTAAATCATTCTTTAAAACAAGACAAATAATGAAAGTAGATAATCAGGTAGTCATATATATTCCTACATCCAAGAAGAAATGTACCTTTGCATCATTAATTTTAAGACATAATTCAATAAATTAATTAGTACATTTTATTTTTCAAAGCTTTCGCTGCTCTGCCATTTCCAGAAATTGATGCTCAGTACTTTGATCCCTCATCTCATCGGGTACTTTAAGCATTGTAAGTACAGAAATCGCCACTTGCTGTCAACTTGCCCAAAATTCTCCATTTGAACCCAGCCTCCCGAATAAAATACTTTTATGTGTCTTTTTATGTTCCCCGCGGTGGCAGCAATCAGCTCCTGGAAAAGTCATTCCAGAATGTTGAGAGTTTTCGAGTACATGCCAAAAGACCACGTTTTCGGCAAGATCCCGGTAGTTCAGTAGATTAAATGAAAATATCCTTTAAAAAAGAAATTTATAACTTATAAAATAACTTTTAGAATTGCTGTATTTTTTTCATTTAATTCGGGAATGAATTCTTCTCCTGATGTGAAATAAAAGAGATTAGATGCAAACATTGTAAAAGAAATTGTGAAAAGAAGGATTTTTCTGCATCCGACGGCATGTTGATTTTCTGTTTATTAATTATAAATAAGATACATATTTTTCATTTTAAATTTCTGTTTAAGGTCTTAGCCATTTGGCTGTTTAATTTTCCAGTTGGTATAATTATTCGCGATTTTCTCTTCGGTAATCTCAAGGACATTCCAGGTATTTAAATTGCATAAAATTACAATTTCTTCCCAACCGAAACTAAACGTGATTTCATAAATAAAATGAAGATAAGAAGTGAATTGAATTAAATAAAATGATATAAAAAGAAATAGAAATGAAGGAAATGAAGGGAGATAGCGAATAATGACTTGTTCATGGATATTTACACTTTGGAATGAAGAATAATAGTTAATTTTCATGATTGAAGGGAACTCTAGATTTATTGTTAAGACAGTAATCGGCTGATTATATAAATAGATAGAACCATTAAGAGTAAATTGGTAAAATAAGAATTTATTAGTTGATCCTAACTTAGAATTGATGCATTAAGTAGGATTTGAAAAAGAGACACTTTGACACTCTCTCTCTATATATATATTTCATTGATAAAGTACTTCTCTTGCTCTCACTCTTTAAATATAGTCTCATATTTAACAAATATTTAATTATAAAGAACAATGATGGTTGATATAAAAAATGATTTACGGACGTCGTAGGTTTTTTTTTTTTTTTTTTTTTTTT
>BMAW01072157.1:0-13382 GCA_019974015.1 Nephila pilipes
AACTCAATAATAAAGCTAAAGTATTTTAAATAAAAATAAAATAATATTAATCATACTGAAGATATTTTTACCATACTGAAATATTTAAAGTTTTCCGATATCTCGTAAAAATGGCAAACGATAATTTTTCAATTTATTCCCCAATTAGCAATGTAACAGTTATATGATTCAAACGAGAGCAGCACTTCTTGGCGACTGGAGAAATTTCAATTTGGTGATAAATCGGCAAGTTGGTAACTCAGTTCAACCATGTAACAACAAATGCAATGGAAAGTCGTTTTGGGAAATATAGAATATTTTTAGGTTCTGAATATTTAATATCAATACGACAGCTTTAGGAAGTGGAAGCTAAAATAAGAATGCAAAATGTTTTACCTCTATCTTTAATTTCGAACACTTTTGGGCAGCTTAAGTTAAAAGACATTGATTTAGAATATTCAAGCAATGAAAGTCATTTAGAGTCTTCTATATTCAATGATTTTAATATAACACTGTGGGAAAAAGATTTTTGCGATGCTGAACCTTATCTATCTGTTATAACACATTTAGCTGGTGTTTGTGCAAGAACAGCTCTTAAAAAGTTAAAATGTGACCTATGTTCCAAATCACTTATTCTCAATAAAACTTTTGAACTCAATTCTAGTTATTATTTAATACGTAACTTAGACAGAGGTTTATTGTGCCCTACCCCAGATGTTGTCACAGCAGTACTCTACAACTAGTTAATAGTTCAGAAACTTCTTCCAAAAGAGTATGAAAATATGTTCTTTACACAAAATAATCAAAGTCAAATTGCCTCAGAAATATCGATTAGCTTGAAAAATTCAAATGTTTTTTTATGTGATGAACCTTTAACACTAATCATTCTTCTGAGCCAGTTTTGAAGCATAATATCAACACTTCTACAAATGCATTATTAAATGACTACAGAAGGGGGTGGGGTGACATGAAAAAAAATAATTATTTTTTATTTTAATTTTTGTTTTTCTAAGAATAATAAAAATATAAAAGATTCTTATTTGTTGCAATTCAGTAAATGTTTCATTACAATATGTTTGAAATAAATAATAAATTGATGATCGCATACTTGCGATTGAAAAGACTAGCTCCAATTTTTCGTCGCAGTAAGAAAGAGCTATTGACCCGTGTGGTGACCGGGGATGACAGAATAGTTCCACTGTTGCTCATGCATGTCGTAAAAGGCGACTAAAATGGGTACCCAGTGTCTGGGGGTATAGCCGGGTACCCCGCCCCTGGGGATTATATCAGGGGACCTCAGGGACTTGCCTTCTTCAGGTAAATACGGGCATCATGACCCCGAGGCACCTTAGTGGTCTTTTTCTTTCCCATGGGTTTTACTGTCTTTGGTAAACACGGGTGACGCACTCCCGGGATATCCTAGTAATCCTTCCCTATTTTCAACCCTCCTCCTTGTCAACCACTTCTTATCTTTTTTCAACTTCACGTCTAGACCACATTTTAATCTTGTTTGGCGCAGCATAGCCATATCTGGCTCTTGCGAGAATAAACTTTACATTCACTCACACTCACTCAAGGGAGAGCTATTGCTGTTTTTGTCCATTTGCTTTGGGATACGGGAATATTAACTGCATCTGCTTAACTGTTTAGTTTTGAACATAACCGTAGGAGTTACAGATATTCAAATCATCGCACGTGGTCATCAACAGCTTCTAAGAGAAAAAAAAAAAAGATTCGATAAGGTGAGGGGAAAAAAAAAATTGGTTTTTACATTTAAGTTGTTTGATATTTTATACTGTTCTGATAAAAACAAGCCTTGCCAGTACCAACATTTGAAAAAAATGTTTTTTTTTTATATTCAAGACTAACGCGTTACTTAATCCCATCGAACGTGCTTAATATTGAATTTTATTTCTTAATTTCATACCTCGTGAAAGAGCCAGAGTATATAAGACTTTTAAAAATATCCGAGGTGATCAGTAACATCACTGTATTTTTTTTATGATGAATTTCGGAAGATATTCGATAAAATCGATAACATTATATGGGATCCAGAGACTGAACTAGAAATTGGCGAAATTTATATATCTGTGTGTCTTAAATTTTGTCAAGAATCAACCTACTACAGTTTTATGTTAGTTGCTGCTTTCTTAAATTACGCTGTTCTCACTTTTTTTGAGGGCCGCAGAAGCCTAGTGGTCAAGGTTATGGACTAGCAGCACGCGGTTTTCGTTCAGTCGCGGGTTCGATCTTTGGCCGCCAAAGACCCGCCGTGTAGCCGGGGCTGATAAACGTTAAATCTGTTCGGGGTAAAAAGTCCTCCCAATGGCGTGGTGTAGATGTCAGGAAAGGGGGTGCCAGCTCAGGTGTCATCCTCGTCACTTGACCGTGGATCAAAATTACGGGGTCCGTCGCCAATAGCCCTCGTGTTGCTTCTAGTGCAGCGTTAATTAAAACTAAACTTACGTTTGTGAATTTTGCTTTGATGAGTTATAAGCAGAAAACTTTTGGTGTGTTTGATTTGCGAAGAAGATCATGAGAATTTAATGGCCATTTGCAACGAAGTAAATTAATACTTTACACAAATCCGACGATAACTTCCCTCCTCAAAACCGCTTTTGATTTATATTGCCTAGATTGTTTTAAGGACGGCCCTGAAATTTCTAGTGAATGTTTCGAATTTACGGAATTAGTTAACGTTTCCAAAATCATCTGAAAAGAATTATGTGCTAAAACATTGTTTATAACAGCTATTGTTTTGGTTCAACGAAAAGAAATTTTTGATGCAATTTCAGAATCTTCCAATACGTCTTTATATAACTTTGATAAAACAACTATATGATATATAGCTATGATGACATTTTGTGGTATTGAAAGTGTAAGAGCAGATAAGCTGTCAATATTTGTACTTTTTGTTTTACATATTTCTTCAGAAAAAAAAATGAATCCATATTTTTCTTACCTGCCAACTTATTTTTTTATGATTTTATGTTTACCGGATTTAAGATGTTGGTTATGGTTGATATCTTATGAACCTAAATAATTTTTGTATTTTATATTTTTATTTTTGAATTCATGATAATATTGTTTATTTTTAAATTTATTTATTTTCTTAACAGGACTTGAAAATAAATCAAACTACAATTCAAAAGCTGTAACATTTTCGAAGTAGTGATTAAAATTTTTTGAAGAGTAAATGTATTGATTTTTTTTCTGATTCTTTTCAATAGCTAAGTAATGTACAATTATATTAATCTATTATAATATATACCAATATCTATATCAAAATAAAAATTTTAATCAAATTGTAAAAGAAAGTGTTTTAAATTCTAAATTAGTTTTTTTTTAAAAAAATCGTTAAGAAAAAGAATTTAGAAAGAGATAAATAAAAAGTGTCAAACCTTTTATACATGGTGATCCGATGAATGGGAAAGGGGGTCCCGAACATTTTTAAGCAATCGGAAAAGAATGAGGATTGAAAAAAGCTGGTAACCACTGTTCTAAACTAAAGAAATTGCTTTTTCACGGCAATGACGATATGCATCCCTCAAAATAAATTTCTGGGTACAACAGTGATTACGTGATCAGAATTAGTAGGCAATTAATTAAGTTTTATCATATTACATCTCGTTACTTTAAAAAAAACTACTGCTGAACAGGAATTAATTTTTTTTTGAAATTTATAGAGAAATTTTTTTTAAAGAAAATGTAATGTAAATATTAATACCTTTTGGGTGTAGGAAAAAAAATTAAGAATTTTTTTTTAAAGATCCGTCGAAGCGTGAGCATGAGATACATTTAATACACGAATTTAGAACACTAATACTTAAAAAATTAATATACAAATATATTTCTATTTTATCCTTTCTTATACTACGTACTGTTATAAACTTATGTGGAATTTTTCAAATAAGGAAAATATTTATGTAATTAATCATTTTACAAATAAAAAAATATATATTTCACTTTAGTGATATTTAATTAACAATTAAGTTGTTAATTTAAGTTAAATGACTGTATGCAAAAAAAAAAAAAAAATGAAGCAGTCAAAACAATTCAGGGTAAAAGATAATTATTTAGTTTAAAGGAGTTTGAACAGTGTAGTAAGACCCTGTATTGAGGTAGAAAATCCACTATAGGGTCGTTGGCCAAAGTTATCTTGGAAATGTCCTTTCAAACTGATCTTCAGAAACTAGACAACTCTCCACAAACTTGAAGACACCCCATTCACTACCAAATCAGAAAGATGAACAAGAAAAGAAGAATTTCCCTTGGACGCAGATTACAGCTTTCAAGAAAAGCAGATAAAAAAATTAAAAGTAAAATGTAAAAATTTGAAAGTTTATAAAATATAATTTCTACTTCTCTGTCTCTCGGAATCAACAAAGTATTGAGTAGAATATTGCCATCTGGGAAAGAACTGTCCATTGCTATTCAGAACGTCACTCTGATGCCCTTTAGGTAGAGACCATTTTCTTCCTGTTCTATGGGGGAAAGATGGTTGTTTCTCACCACATGCTTTGGTAGACTGGAACTTTAACCGCGTCTGCGTAGCTACTTCGGATTTGACTATAACCGTAGCAGATGGTCAACGAAAGCTAAGTGGTGCAACAGGTTTCGATAAGCGGTAAAAAAAAATCTATTTTACTTTTGTAATATTTCATATTTTTTGAGAAATTCTGGTATTTTATATTTTTTTTCTGAAAGATCGAGTTCATGGCACCAAAAAAAAAAAAGATGATGCTATTGCAAAGTTTAGATGAAATAGATTGCTTATATCCGAGGCTAACACGGCATTTGTTACTATCCATCTTAATTAAGAGTGATGTTCCAATACAAATAAGCAGTCTTGTGATGCAGATGAGACATTCTAAGCTTTTAGAAATGTCCAAAGTGATCAGTAATATCACTGCCCTTTTTCATGACGAATTTCGAAATATATTTGATAAAATCGATAATATTGTATTCGGTTCAGAATCTGAACTAGAAATGGCCGAAATTTATATATTTGTGTGTCTTAATTTTTGTCAAGAATCAACGTACTACAGTTTTATGTTAGTTGCTGCTTTCTTATATTACGCTGTTTTCACTCATTTTGAAGATTCCAAATGTTTCAGAATATTTTACGTTTGTGAATTTTGCTTCGATGTGCTATACAGAAGAAAATTTTCGGTGGGTTTGAATTGCGAAGAAGACCATGAGAATTTAATGTCCATTTGCAACGAATTTAATGAATACTATGAAAAAAGTACGACGATAACTTCTCTCCTGGAAACCGCTTTTGGTTTATATTGTGTAGATCGTTTTAAGGACTGCACTGAGATTTCTCGTGAATATTTTGAACTGACTCAATTGGAAAAATACGTGTTCGAAGACTTTTATTCGTTAAAACACTGTATAGAGTGCAATTCGTCATTTTCACGCGATATGGAAAACTACATTAATTTTTACATAACAGAAGAAAATTATACGTTTCATAAAGTGTCCTGCGGTTCTAAATGCCACAATTATTTGGGATACATACAACATTTTCTTTGAGTTTTACCTCTATCAATATTTTAAATAAAACTGCAAAATTATTGCAAATTTATCTAATTGTTTGGGATTATGCTTTGAAAATGTAATGTGAAAAATTTGTTTTCAACAGGAGATAGAATGAAGTTGCCCCTTTTACTATTTGTAATTTCTTATTACTATGCATAAGTACTAGAATTATTGTCTAACATTAGATATTAAAAAAGGTTTTTCAATATATAGCATATTTGATTTGCTAATCTTTTAATTAACTTGTATGATGACTATCAGATAAATGTTAATGATTTATATCAATCTCAATTTTTGTTTGAATCATTTAAGTGTATGAGTTTTTAAAATTGCTTATGTGGAAATATGTAATTTTTGTGTCACTAAATATTAAAAATTAAATCTGTTTCTGTTGAATATTGATACTGTCATGAATTTTTATAAAAATTTTGTACAGATCTTTAAATAAATTAAACATCATATAAATTTTTCAAAGATCTAGTGATCAAGGATTCAGTTATTTGTAAATGTTACCTCTTTCTTATATTTATAAAAAGTTTAAGTATGATTTTTATTTCATCACAGATTCGAATACTTGAGTATTACCTGTTGCCATGATTGGTAACAAATGTTAATGGAATCCTAAATTAAATGGTTTCTGTAGCATTGATTGAGTAGTGATTGTCAAAAAAAATTTAATGTATAGGACACTGACGATTGTGCTCAATGTTTTTTCGGTTTTTTCATGTGATGATTTTCAAATAATACATATTATTTCTTCATGGATTTGGAAATGCGTCTATTTTTATTATGTCAGCATTTGAATGTTATTTTTCTTAAAATATCTTTACTTTTTCTGATTTCAGCTTAAGTGTCAACTTAATACTAGTAATAAAATTCTTGTATTCCATGAGTGGTCATGAAAATCGACAATAATAGACTACAGTGAAAGTGTTTGTTTTATGCATCACATCACCATTTTCTTCCGATAAAGTATTTTTTAATATAGATAAAGGTAATTTTAATGTCTTTGTCTGTCTTCTGCAAGACCACTGTTTCTGTGCAAAGAATCGTGTGATTTTTTACTAATATCTAGTACGGTTTTATTAACCTTTTGTAAGGTCATGAAAAATCTTTTTTACTGCCAACTTCATCAATTTTTAAGCAATAAAGTTTAGCGTGCGTGAAGAATATATTGTTTTACGATCATTTATGGAGATATTATTTTATAAAAAAAAATTTATGTAGTGCATCATAGAAAGGAATGAAAAAGCATAAACTGACCTTTAAGTTAAGACGAAGATATTTTTAAGTGCGAAAGACGTTATGATCACAAATACGAGTAACTGAGAGTTAGACAGCTTTCTATTTAGGAGTTGCGAGCTCAGGTGTCGGTCTTGTCACTTGACGAGGTTCAAAATTACTAGGTAATAGGTTGCCAGTAGCCCTCGTGTTGCCTCTAAGTGCGACGTTAGTAAAACCAATCGATAAATTCTTTTCAATGGCATTTTTCATAACCAAAGAGTTTTCATTTCATTGGATCAAAATGGAATTTTTTTTTACAAAACCAAATATAGTCAGAGATTACATTTGAGAATGGCATGTATTGATCCGATGATCAACGTATGTCCCACTACTCGTTCCTTTGGAAAACCATCTGTTAGCAAAAAAAAAAAAAAAAAATGGCGCAGTACTCCATCGAGAAAGGGTTAATGCCTCATGTACAAAATAGAGGAAATAAAAAAAATTAACCTGCTTTGACTCAGAAGTATCAGTTAATCTGAACTCAGTCGATGCCGATGCTAACAATGCAGGAGGAAGTAATATCTGTAATACAGATTTCGAGAATATCATAAAATGGAATTATAATAAAAAATTCTACATTTCTTAATCATAAATTCCGTTACCTGACTGTCACTGACGATTATGCGCAAACTGTTTCATAGGAGTTTTGACGAAATGATTTTAAGTCTAATAAATCATTAATTTCCTTACATGTTTAGAAATGTAAATAATAAGTTATGTCTCCTTTTAAATGTTATTTTTAAATGACCCGTAATTTTTTATTTTTAAATCTTAAATTTTCTTAACAAATGTTTCTGTTATCTTAAGATTCATGTTGGAAAGCGAAATTATCTTATTTCATAGTGAAGTCTTTTCTATGCATTCTTACACTTTTGAATATTTTTTGCTTATGAATCAAAATTTACTTTAAATAAACGTAGTTAAGGTATTCGTACTCCATGGGAGACATTTTTTTGAAATACTTAGATATTTGCTGTTAAAATATTTTTAATGCTAAAATATAACCTAGAACTATGAAAAACACATTTAATAATCTGCTTTTCATTCAAAAAAAAATTTTGGAGTGAAAAATATGGTGAAAATAAAATTTCTAAATTGATTATCAGAATAACGCTCATAACTCAAATAAACACAAAAATATCATTATTCTACAAATTTTATTAGTGTTGGAACTACTTTCATGATGAAAATCTTTTTATTACAATTTTTATTGTGTTTCGAGTCAAATAACAAGGAAAAATTAGAAAAGTAAGTTATAACAATACATGATTTACACCTCTCCTACTAAAAACATAATAATTTTAGAACCATGAAAGTAGTAGGGGTTCTTACGAATTAAATAAGGAAGATATTGGCAAAATTTTAATTAATTTGGTTCATAACTTTTTCTGATAACTACGTTGCCATACGTAAATATGTCAAGAAAACTCATTTGGAGAAAAATCAAAAACAAACTTTCAAATTCAATTAAAAACTAGTTACCGAATAAAATTCAAATCCCTATAACTTAAGTTCTAAATAAAGAATAAGCAATATTCAAACAATATTAAAAAAAAAGTTTAAATTTTAAACTGACATTAAAATTACAAAATCGAAAATGTTGACAATAATGACGTTTTAATAGTGTGCAGAAACCATAAACCTTTAGCTGTCTGTTTTGTGTTAGAATGTATTTGTGTACAAATATTCGATAATTAGCATGTAGTTCCTTTTTTTTTTTTATCGATATGTTTAAAAGGGATGAATTAAACTTTATTTTATAATATGCTTTGGTAATTCTCCCCCCCTCCCTTTTATGTCTGACAATCAACAATTGTACTGAGTGAAATATGGCTTTGGTGGCCAAAATATTAGTAATGGATAACGTTTAGATACACTCAGGTACGCATTGCAACAAGATCTGAGATCTGCACAAAATATCGTTATTTCGAAATGCATGTTCAGACATATTTCGAATTTTTTTTTTTTTTTTTTTGCCTTTAACTGTTTATTTCAACTCTAAAAGTGAATTTTGATTCTCATGGCACAACCTGTATGTAAAATGGGAACGGTTTCCGAAAATTAATTAAAAAGTTCTTGCAATAAGGATACAAACATTTTTCATAAATTTAAGAAATACCTGCATTAATTACAAGTATTTTACATATCTTGATTTTTAACATGTGTAAGTAACATGTATAAGAAAATTACAACTCCTAAAATTGCTATTTCATCGTGAGAGGCCGCGGTAGCCTAGTGATCATGGCTTCGGATTCGTGACCGACGGTTTTCGTTCGGTCGCGGGTTCGATCCTTACATTGAGTGGAAGGAGTGCATGTAGTAGAAAAACAAGCAGCATGAGTTAGCACATATAAGAGTTGGAGCACATACTAGAGATACCACACAAAGGGGTCAATGGGAATTTCTTTGGATCGTCTAACAAGAGAAATACCGAAGATCATTTGGATGAAAAACCATGATGATGATCAGAATAAAGCAGAATATTGAAAAGGGCTGTGCAAAGCCAGAGAACACAAATTTAGATCCATTCCCCCTTGAAATAAGGGCCGCGGTAGCCTAGTGGTCAAGGTCGTGGACTAGCGACCGGCGATTTTCGTTCAGTCGCGGGTTCGATCCTTGGCCGCCAAAGACCCGCCGTGTAGCCGGGGCTGATGCACGTTAAATCTGTTCGGGGCCCAAAGTCCTCCCGTTGGTGTGGTGTGGATGTTAGGAGAGGGGGGTGCCAGCTCAGGTGTCTTCCTCGTCACTTGACCGTGGTTCAAAATTACTAGATCCGTCGCCAATAGTCCTCGTGTTGCTTCTAGTGCGACGTTAATTAAAACTAAACTCACTTTGAAGGTAGGAATATTTTTACAAAATAATCTTATTTCTATTTTGTGAAATTACGACCAGTTTCTGCGAGCAGTTGTCCTGCCCTTAAGATAGATAGCCCATTCTCTCCTCCCAACAGAGGGCGCTTCTTTGCTGTCCTAAAGTTCACGCTTCGATAGACGGGATCATTAACTGCATTCGTTTAACTGTCGCAATGGTTCTTATAACCGTAGACTGAAAACATCATAGCACATCCACGTCAGTTAAGAAAGTTGTACAACTAAAGGAAGGTAAAAGTGGAATGAAATTTACTTTACGCTTTTTGTGCTTTATAAATTCAACCACTACAAACATAATATGGAAAACATTAAAAAAAAACTGGCCAAAACAGAGATTTCTTGAATATTGAACAAGAAATAGACCATGTTCTGGAATTCATGAATATTGCGATGCTACCAAATATTTCAAAAGAATGGGACATAGCTTGGAAAATATATCGTTTGGAATGCAGTTTAGCCTAACCACCGTTGGCGACAGGAATTGTTTGGCGGTATTTTGTCAAATGTGGCTACCCTGGTCTGTTTCTTGGAACTTAAAGTTCAGTCAAAAAAAAAAAATCGTCAAGTTTGGCAATTTTTGAAATTGCTCTAGATGGTAGGGCTAAACTTCATTTTCATCAATTTAATGCATTAATATTTGAAAAAAAAAAACTATATTAACATCAAATGTCTTCCACTACAAGTGTAAAAAATGTATTTAAACTTGAGTGGATTAATAAAAAGTATTATATTGACGATTGAAAATTTGAACAAAATATATATAGGGAGAGTGTGAGCTAATTGTAGAAATTTTTTTTAAAAAAAGAGTGTTATACCAATACTAAAAAAAATAATAAAAAAGTTTTGTATATGCATGTGGAGCACGCGATGTACTATTAAAAATTGCTATTGCAAGTTTTTTTCCTCAACTTATATGCGTGTGTTTGGATACCGTGATGTGCCAGGAGGATTTTAGTGTATTCAATGCGACAGGGGTTCTCTCGTGGATTTTCCCCCCTCGATATTAAACACTTAATATGAGCAATCAAAAAAAAAAAAAAAGTTAATCGGAAATTGAGTGAGTGAGTGAGTGAGTGAATGTAAAGTTTATTTGCGCAAGAGCCAGATATGGCTATGCTGCGCCAAACAAGATTAAACTGTGGTCTAGACGTGAAGGTGAAAAAAGGTAAAAGTGGTTGACAAGAAGGAGGGTCGAAAATAGAGAAAGATCGCTAGGGTATCCCGGGAGTAATCGGAAATTGAATGTGCAGAATTTATCCCATCGTGTATCGTTTTTGTAAAAATATAGATCCCAAGATCATTAGAGATTATGTTGAAACTATTTTATCGGGTTTTGTGATCATGGTTTCCTAATGGTGTTAAGTTATGTCATTTTCTTACAAAATTAATAATAAATGCAGAAAGAAAAATATGTCCTAACAAGGTTTTATTTTTAAAAAAAAATTATTAATTTGTAATTGTCTGTAAAAAAAAAAAAATCTTTTTTCATTATTTATAATTGTCAGATTTTTCTAAGATTTTCATTTTAATAAAATTGTTCCCCTTTGTACTTTTTCCTTTTGAAAACTAAGAATACTATTAATGGTTATTATTAATTTCTACTCTCTGTATATATTCCTGTATGTCCTTTTGGTTACTAGTGTTATTAAATTCAGCAATACTAGTTGAGTGATGTGTACTATTTAAACATTCGTGTCTGTTCGTGCTAATTTGTGCTGAGGAATGGATTTCTTAGCATATTATATTGTTCTTTTCATTATTTATTTGTTCTTTAGAAGGTTGAGTGACTAGTTTTCAACACGCCGTGGCAAATTTTCGATGTGAAGGAATGGAGACGATTAATAGCTCAAAAGCCAGATACGGCTATGTAGTGCCAAACAATGTGTAACTGTCATCCAGACGATTAGAAAAAAGGAAATTTAGCTAACATTGGCAAATTTTCGAAGTATATCGATTGCAACTCCAAAAGCAAGAATTAAAATAACTATTATTTATCTGTTGTATTTCCTCATTAGAAGTCATACATCTGAAACAAAAGTAATCATTAATATGATATACAGAATAGATTATCATTAATATACAGAATTGATTATCATTAATGTAGAGAATTAAAAAAAATGGAACTAAATTATTTGAATTTCTTCTTGCTATTGGCTGGGCTGTATCCCCCCCCCCCAAAAAAAAAAAAAAAAATTGTGAAGTATTGTAAATTGCTTTTATTTGACATTTATGGCAGACATCTTTAGAGATCCACGACTCTTTGTTCTTACGAACACTCTCATTGCGATCTGCGCATGCGTGAGCCACGGCAGCTAGGAGTAGTAGTTACTCACGCAGGCACTCAAAATGCTATCTGCGCATGCGTTAGCTCTTTGGCAATAGGGATTGTCAAATTCCTCTTTTCTCTTCCCTTCTTGCACTCTCCTAGGAAGCGCAAGTGTTAACCCTCCAAGAGCAGGAACTAAATGATGGAAATAAAAATGGAATTCATATACATCGTCTCTTAATTTAACAGTACAACATTCTACACATCTAAAGTGAACCATTTGAGTTTATTTCAGCACGTCCTTTTGTATACGAGAACTGGAGACCTCCAGGAAAGATATCCCTTTGAATGTCTTTTTGCCCCAACTTCAAGTCATCTTGAATAAAAGTGCAGATGTGATTTCCGTGTTTCAACAAACAAAAAGGAGAGGGGGTCTCTTTTTGAGTAGTTTGCTAAAAGTATAACTGTGGTAATTCATAATGTTTAATAGTTCTATGAATATCATTTCCATAAAAAGAGAGAGAGAGCACAATTTAACTAGAATCAACTAGAATTTAAAATGTACAAACAGAGAGAAAATAATTCGATATAAAAACCAATGTTTTTAAAAACAACGTTTTTATATGGTGGAAAAGTTTATTAAAGAAAATTATTGAAATATTAGTTAAAACTGTTAGTTATTTTTAACTTTAAAATTTACTTAAAAAGAGACATTTGCTAGCGTATTAAAAAATTCATAATACTCATAAAATCAAAACATGCATTTGAAAGTTTGTAAGTTATTCTATTAAAAAAAGGGGGAACCAGAATTCAGAAAAAATTATTGTGATAAGACACGGTGCCAAATATTGGAATCTTTCTTTCTTGCGAATGAATACTGACTGAAAGTCAGCAACCCTTACTATCTCCCCTTTGTTAGTTTTACGAAACTTCATGTGGCATAGGGAGTGCCCGGTATTCCCAGAGGGGAAAAGAAATGTTTTCCTCAATCCTAAAAGCGCCGAGAGGAAAGAATATTTTGACTTATTAAAATTATTGAAATATTAGTTAAAACTTGTCGCAAATGTCTAAATATTGCATTGTTAGGCGAGTACGAAATATTCCCAAAATTTCAAAGCTCTAGCTTGATGGGAAGTTGGTTAAATTAACGATCGAAAATTTGATGACACACACACACACCAAGTGAAATTCAGAAAAACGTTTTAATAATTCGATATAAAAACCAACGTTTTTATATGGTGGCAAAGTTTATTAGAGAAAATTATTGAAATATTAGTTAAAACTGTTAGTTATTTTTAACTTTAAAATTCACTTAAAAAGAGACATTTGTGAGAGTATTAAAAAATTCATAATACTCATAAAATCAAAACATGCATTTGAAAGTTTGTAAGCCATTCTATTAAAAAAAGAATGGGAACCAAAATTCAGAAAAAATTATT
>BMAW01072162.1:0-10499 GCA_019974015.1 Nephila pilipes
AACGTCAGATACTTATGTTTACGTTCTAATAAGTGATATTTATGATTAAATTAAATTTATTTTTCTTTTTCTTTTGTACTTTATGCTTAATTATGTCGTTTTCTTTTAATTTCTCTCAATGTATTTGTAGAAGATTAATTTTTCATCAACAGGGAAATATTATCAAAAAAAAAATGCTATTTTCTCATTTTGAAACTCCATCATGCAATAATTTTTAATCAAATATTTGAGCTTAGAATCAGAAAATTGACTTGATCAACCCTCTTTATTTATCTAAACTATCTTATATATATTAGATACTGAATCTCAATTAAGAGTTTTATTACTGAAAATAGTTCCATAATGATTGGAAAAAAGAAGGAATTATTTTTTCAATATTAAATGCATTATTTCTTAAAAAAAAAAAAGAAATATAATTCTGTATCAAATATTTAACAAGATGACAATCTTAGCAAATATGAAATTCATGCGTAAGCGAGGAAAGGCTTTTGAAGTGAAGAATAAATACTGAAATATCCTAGATTATTAGAAAATATAATACGAAAGTTTATTTATTGAGATTAATTTCTCTGTTGTTACACCGATGTATTTTATTAGTTTTTTTTAATTCATGGTCAAAAATGTTTAGGTGTAATTTTTTTGGTTATGTTATGCTACTATAAGAATTTATTTGTGCATTTAATTAAAAATTACGGAGTTTAATTAGATTTTTACTAATAGAATTCAAGTAATCATTATTTTAAATTAAATGGTGAAATGTGAAATAGTTGATATAAATGATTTTTGAAACTCTTTATTCTACAAATAAATAATTGAGTCTGAAAACCTTTGTACTAAATTGATTTACGATTGAAAATTGGGAAGGTAGTTGGAAAATACTGATAATATTTTTAAAACACAATATACAGTTGTATAGATCTGCTATGAGCTATGAGCCATAAATATATTAATTTCTTTTTAAAGCCTTTTGTTAAAGTAAAATAAAGTAAAAAAAGTAATTATAGAAACAATGATATTAAAGAGTTTTTATTGTGAATAAAACTATGTCCTCAAATTTATTTGGGGAATGTGGATAAGACTTCAATAAATTGCTTGATACACAATGGTTCCGAAAATTGAATATCCACCATTTAGTTTCTTTCTTAAAATCGTAAACCTATATTCTTATAGTACGAAATTAATTTTAACAATTGTCGGATCTATAATATTTTAACTACCATAAATTTTACGATGGACTTACATATTTCCACGAAACAAAATCGAATATGTATTTGATATGATTCCTTAAAATTTAAAATTTACATAAATAAATATTTAATTGCTTATCTTTTGGTTTTAAGAACACTTTCCAAATAATATGTTCAGATACAGGACAAAATAATAGGAATACCTATGTAAAAATGAAAACTTTTTATTAGTAAGGGGCTGGGCCACATTTTGTGTAAATGACAGCTTACATTCGACGTAGGATTGACAAATAAAGGTCTTGAACGAAGTTCTTCGGAATTCACACCCATTTATCGTGTCGGGCTGTCTGGAGTTCAGATAATGTTTGTGGTGGAGGAAAACGAGCGCGAACTTTTTTCTCTAAGAAACCCCACAAATACTCAATGACGTTCAGATCAGGTGACTGGGAATACCACGTTAGAAGTTCCACTTCATCATGCTCATGTAACCCTGTTTGAGAACAGTGAAACGTGTGAACAGGGGTGTTGTTATCTTCAACCACAGAACGTTCTCCCGGAAAGAGAGTCTGAAACATATGGTGAAGATGATCTGAAGGAATGCTTCGATAATGGTCACCTGTGATCGTACTCTTCAAGATAACGAGAGGCCCTAATCCACGAAAGATGTTGTGCCTCACACCATCGCAGAACCCTCTCCATATTTCCCAGTTGTCAACCAGGAATCCTGGTTGACAACTGGGTTCCAACCAGTTTGGAAACAGGCAGTCAACATGAAAGGCTTCTACCAGTATTCGCCAGACGAACAAACGTCCGATGGTCTAAAGTAATGTAAATGAGGATTCATCTGACTACATGACTCGTTCCCATTAAAGTTGTGTCCAGTTTAAGTAGTATCGGCACCACTGTACACCTTCATAGCATTCCACTCCGAAACTAATAGATTTTGAATAGCTACACTACTATGAATGTTCGCAGCATACAACTCTAGTTCTATCGTTTTCAAGGATACGGGGTTCTGAAGGTGAGTATTCATCTCGGACGTTATCTGCGGCAGTGTAGTCTTGCGTTTTTGGGTGACTATCCTCTTCAACACCCTTCTATCACGGTCCTTAAACTTCGACTTTCGCCCACTGTTGTGCTTCGCAAAAGACATCTTCCCCGGGTATATGCAGGTTGTCATAACTCTTGACATAGTGGTCCTTGAAACAGCCACAAGATTGGCTGTTCTGGACACGGATGCTGCAACGAAGCGAGCTAGAATTACCCTGCTTCTTTTCACGTCGGAGAAGTAGAAAGTAACCATGCTTTGTTAGGCACGGAATTTTCTCATGCAATTCTCACATTGCCAAATGCTTGAATGATACCTTCGCTTTGGTTGCCAATAGGTGGTACACTGCTGAGACACGTGGTGGTCGTTTATTGCACTGTCGAAGGGAGACTCATTTTTAAATGGGTGTTACTATTATTTTGTCTTATACCTGTAATTATTAGAAAAAGTATGTATTATTTCTTTGGACATTTTGAACTTTTTTTCTTTAAATATAAATTTTTAATGTTCGTTGCTCCTAATAGTTACGAATCGGCAATGAAGCTTACCTAAAATTCTAAATGTTGGAAACAACATTTAGCATTTCTGAAAACCTATTAGCTTATAGTTGGAAAGAGAAATTTACAAATTTATTTTTAGATATCTGGGGGAACAGATCAGCAATAGTATCAAATTTTCGCGACAAACTTGTTTTAATAGATTGTCATCTATTAAAAGGAAATCAGGACTAACTGCAAGTCTGAAAAGGCAACATAGGGCTAGAATACCTCATATTTATACCTCTCAGCAGTCACAGTGCCTCTTTGAAAGACATGGAGGTGTGTGTGGCCATCCAACATGGTGCCTGTCCAGACCATCAAGCCTTTGTTGCCATAATGGCCCATTTTTCGGACATAGGAGGGCAAGTAGAGGGTCCCTGGCTCTCACCATGGGAAAATGAGGCAAAAATCACTGGTTAGGCTGAACCGTTCTCTTCACTGAACTGGTTCAGTGAAGAGAATGGTCACCCATTGTTCCATGCTCCAATCTGTATGATCTCTGCATCAGTTTAAAATGATTGTCTATCTCACAGAACTGAATGGGATGAAAACAACAGTCCTGCTTGTAAACAGCTCTCTCTCTCTTGAAGTCTTCTAGAAACTGTCACCCTTGAAACTCGGGTTCCTGTGTCTCCATACAATTCTTGAGAGGCCTGGAAAACCGTAAAATCCATGTTACGTCTCACTAGATAATTTCGACCTCCTCTGACCATCGTGGCTCCTGGAAGACCTTTCCCAAGTTTTTTGTTGTCGGATCCAGTATCCTGAAACTGTTTCCATAAGTTGGACACGACGCTAGGCGTTAACTCGAATTCTATGGAAATCTGGATTTGAGACAGTTTTTCTTCTAGCCTACCCACTATTCGCCACCTCATTCCATCATTTAAACTTTGGTGGTTACTCAGTTTTATTGTTTCAATTTTAATTTTAGCGGTTGCGGCAAAAACACAGAGAAATTCTGAGAAATATGCTAGCGAACAAAATGCGGATTTTGGCCTGAGTGCTTATAAATCTGGTTTTTTCGACTAGTTCCAACTTTACACACATATGCTTGCGCATTCTATATACAAGCTTTGCGCTTTTGTTTCGAAGCAGTATTTTTACACTTATTTCAATTCTTTTCATGAATTTCGGCACAATATGCAAATTCTCTTAATTTTGAACACCAATGTAGATTCAGAGAATCAAGAGGTATTAACAGTTACATTTTGCATTCATATGATAACCATATCTTATACATATTTAATTATATATATTGGATTGTTATCCTGTTGAAATACAAAATGTCACTCTTAGTATTTTTGGGGCTCTTAGTTTTAAATTACGTTTCAGTATATCCAAGTATTTCATTTTATTCAAGACTCGGTCATTAAGAACTAATTTTCGAAATCTTTTTGCAGATATACAACAGCATATAAGTACCTAAACTACTGCGACAGTAGTAGTTTAGGCCAGGATGATATTTGATGGAAGTAGTTTAGAGTTCGAATTCTACGAAACATATCATCCACCAGTACTTTCGAAAACTTGATTTAATTTTCACAACTGAATTTTGAGGCTTTTGGATATATTATTAAAAATATAAAGCCATTGAAGTATGATGTTTGGAAAATTATTTTTTTTCTCAATTTACTTTGGAAATGAAGAATTTTTTCTTCTTGATATGCTACCATTATAATTTATTTCGAACAGTACTTTTCGAATTGTTGCTGCTGAGACACGTGTTCTTATTGTTATGGGGGTAGATGAGGGAGGTCTTATGGCACATTAGTATTGTTTCTTAATTCATGAACATGTTTCTCTAAGATATCGAATGAATATTTGATATTCCCTGTTTATTTACAATTTGCTCAAATTTAATATTTCTCGATAAAATTGCTACCTATCCGTGACTGCTACCTATCATGACTTTGTATCTACCTTTGACTTTGCAATATGATTCATGAATTTCATTCTTTTTCCCTGCAGATATTAGAACGGTTCACTGAATTTTAATTTTGGTTTCTGTTCAGGGGATTTGTTTTTCACCGCTAAAATATTCTTTTACTTCTACAAAATCAAATATTTGTATCTTAGATATTAACTTTAAAAGTCTTGTTGGCATTCTTGACCTCACTAAGTGATATAAATTGATATATTAAGGCTACCGTCTATTGTCCATTTTAATTTCGTGAAAGTAACGTTAATCCTAAGGAATTTCTACTACCGTCCTCAAATCTTTACTATTTGATCTGTTTGAGTGTAAAATAATGCATCCAAAAGAACAGGATAAGGGAGATTTCTGCGGAATAACTTTTTTCTACCGATTTTGAAAAATACTTTAAACATTTTTTAATGATTCATTTGTGGATTTTAGGCTCTTTAAAAATATTGCAAAACATTTTTTAAAATTCGGAGATAAAATGTAATTTCACAGACTCCTTCATTATTTTTCTCTCGTTTGGATAAAATAGGTTGTGGAGGCAGCCCATTTCCTGTTGCCTCTTGTGCCATAACTAAACTCAATGTCTTAACACTAAAAGTCAATAAGTCGATCAAAGAGACGTTAGAACAATATCTACACAATTTATTAACTACTTGTTAATATAACAACAATTAGGAATGCTCTCCAGGACAAGGGCCTTAACTATCTTAACTCAATCTACCATTAATAATCTGACTCTTACCACTAAGCCTTCCTTGACTTCAAGTATACTTTAACCAGCCGATAACTTGTACCGATTCTCGGCTCCTCTATATCAGTTGGATTAGAAAGAACCTAAAAATCATAACTAGAAATTGACCTGGATTTCGATATTAAAAATTTCTATAGCCCATAGAATTAATCACTTCAATGCTATTTACAAAAAGCTGTTTCCTTAAAAAAAATTTAAAATAATTTTCAAAATACA
Source organism: Nephila pilipes (assembly GCA_019974015.1). Taxonomy (NCBI): domain Eukaryota; kingdom Metazoa; phylum Arthropoda; class Arachnida; order Araneae; family Nephilidae; genus Nephila; species Nephila pilipes. The sequence goes on from BMAW01072162.1 coordinate 5,666, forward strand.
TTGCAAAGTTTTTACCATATTTAGTTATGTATATATTAATATTAGAACTATTTGTTTGGGTTGTGAATTTTAATCGCGTTCTTATGGAACATAGCATTCAAAAATTTATATATATATATATATATATATATATATAAGTTAATCTTTTTTATACGTCAATTTATTTTGCGAAATTAATTACATTTTATAGACTATGATATCCCATATTTTTATTGAATCCTACATATTATAACATTTGAAAATTGTAATAAATACTATGCAATATTTAATCCATATAGTTCTTCTTGAAAAAGATGTATTAGTTATTAAATAATAAAGAATTAAAGTTATCCTTAAATGCTTAAAATGTAAAAAAGGTATTACGATCATGCATTTCACCCGACATAAAGAAAAAAAATCTCTGTTAAAATATAAATATTAAAGAGTACTCCTTTTAGATTACTTTTTACGAATTTAACTTAATCAAAAAGGAAAATTCTCGTTTTAAACTAATGGTAATTGATATTAAAATGAAAGACATATTTCGAACATCTAAGGAAATGCAATCTTTAAAAAGACTTACATTGAATCAAATCAAGAAAACGAGATGTGCTTTTTGCTAAATGGCCCTCTGATTTTTAAAGCACTCAATTCATTTTCAAGAAAATGCTTTAAAACTGATGTCATCAAATTTAAGATGACAATTAATTAACAGAGGCATGGTATCAAGTTTGAAAGACAATTTAGTTTTTAAAAGATATTTTATATTTCATAAAGGAAAATGGCAATGCACTACTATTTAATACCCATTTACCATTATTCAAATGGCAATCACTGAGTGTTATTTTTAATGTTTGCTGATGTTAATATTAATTTCCTTTCTTTCTCCATCAAGAAATATCAGTTATTATTTAGCAGAATTTGAATATGGCGTGCCAACTCGAACTTTTTAAAATTAAAATGACATTTTAGGTAATAAATATTGGTCTTATTCAGTAAAATTTAAAAAAGTATTTTGAAAGTGAAACAGTGATATCAATATTATGGAAAACGTGTCCAAACTATTTTTTTTTATCTTGCTTCAAAAGTTTTCATTTCTTTATAAGACTGTGAACGATTTTTTTTTCTAGATTTTTTAAAAGATGTGAAAAATATATGCATTATATTGGTAATATTCTGGTTTCAAATGCGAATATAAAATGCTATAAGTAAATAAAATGGAATGGAATAATTACATAATAAGATCTGAATTCCTTCAAGATGTGAATCTTTCTTTTTGCAAAACGACATTAAATGACACGATATTACTACGGTAGATTGATTAAACATTTGGATCAATTGTTTAAAAAAAAATGAAAGGGTGGAAAAATTAAATTAATATGTGACGCCCGCCCGACCCGGGCGTCATCTTGTGCCATCACTAGATTCAGTTATTAAACACTACGACACAAACAATTTAAGAGACACTAAAACAAACTATAAATATTTTATTAACATATATTTACTATGACCACAACTCCCTATGCTCTCCAGGGTAAGCTTTCTAATACCTTAGTTCAACCCACCAATAGTAATCTAACAGACACTTACCACTAATCCTTCCTCGACTGCAACTCAGACTCTGGATTAAATGCTGAAAACAGTTGGAAATATACTTCTAGCAATAATCTTTACTCGAACCCTCTATTTCAATCTCTATTTCCTCCTTCCTCTTATCTATCACTTCAGCTTCACTTCTCCTACAGCCTCTCTCTTTCATCCTCTCTACTCCTTCAGCCTCTCTCTTTCATCCTCTCTACTCTTTCAGCCTCTCTTGCAACTTTCAGTCGGAGTTTATATATTTCCTAACTCAACCACTTCACTTCATTTCTAACTGCTTTACATAATAACTTTACGTATCACATTTCATTTTTGGTTGGGCAAAGGTTGTTTAGCCACATCAATCAATCTCAATTAAAAGTCCCCAAGGTTAGTGAAGAGAAACCGTGAATAGCCCAATATCACAAATATATTTCATACAAATACTTAACTGTACTATCTGTGACCGTGTATTATCCTTTCTCCCACTGATGAGCGAATTTAACTCTCCGTTATACATATCTCTGACGTATATTACATCATAAAATTTCACATTCTATCTATGCTTCCATCAATTCATTCTTCATGGAATATTTTAGAGGTAGCTAAATGCATTAATTTGTTTGTTTATTGAAAAAAATTACGATTTTGATTTGGCACAGTAAAATTTTAATATTGACTTTTCTACGAAGATGTTTTATTTTTGTCTACGAATGGTAGGATTCAGTTAATGGTGTCCAAATTCATTTGTTTGAGATTTTACATTTTACTTGCTAAATTATTATTTAAATGTAATCTAAATTACAGTTCTCATAAAATTATATATGATAATATTAAAAGGAAGACCTTCATTACAAAAAAAAATGTTTAAATTTTTAAATTTGTCAACTTGAACCGAGTTTGATGCAGTCCTTCGTTACATTGTTTTGTATTTATGCTAGGTGAATTGCTGCTCCTTATAGTAAACTTTTATCCCAGCAAAAAACAAGACCTCCAACTAGTATATTTCATAATATATAAGTATAATGTAAACTTTATTTAACTGTTGTATCAAAATCGTTTGGTGCTTTTTATCTGTTTGTCTCGTTGTGATAAATACTAATTTAAGTAGAATAACGTCAGAGTTTAAATGGCAGAATCATAGTTTTAAATTTGTTTTAAAAATCACCAGATATTATTTTTAGTCACTTTTCAGTTTTTCTTTAAAATGTATTAAAATTATTGTTCATTTTTCAGGGGGAAATAATATGGCTGTAGTTTCATATCAAATCACCAAATATCTTTAAAGGAAATTGTGCTTCATGATAATTCTACGCTGCAACAACAATCACTGTAATCTCAAACAAATTATTTAATTTAAATTCTTAATAGTGGTGCTATAATATTTCAGGATCGGTAACGGTAACGGCTAAAGTTACGAGGTTCCTATTTAAAAATATTAAACTTACCCTCTCATCATAATTTATAAATTTAAAGAGCATAATTAGTTAAAGTTTTATCGTAATTTAAGTTGCTATCATAATTAGGATCAAGGCAACAAGCACCTGGGTGTTCGACAGAGTGAGGCAACTGCCGAAACTAGTTGGAAATTAAAATTACGAGGGCGCGCACTGCTATTGGATGCCGTAGCAAGATATTTCAGGATCATATTAAATCGATAATAATTAAAAATACTATTAGTATTCTTTGAACAATCTAATTGGAATAAGTCTGAAACGAAACATTTGGAGGGAACTTTAGGTATTAAAAATCAGATTTGATCTCATTTAATTAATATTTTAATTTTTCTTTATGGGTAAGTAAAAAATGACATATTCAAACTGAAATTACAGACTTAAAATATAATTGCATTCGTATGAGAAACATTCTATAATTTTAATCGACTTCGCTTAGAAGCTGAAAACTGCTTTTTGTTCAAATATGTCGAACCTCCATGTGAGTTTCCAATGCAGTATTATCGATACATGGGTTTTCTAAAGCAGGTGAAGTGTTTCATAGCTACTGTGACTACTCAATACAGTTTCTGACTGATAAGATATATTCAAAATCCAGGAAACCACACACACAGCACTCAAATCAAATTTTTTTAAAAAAATTATGTATGTACACAGTGTATTCAAAAAGTTCCAGGACTGCCGCTAGTAAAACAGTACAGGTAGAGCTATCTCTGCGCAATTCATGGAGCGCGTAACAACAATCTTCTCCGACGCTTACGCGAAGTTTTATTCCGTTTGGATGAGTTCCAACTTCTCAGCGTTCACTCGAGTGTGGTGTGTCATAATGGTCGTGTCATCGTTAAAAAATGGAGCAAAGAACGAACATTAAATTTTGTTTTAAATTTCGTAAAACGGCCACAGAAACCTATGAAATGATTAAAACTGTTCATGGTGACGAGGCTATGAGTCGTTCGCGTGTGTTTGAGTGGAAGAGAAGCGACGGACGATGATGAGAGGTGTGGTCGTCCACGTTCGAGTCGGACTGATGAAAATGTCAAGCGAGTGCAAGCGTTGGTGCGCTCAGACCGTCGAATGACGATAGAAATGATTAAACATGAGTGTAGGTATCTTTAAACATGAGTGTAGGTATCTTTAAACATGAGTGTCGGGTCTGTTTATACGATAATGACGGAGGATTTAAAGAAAAAGAAACTCTGTGCGCGCTTTGTGCCACACACTCTGACTACGGAGCAAAAAGAACACCGAATTGCTTCTTCCGAAGATTTGATTGCCGCGGCCGATGAAAGCCCTAATTTTTTGAAAACCATCGTCACCGGAGACGAGTCGTCGTGCCTCGAATATGATCCGGAAACTAAACGCCAAAGTTCGGAGTGGACAAGTCCGGGAAAGGGTCGACCGATGAAAGTTCGTGCATCAAAATCAAAAACAAAGACGATGCTGCTCGTGTTTTTCGACAGTCGAGGAATTATCCACCACGAATTCCTTCGACAAGGGTCCACTGTCACTGGTGCCTTTTACAAGGATGTGCTACACCGGCTACTGATAAGAATGCGGCGTGTGAGACCCGAAATGTTGGACAGTGGAAACTGGTGTCTCTTGCATGACAATGCACCGTCGCACAAATCCATCATTGTTCAGCAATTCTTGGCGCGCAGGCAGGTTGTAACCATCGACCACCCCCCATATTCACCTGACCTGTCCCCTCCGAACTATTTTCTGTTTCCAAAGTTGAAATTGAAGGTGAAGGGACAGCGGTACGCGTCGGTAGAGGACATCGAAGCGTCAGTGACAAGGGACCTGCAGAGTGTTGCAGTCGAGGC
>BMAW01072163.1:0-23912 GCA_019974015.1 Nephila pilipes
ATTTCCACACCTCGTCAGTGCGAAAACTTGAAGTATCATCAGATTTAAAGTGCAATCCCCCCCCCCACCTTTTCAGTGGATCTTTAGAGAAATATGGACTGGAACCCACGATTTGAGGAAAACAACTCTGGCTGATTAGGAGATTGCGATCATGACCACCCGGCTACCGTGGCCAATTTTGGTAGTAATCGAGTCATGATTACATCAAAAATCTTACTTTTTAAACAATGGAGTGTGATTCGTATTAAACGAAATTGAACCTCAAATTTTTAAATCGGTGTGAATCTGATATTAAGAAAATGAGGTTCACTCTAGCGTCATGTTTGTTTCTGAACCGTGGTTCAGATATACGACATCCATATCGTACAGGTTTTGTGTAGTTTTTACAGGGATTTTAATTTAAGCCAATCTAATTCGGAATTTACGTATGTATTTAATTCGGAAAGAGTAGTATAACAATTTAAAAAAAAAAGAATATAATCTTTAATAAATGAACTTTACATATTAAAAAAAAAATCGATGATACAGATTTTAAAAAAATTCAAAAGTCTCCCTTTTTATTTTATATTATAATAAGTTTAAAGCATTCACGAATTGATACTTTCTTTGTAATAAATAAGTGAAGTACACTATACAAAGTTATTAATCTAAATGATTTTCATGTAAATTATTAAAAACAGATTCAAGAGTTTTATATATATAGTCAGCCATTTTGAAATCTTTAGATTGTAAATTTAATTCAATGAGTTAATTCTATTTATTGAGTGCACCTAAATACTCTAAGAAGCAATAATTAATTATTTAAAATAATTTAAGTGGTACCCTGAGATTTAATAGATGTTCCCGGTTTTTCTGAGTCTATCAGAATGAAAATCATATTATTTGAAGGATCCATCACACCTATAGGATAGAATGAACTTTAGTTTTATAGATTATTCGACTCTGTGATTGAGAGAAAAGTGTAACGCTTAAAAATTTAAAGCGTTATTCATTTTTTGTTTTGGCGCATTATGCATGTTAATTTCTCATAATAACAATTCACAATTGAAAAGCGTGTATCAAATGTAATTTTGCCTCATTGGTCATTACGGGAATATAATGAGTAAAACGAGTAAAAAAAACTTTAAGACAATACCTGTGTAATATGCTAAAAATCCGATTTAGCAAAAACCGTTCCATAACAACATCACACTTTGATATCATTTAATATAAAACAATGAAAAAATAAGAAAAATGGAAATAAAATTTTTTTAATATTTTATTGCAATTATTCTGAAATAAGTTTATAACTTTTTAACTGTAAGAAACTTTTTATAACGAGATAAGATATAACTTAAAAGTGTTTGAACTTTTTTGTCATTAATCATGTTACAATACTCGTCTTTTGTTCCATCAGTAACACTTTGAAATATACTGCTGAATTTTAACAGATATGATATGAATTCCAAAAAAAGTTGATAATTCATTCCTGCATTACATATCATTCATCTAGATTCAACTTCTATAAATTTTTTAATCAAATATTTTGTATTTGAAGAGAACAATAACATTTTTCTCTACAGATATTATCAATCAACTTTTTATGACTGTTTTTACAGATGCAGTGACGAGAATGTTAATAATCTTCCATAAATAAGTCATTTCTCGTGCTGCTAATGAAATACTCCAAAAAATCAGAAAAATGTTGATAAACAATAAGAATTTTTTTAAAAAGTAAAAGGTTAAAAAATGAATTACTTGAAGGAGGAAGAGAAAAAAAGTTAACACATAAAATTCGTTATTATAATTTGAACAATAAAATGCTTGTTGTCATAAAGAATCTAAATTATTTATAAGACACTAATAGACGTGAACATATTTTTTTACAATTTTTTTAAATTGAAATACGATTATCAGTACAATTTAAATATATGTTTGAAAATGCTTTTGTATTGCAGGAATATTTGATTCGATAGATTTTAATGATGTTTCTACGATAACTATTTTTTGCAGTTTCTTAAAAGAACAGAAAATATTGAGCTCCATTTTACTCTAGAATTATTATACTTTTTCTTAAATGTCTGAAATAACCTTATTAGAAACACGACAAACATTAAAATAAGTTAAAGTTGTTATGTTCGCTATATAGCATCCAAATATACCCGGGAAGATATTAAAAAAAAATTCACATATTTCCCTTAAATGAAATTCACATTAAATTAATAAATTTTAAAAGCTTACTGTTGAGATTTTTAATGTCTATGGAGAATACGGATAACAAAAGTTTTGGACGCATAAAAATTTGCTGTATTGATATAATAAATCTATTTTCCAAAATAATAATAATAATAACATTGGGATTTATGCTTGATCAGTATCGAAAAACAAGCGATTGATTGGAGTTTTATAAATTTTATTGAAATATTGTTTACCATCTGGATTTTAACTTAAATTATACTTGAAATTATGAAGTCAAATGTTAATTCATTGTAATATTAAATGAAATATTTTATTTTATTTGTATTAGAATGGAATTAAACAACTGAATTCTATAAATTTGTTTTTACCTTTTCTTATGATTAATTCAATATTTCAAAGCAAGACTCAAGAGAGGTTTTCCAGTTTTGATCTGGAAGTTGTAACCCCTCAAGGGCGAAAGTATTTGTAAGTAGGTGTGTTATGTCGAAAAAAATCTGATTCGAAATATTTGTGCTTTCACATGGAATATATATTTTCCCTTTTTTAAAAAAAATTATTAATAAATGATCAATCATATACTTTAAGTTTTAAAGCTGTAATTTATTGTTTTGAAGTTTTATTACCAATTTGATTTTTATCAGCTTTTACAACAAAGATAAATTTTTTTTCTAGTTAAATTATCAGTAATATATTAATTAAAACACTAAAAGTAGAAATTCTAAATATGTTTACATAATTATAAAATGGTTAAAAATGTCCTTGATTACAACAATAAAAATTGAGAAAATGTAAATACGAATCTGTATTGTGTACGTTATTTTTTGAAAAAAAAAATGCTTTTAAAATTCTCAGAATCAATCCTAATCAACGTCATCCGTAAGGAATAGTATATACAGTTTGCATTTACAATAAAATGACGTTGATTCAAATATTGCTAACTTGAATTCAGCGTAAAGAAAATGCAATAAAATTATTTAAAAAATAGTTAAAGACATTTTGCAAAATGCTTAATCAAATACATTCTTGTCAAATTTGACATCTGTTGAAAAAATTTTTTCCAACAAAACCAATTTATTAAAAATAGAAACCAAATAATAAAAGTTTTGCATCATCTTATGAAGGAATGCCAATGAGAAATACAAAACTATTTGTATAAATTTACAATACATATATAATTCTATTCAAAGGAATTAAATGGAGTATTGAAAGAGAAGACCGAAAAGAAATGTAGTATTATTTCATCTAAAATGCCCCAAAATTAAATGAAGTTTATTGAATCTCTTTTTCCTTGGAATCAGAAATAATTTTTTCAATTTTTTCTATTATAATTTTATATTTGAACAGTTATGAAATAAATGTAATAATTACTTTAGAATTAAAAAACAAAGCAGAAGAGAGAAAACTAAAATCTGACTTGTATAAATTCAGTCTATATGTTTTATTGCTATTGTCATAAATTGATAAGTGAAAGTCGATGAAGTTTCATAGCGCGAGAGCCAAATACAGTTATGATGGGCAAAAAAAAGTGTAACTATAATTTAAATGTTTGAAAAATGAAAAAAAAAAAAAAAAAGTAAAATTGGTTGACAAGAAGGAGAGTTGAAACATCGCTATCGTATCCCGGGGGCGCGTCACCCATGTTTGCCACAGACAGCAAACTCCATGGGAGAGAAAAAGAACACTACGGTACCTCAATTGTCGTGAACACAAATTGATAAGCTCTATGGCTTTCCATTTTGATTAAATAATATGTTTTCATGATTTTAATAATTATAAACTGTTTCAATTAATAAAATTGTAATTTCTATATATAATGGAATGTAGTAAATATATCCTTTTCTGCTTGCTGACATACCTCCTCCTCTATAAAGCTTACAATCTCTTTAAATTTTTAATTTCCTTAACAGCTTTTAAAATATTCACCAAGAGTGTTGTAAAAATGCAATTAATATAAAAATATAATTGCATTTGGAACCTTTACATATATTTCTCTCATATATATATGAGAGAGATGATATTTTTTAAAATACTATGAATGATAAATATACAATTGCATTTGGAACTTTTTTTTTGTAAGAGAATGTAATTTTTTTTAATTCTATCAATTATAAAATATATTTTGAATTTGAAAAATGCATTTGGAACTTTTACATGTCTAAGAGAATTTTTTTTTTTTTTTTGTAAATACGATCAAAATAAAATAATAAATTTTGTAAATACAAAATATATAATTATATTTCGAACTTTTTTTTTATTAGATAATGTATATTTTAAATACGTTCAGTTACAAAATATATACTTGTATTTGAAACTTTTTTATATGAGAGAATGTATTTTTTCGTAAATATGATGAATTACAAAATATATAACTTTACTTGGAGTTTTTTTTTTTTTTTCTTCAAAACACAGTTATTATAAAAGATATAGAACTTTTTTATGTAGCGGAGGAAGCCTTTTTACTCAGTCTTTCTAAAACTCTTTCCTAAGTTATCGTGTGTGACGTAAGCACAATTGGACGACTACCACATTGGAACGTTAATTGCTCTGTTTGGCGATCTTGGCACGTTTCGGAAAAACCTTCAACCCCTCTAACTGAAGGATCCCCTCGAATGCAATAAAGTGCATCTGAAAGAGCAAAAAATAATGAATGCTTCTGTAGAATTACTTTTTTCCTAAGGTTTTTAAAAATATTTTTATTCTTATTTTAATTATTCGTTTTTGAGTTTTCCGGTCTTTAAAGAATATTTTCAAATATTTTTAAAAATTGAAGAAAAAAAGTAATTCCACAGAAGCATTCATTATTTTTTGCTCTTTCAGATGCACTTTATTGCATTCAAATGGATCAAATAGTGAAGATGTGAGAATTTAAGTCAAAATTCCATAGGGTTAACATTACGTCCACGAAATGAAAATGGCGGGTAGACGGGAGCCTTAATGGAGAAAATTTTACATTATAAATTTAAAAGTAAAAAATATAACTGAAAAAACAAAAAAAAATGCATTTAACTCCCAACCAATGAGTTAGCAACATTTCATGTCAGTGGTTCGGATTAAGAATTAAAATTAGATATTAAGAGGGATATATCATTTATATCTTTATCTTGGGAACAGGATAAGGAATCAAGTCTACTAATATTAAGATCAGGATTATAATTTGGAACACCTTGTTATGATCTATTGTTGATATTTGAGATGTTTTCAAGGAATTTAGTGCAATGATTTCCATAGTGGTTCTGATAAATGGGAAATTAATTCTATTATATAGATCAGAATTTTTCATGTACCAGTTAACATTAATGATTTCTCTAAAAATGTGGTTTTAGGATCTTTCTAGTTTATTCATCTAGTTTTTTGCCGCCAAACTCCTAACTGACCAGACGTAAACTAGAACGGGTCTAAGCATTTTGTTTCTTCTAGTCATTTTCGAAAGATGGTTATCGAAAAATATACAACTGGCTTTTCCCATTAGATGGCGCTGACTGCAACTTGGTTTAATCACGCGCGAAAGTCGTTGACGGATTTCTAGCCAACGAAAATAACTTCCATAGCACCCTCTCTCCCCTCCTCCACCACTAGCCTCCGAAATAGCACAATACATCAAAGCCGTAAAAATTAAAAAAGCACCAGGAAGAGAAGGAATAACCAATAAAATGGTTAAAAACATTTCCCATCTCTGTACCTTCCAGCTCAGAAATATAATTCAAAGCATGCTAGATCTCGATCACTTCCCGGATACCTAGAAAACCACTGCTGTTATCCCGATACTCAAACGGGAAATAGATCCTACACAACCAGAAAACTACAGACCAATCTCACTATTACCACCTGAAAAAGCAAATTGTGGACGCATTAGTCTATTGTGGATGATTTTCTCAGCAAAATTGCTGAGAAAATCATCCCCAATAGACTAATGAAACACCTGAAAAACCACGATATAATAATTCACGAGAAACATGGCTTCATTCCAAACCTATCCACATCATACCAGCTCCTCCGAGTGGTGGAATACATCAAAACAGGATTTTATACAGGACAAAATACTGGTGCGGTATTCCCGGAAATCCAGAAAGCCTTTGACCGAGTCTGACACACGAGACTGATCTACAAATTCATTAAATTTAGAATCCCCCTACCTAATTAAGATATTAAACTCTTATTTAAATAACAGAAGTTTTTCAGTCACAGTAAATGGTATTCACTCAAATCCAAGATATATTGAAGCCGGAGTCCAGCAAGGTGGAATTTGTCTCCGACTCTTTTCAATTATTACGTGAACGACATACCAATACACCACAATATCATTCTCGGCATGTACGCAGATGATACGGCTATACTAGCACGACACTATAAACCCACAACTGTATGCCGCGCGCTAAACACACTCTTAAAGGAACTAGAAGACTGTTACTCTACTTGAAAAATTGCACTAAACGTTTCCAAGACAGAGACCGTCTTCTTTTCTGGAAACTACAGAAAAATAGAACCAAATATTTACTTAGCAAATAATTTAATCCTCTGGTCCACAAAATACCTTGGAGTAACGTTGGATAGAAAACTTACTTTTAAACAACGCGTAACATTAATTAAAAAGCAATATAAAGCTACAATTCACATTATGTATCCCCTTATCTTGCCCAAATCTATATCAAGTAGACGTATTAAACTGCTCATCTACACCCTCATAATAAGACCAATCCTCACCTATGGATATCTAGTCTAGTCCCACTGTGCTTTCTCAACTTTCGATATCCTCGAAATGTCTGAAAAAGTAGCCCTCAGAATGACTGTCAAAGCCCATTTGTATATGCGCAATAATGATAATAGAAAATCCATCAATTACCCTTCACTCAAAAACTACATTAAAAAGTTATCCAAGTATTTCTTCCATAAAATTGATACCTCCAGAAATAGAGCCATCTCAATAGAAAAATACACCCCAATTCGAAATAATCGACTACTACATAGACCCAGAAAAATTTTAATAGATTAATTATTAAATATTTTCCCTAAAACATCTTCAAAAACTCCGTCATACAAAACTACAAAATCCTTCCTCAACCCACCCATCCACTGATAACCAACCTCCACAACAACCAATCAGAAGACAAACTCTTAATCTTGAGAGAAAAACTCCAGGCAACCTTCAAAAACACCAGTCTGGACGAGCTAGCAGGATAAAAATATCTACTACCCCAACCTTTTAATATTATTAAATTTCTCATTAAATAGCTTTTTCCAAGCAACACCACTACAATAATTAAGCTAAATTTAACTAAGTAATTTATCTTTTCAGATAGTAAAAACTTAATTTTAATGCATTTTTATAAAAGCAGTTTACTACTGCTAGATTAATTTCACTAAATTTTTCATGCATTAAATTTTAACTCCTCTGCAAGTGAGAAACAAAGTTCAGCTACATCTTATATCAATAGTAAATTCTGGAGATTAAAGCCCGTGAGGGTTATGTACCCTAAAAACAAGTACTTCTCTATATATCGAGGGCAATTGTTGTTTGTAGTTGGCAATCATTCGTTACTATAGTAACGGGGTATGATTTAAAAATGACTGTCCGAACACCGGTTGAAAATATTTATACTTGCAATCCATTTTTGGGGAAAAGATGTTGTAATGTTTGATTGTGGTTCGAAGATAAAGTAAAATAAGTTGCCATTTAAAACTTAACAAAACTTTATTTAGAGATTAAAATAGGCTCGTAGCACTCCTAAGGAGGCCTACTCAACTGCTCCCATGCTACTAAGACCTTCAACTGAACTCCACAGAACTCACTTTTCTCTCCCTCCTCGCGAGCGGTACTGTCAGTTCCGCATAGCGGAGGCTCTGAACTATTGCTCGGAGAGGAGGGGAACACTACAACTCCCCACCAGGATCTGACGTTACATTTACTTACAAATTTAACTCGGTAGCTGAAACTCTTAAAATTAACACTCAAAATATTCACACAATGCAAAATTAGTTCGCAATTATTAACATTAAATACAATAATAATTTTAAGAAAAGAAGCAACACGTAAACGCGAACACTGTTACACATTACAAATTATCAAAAATTATACACATTCTAAAAAGTTAATTGATGTAAACTTCAAGATTTTAAAATGACACTTTAACTTGATGACTTTAACTTAAAAGGAAACTTTAAGATTTTAAATGCAAAAGAATTGTAAGAACACATAAAATAGCACAGATATACATATAAAGAAATCAAAAGAATATCCTTGCTTTCAGCAATAATTGATGATAATCACACTAAGCGTGATAATGCATCTGCATGAGGCATTTTAGCTCCCGCACAATGTTTCAGAGTTAGGTTAAATCTTTGCAGGGAGAATGCCCATCTTTGCAGTCTAGACGATTGCGGTGCACTTTTTTGTTAAAAATGGGAACGGATTATGATCCGTGTAGAATTCAATTTCGGTGCCGAACACCCACGATTCAAACTTTTTCAAACTCCACACAATCGCGAATGCTTCCCGCTCAATGGTTGACCAAGCTTGCTGAGCCTTGGTCAGTTTCTGACTCGCATAAGATATTGGGGAAGTCTTTTCATCCAATTTTTGGGATAAACATGTAGCAATGCCAACTGATGAAGCGTCTGAATGAATGATGTACGGCCGGTTCATCACAGGAGTATATTAAGGAAGAAGAATCGGCAAGGGCACCTTTTAATTTTTTGAACACTTCTTCATTATCAGTCCATGGAATTTTGTTGGAGACTCTTTTTTTAGTTTACTCCGTGAGGGGAAAAAACAAGCTCCGAAAATTTGGGAATGTTCTCGCGATAGTAATTGCACAAACCGAGAACACTACGCAACTCTTTCTTATTTGTCGGAGCTGCTAAGTTTCTTATTGCACGCACCTTTTCAGGATCAGACTGATGTCTTCCTGAACCGACAACGTGTCCTAAGAATTTCAGATGGGGTTTCCCGAAATCAGATTTCTTAAAGCTTACAGTGAAGTTTAATTCTTCCAACTTCGATAAAATGATGTTTAAATCCTGCAAATGTTCACTGAAATTTTTCGAAAATATGGCTATGTCATCTATATACGCACGAGCTAATTCTCTATAATGAGCAAGTGCTTTATTCATTACCCGTTGAAAAGTAGCAGATGTATTTTTCAGCCCAAAACTCGTGACTTTAAATCTACATTTGGCGATGAGTTTTTAAAGAAGTAAAATCTTTACTTTCTTCCGACATCGGTATTGCGCAATATCCTTTCAAAAGATCCAAAGTAGTTATTACGTTAGCTCTGCCAATCGACTGGATCAATTCTGCTGCATCTTCCATAGTTCCATATCATCCGTTACCGTTGCACAGTTCAACACCCGGTAATCGATGCACAATCTCATGAATCCATCTTTCTTATTCACACAGACTACCGAATATGCAATCTCAGCGTTGCTTTCCTCGACTATCCTAATTCCAATAATTCTTGGATTTGTTGATCTACTTTTTCCTTCAGTGCTTCAGGGATCCTGTACATGAACGTTTTTTTCCGTTCGACGTTTGGCTTTAAATTGATTTTATGAGCATCAACTTTAGCAATGCCCGTTAGCAGTTTTTTACATTGCCCATAAAGAGTTTTTGGTACTCACTTAACAATTCTAGCAATTTGGTTTCTTCCTCATCTTCCAGATGACTTACATCAATATGCTCCAATAAATCTTTCATTCCGGGCTTCAGAGAAGTTGGAGTGGGAAGAACTTCACCAAAATCTTCATCGTCTTCGAATATCACACCGATTGCATTTCTTGGGTAATACCTCCTTATCTTATTCACATGACAGTGCCGAATTTTTCCATCACTCAATTTCACTTTATAGGAGTGAGAAGGATTCAAATCAACTATTCCTCCAAGGCCGGTCCATTGCGCGTAGAGCTTGTTCGTTGAATCAGGTATCAATAAGTATACTTTTTCGCCCATTTCGAAACTTTTGGAAGGAGCTTTGAGATTGAAATATCTTGCATAAGCTTCTTGTCTTTCGGAGACAATGAATGACGTCTTCTCAGCAGTCATTTCTAAATTGATCTTTTGTTCTTTTAAGTAGTCCACCACAGATTTCCCCATGTTCAACGGAATGGCAATGTCGCCACACCAGCTTGATTTTAACACACTCAGAGGACCTCTAGATGTTTGTCCATGCATCAACTTGAAAGGTGAAACTCCGGTTGTGCAATTCGGAACTTCTCTGTATGCGAAAAGCAAGTACGGGATATATTTGTCCTAATTACTTGGATCGACCCTAATCACGTGGTGCAATGAATTTTTTAATACTTTGTTCTATCTCTCCATGAGTCCATTCGACGCTGCGCATCCAGGAACTGAAAATCGTAGGCCTAAGCGCTTGATGAATTCTTGAGGTAACATTGATGTGAAATTAGTACCCATGTCACTGGCAATGACATTTGGAATTCCAAAACTCATAAATAACTCCATTAACGCTTCGCGTGTAGCTTTGGCAGACGACGATCGAAGAGGAATCGCTTCCGACCTCCTGGAATGCTGGTCTATCATAACATGTTATTCCATTTATGTTAACAAGACAGTATTCGTGTTTTCTGGCCGACGGTGGGTCAGTCTTGCCAATTATATCAACATTCACGACCTCGAAAGATAAATCTGGCCTAAGAACAGGGGTTATAGATATTTTATGTGTAGCTTTCTCTTGGCTACTTAATTGACAATTGTTGCAAGATTTGCAATACTCTAAAATGTCCTTCTTCAAATCAGGCCACCAGAAGTTAAAACGAATTCTTTCGCTGGTCTTTTTGAATCCCATATGACTTCCAAAAACAGATTCGTGAGCCAATTTCAATACTTGAGGTCTTCTAATTTTAGGCAAAACCAGTTGAGCCACCTTTTCTCTAGTTACTCTATCGTCATGGAATAGTAGATCATCTCTCAAGTAAAAATTCCTTTTTTCAAAGTAAATTGTTTCCATACATATTTCAACGTATCACATTTTAACCGCTGATCTCTTAATAAAGCTCTTTCACTCACTCGATGTTGATATTCCTTTTCCTCCTGTGTGGGAAATAATTTTTCCAAACATAAACATTCTTCATTTTCTAATGTTTGCTTTCCGCTTTCTGCCCTTCCTGTTGTAATGAAATCAGACTTCTGTCCCCCACAGCAATTTCCATAAATCTCCGATGTTGATTCATCGCTTGTGGTTTCGTTTGCATTCTCTTTCAACATTTGATATATATTTAATGGGATAATCGCTTGACCTTGGATTTTATCTGTGATTGCTGCTAATACTTGAATAGGTTTTGAAAATGCTTCGTTTTTCTTGTTCTTTATCCATAATTGAACACTGGAAAGAGAGGCTTCTATTTTTTCTCCGAATGCGCTTTTTAAAATTATTTTCCTTTCCTCATTCTTTTCATTCGAAATAAAATCCGAGTTCAACACAGTTATAATCGATCCGGAATCAATTAAAGCCATTGCACTCTTTCCGTTGACAGCAACTTCAGCATATTGGAGATCACTCATAGCTAATTTTTTTTCGCTTGATTCTTTCTTATTTCTGCTTTCTAAAAGGAACTCAGTTCAAATTTCTGTGGTTACTGCTTGATCATCTTGCGTGTATCTATCAATATAACCATTCACTTTCGTCGCTTTGTATCTTTTTGGACAGTTCTTCGCCAGGTATTGTAATCCGCAAATATAAACATTCTTTCGTTGATGTTTTTATTTCTTCCTTCTTTGGAGTTCTGGTATTTTCTCTTGAATGAGGTGGAATATATCTTTGTACTGTGGTAAATTTTTCTGTTCTTCCCATGGCGGTCGTTTGATAAAAGCTGAATACTCTCTTTGGAAATTTTCTCTCGGTCTTCTGTTTACACTCGCTCTGACATTTTCATAATCGTCTAATTTTGAGGCAATTTGATCCGGGGTTTTCAAATGTGTCCATTCGTCAATAAAATGATCATACAAAAGAGGATACTCTGTCGGAGTTCTTTTGATTTGGTCAGTAATCATCAGGTCCACAAATCTTCAAAAATGCTAATCTGTAACCCTCGAATCCATTCGTGAAAATAGTTTGTCAGTTCGTATGCGAAATCACCCCAAGTGATATTTTATTTTTTCTGATGCTTCACAAACAATTGTCTAAATTTCTCTGGTGTTAACTTATATCTTTTCAGGAGAATTTCTTTCACCTTATCATAATCGTTCGTGATTTCTTCGTTTTCAAGTGCGATGATGTGTGCAAAATCGTATGGCAATAATCCGATCAAATGAGAAGTCCAATTTTCCCTTTTGATTTCAACTCTTTTAGCTTGTCTCTCAAATAACACCAGATATAAGCTAATATCGGATGTTCTTCAGATCCAATTTTGGGAGAAAGTTTTGTAGCTCCACTTTCGATTTAACAACGACTTCTGAGTTAGTTGTTTCTCTTACTCTAATTCTTTCGTTTTCTAGGCGTAATTTCTGGATTTCAAATTCCATTTCTTGCGTGCGTTTCCTTTCATTATCTTGTCTTTTTTTTTTTTCATCTCTCTCATCTTGCCTTTTCTTTTCATCTTGTCTTTTCCTTTCATCCTCTCGTTCTTCTCTGTGTTCTATCTGCGTATTGAGCAATTCTCTGACAAACTCTTCCTCATACCCTTCCAATTTCGAAATAGCATTCCTCAATGCCATTACTGTCATCTCTGAAACATTCTCGATGCCCATTTCTCGAGCGACGTATTGCAAGTCCTCTTTTTTTCTCTTTCGCTAGGAAAGCCATTGCGATTCGCAAATCCCCGGAATCAGAATTTTCACAAAATTCACTCAATTCCGAACAAACTCAAAACTCTCTATATCCTGTCGGCTGCACCAGTGCTATGTTTGATTGTGGTTCGAAGATACAGTGAAATGAGTTACGCCTTTTAAAAACTTAACAAAATTTTATTTAGAGATTAAAATAGGCTCGTAGCACTCCTAAGGAAGCCTACTCAACTGCTCTCATGCTACTAAGACCTTCAACTGACTCCACAGAACTCACTTTTCTCTCCCTCCTCGCGAGCAGTACTGCCAGCGCCGTGTAGCAAAGGCTCTGAACTATTGCTCGGAGGGGATGGGAACACTACGGATGTTATTTTCTATTGATTTTTTTTCCTCCAATGGTTCTTGTGTAACTTCAATAAAAGCAAATATTTTTTTATAGTATTTGGAAGAAAAATCTTTTTTTCCCCTATTAAATTAAAAGTTGTTAATTCGTTTAAAAAGAATTTGGCTGATTCAATTTTAAGTATTATCTCTTGCCTTATAGTTTTAATGCCCAGTATTCAAAACAAATTTTGATTTTAAAAGTCTCTTTATTTTTTTTTTTAAAATATTACATTTTATATTTATATTTATTTCTTATTTAGAAGGACATTTTTAACAAAAAATATATTTATTGAAAGAAATATATTAAATTACTAATTTTTAAAAATATTTTCTTTGCATTGTTCATTTATTGTAAACATCTACATGTGTCATATGTTCCAAACAGCAAAATAAGTAAATTTTGTTTTATCAACTCTATTTAAGTAAAAGTTTTTTCACATAAATTATCGTTCAGAAATTGTTTGTCAAGGTTAAGCCATAAATAATATTACTATATATATATACACACACACATATATATAATTTGACTTACTACAAACTATTATTACTTTCAAGCCAAGTTGAGGGAAAGATACTTATGAATAAAAAAAAATCATAAATTATAGACTCTTCTGTTTTTCTATTTTTTATGTTCAAATAATAAAAAGTACTCAACACATGATATATTTAAGAGAATACTCCGCTGTGTCACAGTGGCTGCTATTTAATATTAAAAGGGGGGGGGAGGTAAAATTATCTCTAGACAACAAATAGTGCCAGAGACTATCAGGAGAATATAGGCAATACAATTCATATATTTAAATTCAAAACGGTAAGTTTTTGTAAGAAAAAAATACCGTTATAGACTGCTTACGCATGAAATATTATATAATTAGGTATTAAAAACAACACAATTATTTCCTGTTTATAGTATAGAAAGTAAAGTATCCATTTTAAAATAACCTCTCCTAGACATGTGTTTAGTCTTTCTGTTTTAAAACACTGTTAAATGTTTTTGTTTTCATATTTACTTGTTCTTTAGATTCCTCAAACCAAAATCTCCATGGTATTCTAGAGAATTTAACACTATGTAATTACTGTATATGATTACCTTACAAATTCGAGGATAATACAAATTGAATTTTGGAAAAATATCACGTTTTGTTTTAAATTAATATTAAACGGAACTCTGCTTTATAATTTTAACAGGTGAAAGTTAATAAAGTATGTTTGGTAATTTTTCATTGTGAATATTTTCTTTTATTTATATATTCAAAATATAAAAAAAAATTGGAGTAAATGTTGGCAAAAAATAATTAAAAATCGTTTATATTTTTTAAAGTGTATTGTGAATTTTAGTTAAAAGCTTTTAACATTTTTATAGAAAAAAAATTAATGAAAAAAGTCCGCCTTTTAAGCTTTAATATACAACATGTGAGATACTCTAGCTAAAACCAACAAAATAATACACAAATATGTTTTTTTTTTAAGTTTGCAGTATCCGCAAACATTAAAATACTATGCGCATAAACTTATTTAATTATTTTCTATATTTTAGTAAGAGGAACAAATTAATGAAGTTACTCATGAAATTTATTAAACATTAAAATTCATATTCAACTCTTATTCGATTTCTCAATATACAATAATAAAAATTAGAAAAATTAAAATGTTCGTAAAAAAATTCTTTTTAAATCACACCTAAATTTGATCAAATTCTAATTATAAATGCATATGCTAAGTTCTAATGTATTATTATACACATCAAAAAAATACTTTTTTCTCTTTCTAAATAAAACTAATTAAAACACGAGAATTTTAGGATTGGTTCATAAATTTAAAAATAACGAAATAAATCAGATTGAAAATAAAAAGTATAATTAAATGGGAAAAAATTCAGTTTTGATTCCATTTGGATGAAGAAGCAAAAATTCATAAAAACATAATTTCTTAAGAATAAGATATAATTGAAAATGTGTTTGACTTTTCACAATGTTTTCTACATCGATTTATTTTTTTGTATATGATGTTAAAGTGCTAGCAACTTTTGGAGTAAAGAATACATTACATTATTAGAGAACCGAGATCAGACACTTTTTCGAATTAGTAAATTAAATCAGTGGTCTTTTGAAGAGAAACAAGAATACACACACAAAATCAAATATGTCAAAAAAAAATGTAGATAAATGTCTCAATAAAGAATGGTTAAACGAATAAATAAAACTTCAAGAAATAGAATTTTTCAGCAAAATCAATTTCAAATTATAAATTCTAGACAAAAAAAATTTAACTTAAAGATATTATAGAGGAGCTTGTGGTTTAACTCTCAATAACATTTATGTTACTAGTAAAATTACTTTTTTATTCAAAAATCTCTCATGATTGACTACAGCAACTTAGGACATCATACTCAACACCTTCGATGCCACTTCTCCTCTCTTTTGATTTCAATTTCAGAATACAAACAAAAATTATTCGCGACAGTAACGCCATCTATGAGCGTGAATACATAACATACTCCCCACCTTGAAACCCCAGGGTTTCAAGAAATTACAGAAGTTCACTAACAAACAGTATTACAACCTTTACACAAGTTAGTAAAAACACAAGATACACAATAATCGATACATATATGTAAGAAACAATAATACAAAACTCATACTTACAAAATTAAAGATTACACATTAATTATGTTCCATAGGCAATACACAAATTTTTGAAATGGCTCTTTTACAAGTACTAGACTGCGTTTTAATTTTAACAACACGAATTTTTTTATCATCCCCAAAATAAATTTTAATTATCCTGCCTATAGCCCATTTATAACAAGGCAAATTATCTTCTATTAATAAAACTAAATCTCCTAATTTTACACTATTTTTCTCGAACATCCATTTGGATCTCTGTTGTAATTGACTGAGATAGTGACGATGCCAAAATTTCCACATACATTGCACCAGTCTAGTAATTTTTTGCCATTTTTTGAGATGACTCTCCTTAAAGTTTGTTAAATTAGGCTCAGTTAAAGATGTTAAGGACCTGTTTACTAAGAAGTGTGCAGGAGTAAGAACTTCAAAATCGTCCTCGTTAGCTGACAAAGGACAAAGAGGACGAGAATTTAAAATTCCCTCTATTTGAACAATTACCGTTAAGAACTCTTCGTAAGTTAAGTTTATTCCCTTAACAACTCTTTTTAGATGATATTTAAACGACTTTATAGCTGCTTCCCAAAGGCCACCAAAGTGTGGGGATCTTGGTGGAATAAACCTCCACTCAATACCTTCTGCAGCTAAATAGCCTGCCAGCTTTTCATCTGGTTTTTTAACCATTTGATGAAGCCTTTTAATTTCTTTATTAGCTCCTACAAAATTCCGTCCATTATCTGAAAACAACCTTGCACACTTACCTCTTCGAGCCATGAATCTCTTTAGAGCTGCAATAAATGAATTTGAAGACAAATCAGAAACGATCTCAATGTGCACAGCCTTAAAAGAAAAGCACACAAAAATACAAATATAAACTTTCTGTAAAGCACCTTTACGCTGAGCCTTACTCTTAATATAAAACGGCCCACAGAAATCGGCTCCAGCACAATTAAAAGCAAAATCTGGAGAAACTCTTTCCTTGGGCAAATTGCCCATGATTTGAGTCGACACAGTTGGTTGGACTTTGAAACAAATAATACATTGATGAACAATTTTTCTACAACTATTACGTCCATTTAGAGGCCAGAATTTTTCTCTAACAAGATAGAGTAACGAAGAAGCACCAATATGTAAATATTTTTTATGAAAATGTTCTATTATAATTAGAGTTAACCTGTGACCCTTTGGCAAAATTATTTGATGCTTTTTATTAAAACTCAAATTACTATTACCTAACCGTCCTCCGACTCTTAACAATCCCTCAGAATCCAAGAAAGGATTCAAAGTTTTTAATTTACTACCTGGAGGCACACAGTGTTGGTTTTGGAGACTATTAATATCCTTAGTAAAGGTCTGTGTTTGGACACCTTTAATTAAGAATGCCTCTGCTGCATTCAACTCCTTTGCATTCAGTGGACCTGTTGTCTTCACTGCGCCCTTTAGGTTCTTGACAAACCTGAAAACATAACTTAAAACACGAATGATGTTAATGTAATTGTTACTTATTTCAAAAAGACACTCTAAAAAACTAGGAGTAGTACAAAGAGAAAGGTGAATCATAGAATCCATATTTAGTTCTGAGTTCTTTTCAGTTCCTTTAACCTCTAGAAGATATTCATCATCTGAAACATCAGGATTGTCCTTGAAGTGTGGCCAGCTACTAGATGACAAGAAAGAAGGTCCATTCCACCAAATGTCTAATTGTTGGATCTTTGAAGGAAAAATACCTCGTGAGATGAAGTCTGCGGGATTCTCAGCAGTTTTAACATAATGCCAATGAAAATCCTTTGTATTCTCTTGAATTTTGGTGACACGATTAGCTACAAATACCTTCAGAGAGCTGGGTGGAGTTTTAATCCAAGCCAACACCACGGTAGAGTCTGAGTACAAATGTATTTCATGAAATTCAAGTCGTAATGATGATATAACCTTTACGATAAGTTTTGAAAGTAATTCAGCAGCACAAAGTTCTAAACGTGGAATACTTATTTCCTTGATGGGAGCCACTCGAGATTTGCTGCACAAGAGTGACACCTTAATGTCACCATAACTCGATACAGATCTAATGTAGACGGCACAACCATATGCATCTTTCGAAGCATCTCCGAAGCCTATAAGGTCAACTTTCAGTGCCTTAGAAGTTAAAACATGTCGTTCTACAGTTAAATTTTTTAATTGACTCAATTCAGAACTGAATTTTTCCCACTCTCTACTTAAGTGTAAAGGAACTTCATCGTCCCAATCAATTTTTAAAATCCATAATTTCTGCAAGAAAATCTTGGCTGTAATTATCAAAGGTCCTAAGAGACCTAATGGGTCAAACAATCTGGAAATATCAGATAGCATTGTTCGCTTTGTTGCTGGACTCACAATTTTTTGAACACTAAAACAAAATGTGTCCTTTTTAGGATTAAATTGTAATCCCAAGGTTTTTAATGTTGTTGAGTTGGGATTATCAAAATTGTATTCTCGGTCCGACGTTGGAACATTGTGTAACAGACTAGGATTATTTGAACTCCACTTATGAAGCTCCATGCCCGCTGATTTTAACAACAGTATTAACTGGTCTTGTAGTTCAATGGCAGAAGATAAATCCTCGGTACCACTTAGAATATCGTCGACGTAAAAGTCTTTACCAGCAGCGGCAGCTAAAGGATACCTGTTTTGTTCATCCCAACATAATTGTTGAAGTACTCTAGTTGCCAAGTAAGGAGCGCACTTGGTTCCGTAGGTAACAGTGAGCAACTTAAATATGCGTAATTTCTCTTCCTTTAAACTTTTCCAAAAAATACATTGTAAATCACACTGATCTGGATGTATCCAAATTTGACGATACATCTTTTTTATATCGGCAGTGAAAACTACAGAATGTTTTCGAAACCGCAACAAAATAGTGAACAAATCATCTTGGACAACCGATCCTGAATATAAGTTATCATTCAGCGATTGTCCAGATGACGTTGCCTCTGATGCGTTAAAAACCACGCGTAATTTGGTGGTACTACTCTCTGGCCTAAAAACACCATGATGAGGCATGAAATATTTTGGAGTTTCAGAAGTTGCCTGCATATGCCCCAAATTCTCATACTCTGTTAAAAATTCCCGGTAGAGTTGCAAATACTCAGGATCTCCTTCCAAACGTTTCCAAAGAGAATTAAATCTTTTAATTGCTATGTGTTTTGACTCGCCTAAACATGGGGGCTCTATCTTAAACGGCATTTTAACTACATAGGTTCCATTGTCCTTTCTGAAATGTGTCTTCATAAAGTGATCCTCACAAATTAAACTCTCCTCATCTGGTAAATTTTCCCCTTCAACTTCCTCAATTTCCCAAAATTTCCTTAAATTTGCATCCAAATCCTCTATTATTAATCCACAATGAAAAGTAGTTTTGTTCTCGATTGGAACACTTCCGGTAGCAACATACCCAAACACTGTATTTTGAAAAGCAATTTCTGAATCCGGAAACCTAATTTGACCCGTTCTCAAAAGTTCGTAAAATATTTGGGCTCCTAATAAAATATCCACCTCTCCAGGTTTATTGAAACTCACATCTGCTAATTTGAAATTACCTAATTCTAGCGTATTAATGTCAAATTGCCTGGAGGGTAAATGATCTGTTATTTCCGGTACTACTAATAACTCAATTTCTTTTTCAAAACTTCCACTACCATTCGAAATTTTTGTTTTTACAATCCTATTAACAACAGAAGAAGACTGATTTAATCCGGAGACCACTATGCTTCGTTTTTGTTTTTTCAAATTCAATTTATCGGCTAAACGTTTCGAAACGAAATGACTCATACTTCCAACATCTAGCAACGCACGTGCGCTCGTAAATATTCCTAAACTATTTTGAATCATGACCTTCGCAGTACTTAATAAAACCATCTTATTTGCATTTATACTTGTTGCAGTGAATGAATGTGTAGTGCTCGCAGGTGGCACATTCGATGGAGAATTAATACTGGGATCGGGATTTTCTATTCGCGGAACAAATACATTTGACCTTGGATTTAATGCTAAGTTTTCATTTTCCGAACGAGCTTCGGTTGCATTTTCTTTTATATGCAAAAGTGTGTTATGCCGTTTTTTACAAACATAACAGTTAGATTTTGAATAACAATTAGCAACTTTGTGATGATTTAAGCAATTAAAACATAACTGCTTATTTTTAACAACCTCAATTCTCTCCTTAACAAGCATATTTTTGAATACAGGGCATACATTAAGAGAATGATTTTCATTAGATTTACAGACTACACATTTTGGAGTTTTAACCTCCGATACAAATACCTTTTGTGGACTGTATTCTTTACGATATTTTTGCGACTGAATTACGACTTGCGGCTTTGAGAACACCTTATTATCGTTTTTGAATTTTGACGATGCATAAATATCGCAATGCCTAGCCAAATCTGGTGGCACATACCAAGATTCTCCTTGTTTCACGCCAATATGAATTTGTAATTCACGATCTAATGAATCAAATATTTTTTCGGAAACCATAAGTTCACAAACTCCCTTGAAATCATTTACCTTTCTTAATTGACAATAGTAATCAAATGCTGCACTAAGTCGCGAGGCAAATTGGATATAACTTTCGTTTGGGCGTTTTTTCGCTTTACGGAAATTATTTAAAACTTCTTGTGGTGTGGATTGAAATTCTTTTAATACTAATTCTTTTAATTTGTCATACATACACAATTCATCCTCACTTAAATATATCATTAAATTGGTAGCCCTTTCCCCCAAGATATTTAATAGAATTTCTGACTTAAATTGTTCTGGGACATTTTTGGTTTTGAAAGCTCTTTCAAGCGATTGGAAAAATAAATTATACGATTCTGCACGTGTCGGAACTGGTATTGTTAAGGTTTTGACACTTTTTATCAAACATTCTAAACTGGAATTTAAATCGGAATCGCTACTTGTCACATTAACATTTTGGGTAACTTTTTGTAAATTCGCGAGCTCAAGTTGTCTTTCTAATTGCGCGAGTTTCAATCTTTCTAATTCTAGTTTTCGTGCTTCATTTTTCTCGTAATCTTTTTTCTTTTCAATTATTGATTCAACTACAGTTTTTACGACTTCAAGATTATTTTTATAAATATCGCTCTTTTCAATTAAATCTTTAATAGTAAGTACTTTGGCACTTGCCGGAACACTGATTTCTAGTTCTTCTGCAACTTCGATTAATTCACTCTTTTTAAGTTTTGAAAGCATTTTGATTGAAAGGAGAACTCTAAATATATGCAACTCATACAATGAAACTAATACACCATTTTGGAAAACATACTAAAATAAACAAAAAGTGTACTCACAGTTACCCAAAACGGAACGGACCCAATTGTAATCCAATAGTGAGGAAACAAAACTATAATCCAGTAAAGTTGAAACTATTTTCCATTAAACACTCACATAACTACACCATTATTCAATGTTCAATACGAAACTTTCCAATGAACGAACAATCCATATTTTTTCTGTTCTGCAGGGCGACGGACCACTTATGTGGTTTAACTCTCAATAACATTTATGTTACTAGTAAAATTACTTTTTTATTCAAAAATCTCTCATGATTGACTACAGCAACTTAGGACATCATACTCAACACCTTCGATGCCACTTCTCCTCTCTTCTGATTTCAATTTCAGAATACAAACAAAAATTATTCGCGACAGTAACGCCATCTATGAGCGTGAATACATAACAGAGCTTTTATAGGTACTTGATTTAAGTCTATTCTCGTGGCCGCGGGTTCGCGGCAGGCTTCGTTTTCGTCGAGTAGTTGGCCCGAGCCCTGATGTCTCTAAATACCCACCGTGTAGCTGGGCCAATGTCGTTAAATCTGATAGAGGTTCCAAGTCTTTCCGTTGGTGTGGTGTGGAAGTTTGGATAGGATGTTCCAAGCTCAGGTGTCGTCCTCGTCACTTGACAGAGATTCAAAATCACGAGGTTCGTAGCTAAAAGGCTCGTTGTACTACTTAAAATAAAATCTAAGCTTAAATGTTTTACATATTTTCTAATAATTTCATACTATAAAGTAGATAAAATAAGACATAAAATTTTGGCACAAATTTTTTTTCTAAAAGTATTTTTCTTAGATACATCATACAATGTTAATCTACATCTAAATTCAAAAAGTAATGAAATCAACCTTGAATTGTGAATACATTTTATAAACTTAACGTATAAAAAGATTTTGACTATAAAATGTAAATCTAGCAGTGCTCTTTGATTTTTTCTCATCAAACCTGCAAAAGTTTGATCAAATTGATGTTATCTGAATTTCAAA
The DNA here is from genome assembly GCA_019974015.1 of Nephila pilipes. Taxonomy (NCBI): domain Eukaryota; kingdom Metazoa; phylum Arthropoda; class Arachnida; order Araneae; family Nephilidae; genus Nephila; species Nephila pilipes. The sequence goes on from BMAW01072163.1 coordinate 22,220, forward strand.
CACATCTACTAATGTTAAATTATAAAATCTGTTTGTCGAATGTTGGTGAATTTTTTGTAAATAAATTTAATACATCTTTTCCTAAAGAAAGATTAAATGCTAGAAGAAAGAACAACTTTTATTGGATTTCTTCGTCACTACAACTCTCAATATTTGAAAAACATGTTTATTTATTTATTTGGTTCAAATCTACGGACAAAAATATTCGTCCGGTATGTATCAACTACTAACTATGATGTTTTTGTAAATGATGAAACTTTTATGATATTTGAAGTCTACACATTCCTAGATTTAAATAAACAATTTGCACATTTAGTACGTAAAAAACAAGAATTAGGTTTACAAACAAAAGCATTTTTAAAGACTGTGCAGAATAAGTCACTTCAGAAATGTTGATATATAGTTGCACTTCAGAATGCTAAGACCAAAAAAGAAAATTTAATAAAACCATTTTCAATAAACGTTTGCTTAGAAATTTTTAACTCCGACTGCTGATAAAATCAAATCGATTCCGTTAAATAATGATTCTATGATAAGAAGAACTGAAAACAAATGAGAATATGTGGAACACCAATTAATACACAAGTTAAACGAATAAAAAAAAATTCTATACAAAATGATGAATCATGCAACATTTTTAATAAGAGCGTATTAATTTGCTGCGTCAGATATATTGATTTTATTTTGGTAGAAATAAAAAAGAAATATTGCATAACGCATAGAACTAGTTTCTTTCACAACAAGGGAGGGAACTATTAACCAATTTAATACTTATGTTACTCTTTTAAGTGGAAAAACTACGTAGGTGTATGTACAGATGGGATGGCTAGTATGGTTCGCAGTACGTATTTCAAAAAATAAATTTTTAAACTATAGGTTATTTGCAATATGTCAGGAGATTGGTGCAAAACATGAACAATTATTACTGCATACAAATGTTAGATGGTTCTCACGAGGTAAGATTTTGCACTTGATCAGATGCACTTTATGGCATTCAAATGGATCAAATAGTGAAGATGTGAGAATTAAAGTCAAAATTCCATAGGATTAACATTACGTCCACGAAATCAAAATGGCGGGTAGACGGGAGCCTTAAAAAGTTATTTCTCTATGCGTTTTTAAAACCAACAGAGAGCGATTCAATGCAGTTTTGGAATATCATAATAGGGTATTGATACTTCTTTCGTTATTTATTCAGATAATTTTATGAAGGGACGGAGAAGATTATTTTCCACTAAAACTATGATTCATGGATATTATTTAAAAAGTGAAATCCATGATTTCATGTTTCATTCTTGCGATATTTCTTTTCGTGAGCGAATTAACTGAAATGAATTAAATTAACTTAAAAAAAAAAAAGAATTCAGCGTTTATGATATTCAAGGAAAAGATGTATGCTTAAAATTAAGTATATACCATGGCAACTCTCTCTCTCTATGCGTTATATTTGTAGTCTTATAAAAATCAACAAATTCTCTTTTTTCCAAATACAAACTGACTTCAGCTTAAATGAACCGTAATTTTCTGCTGTATTAATTTCTAGGTTAGGCGTACATTTCCTGATCTATTTGTTATGGTTCGAGTAATGTGAAATGCAGTTCTTATGATTTCTTATGATACAGGTTAGTATAATGAGTGATATTTTCCCATCAATTTCTTTTTCTATTCCCTGTTGATGTAATCCATTTTGAGA
>BMAW01072166.1:7037-68203 GCA_019974015.1 Nephila pilipes
TATATATATATATATATATATATATATATATATATATATATATATATCGTTACGAAACTTTTTCTTTTTCTGGGAGTGTGCGGGGAGTGAAAATCAAGTCTAACATGGAGGATAACGAAAAATGAGATTTATTCGTAAATCTTCATGACAACTCACAGGATACACAACTTGGACAATTCACCTACTTAGAGAGTTGGTCCTCACTTTGAACGCTTCATCACTGCGGACAGCTTCCGCAGTAATATTCTGCATTTCCAAGGCTGTATCCAACAATTTTCAGAGGATAGCCGTTGCTTCTCCACAAATTCTCCCGGTACACTCCACTTTAAGGCCTGATAGCTTTTAGTCGATCCCCCAATCGATCTCCGTAACCGAGACTCCAAAGACAGAACCCATCATTTCCACTAAATTCAGTCTGAACCTCCAGCTGCTTCACTCAGTCGCGATTCCTTATTGAATTTTTGTCTCAGTTCCAGCACATTCGAATTCTTTCCCTTTGTCACCAAGATTCTCGCCTAGTTGATAAATGGTCGTCAAGGTAGTGGGGTCACTGCTTAAACTCAATTTTATTAGCAGGTTATATATCTCTCTGGATATATATATATATATACTGAAAATCTAACGAAAAATAATTACTTAAAGACAAAACCCAGAAAGAATGTAAATACCGAAAAGAAAATAAATGAGAAATATGGAACCGCTAAGTCAAAAAAAGCAATATCGAGGCTGATACATATATATATATATATAATCGACCAGTAAAGTCATTTGGATTAGAAAGGTCTAGAATTATGCGATATTTGTTATCGGCTGATCTAATTTTGAGCCTAGCTGAAGGAACGAAGAAGGCAGCTCACTCACCAGTTTTCACACTATGCAAATGAATGTTATTCTCCCTTTAAGTGCGAATTCTAATAGCGCAGTTTAGCATTAACAATACTACCCCTTTAAAAGATTTGTCAGTATTCTTTCAAGGAAGGAAATCTTATCTGAAGTAATTCTTATTTTCTAATGGGGGGAAAAACACCCACACACTTCCTTCTTTTAACTAGAAATGTATCTTGTTGAATGTTACTTTCTTGTTTTTAGCAAAAAAGAAAATAGAATGAGGGTAGTGTATTTTATTATGCTACTGATTTTCTTAAGAATAGATCCTTTTTTTCCTGGTGTAAAATACGTTCCCTTTTTTCATCTCCAATACTGTAATACTATTTAGTTGTTTACATTATATATTAAGAAGAATAAAACTTATTCAGAATTTTTATAAACTTTAAACATGCAACATTCTGGAAGAATATATGTTAAATGAAATTAAGGACATTTTTTTTCTATCTGAAAATATATCTTGTAACATGATTAAACTGAAAGCTCGTAAGTTGTTTTTTCATTTTCACAATCTTCAAAGTTGTAAATTGCTAAGTGTATTCAGAAACTGAAAATAACATCGCGAAATGAATGGGAAGAAAACAGTATAGAATTAAAATATTATGAAATCAGGTTTCGCAAAAACATGCTCCAGCATTACGGCCAAGTTAAAAAAATAAATTTTAGTTTTTAATTCATATAAAAATTTCACAATATTAATAAAGTTAAAAAGAATTAGTGACAAATAAAATCTTATTTGTCACTAATTTACATTAAAATAAATTAGTGACAAATAAAATCTATAAATACTTTTTATGAGTTAAATTTACGTTTTCATACAGCGAATTCGCTATATTAACGGTAAATTCCCCCCTCCCTTTTATCAAGCGCTCTATACATGCAACAAAATTTAAAACTAAATATTAAATTAATATTCAAACATAAGAAATAAAGATTTCTTTCAATATACATATTGTTTCGCTTGTTTTAAAATACATATCTTTCATGTAGTCTTTTGCAGTTTTTTTTTTTTTTTTAAAATACCATACAAGCATTTTTATGTTATCTTTTTATGAATCAAATAAGTTTTTAAATGAAAAGAAATACAGACTTTTAATAAATGGGTAAATTGTATTAGAATTTGCAATAAATAATCTGAACCAAAATTCTGCCCTTTATCTCTATAAAATCATTTTTACTTAATAAAATGTCTTTTTAAATGAGTTCGATTATTTTATGAGGAAATTTTATTACGATATATTATTTACTTTTTTGTTGTTTTGTGTAGAACGTATTAGACTTAGAATTATTAAGCAAATTTTTTAAAAGAGAATAATTAATGCGTAGAGGAGAAGTTTCAATGACATAATAGTAAAATGTTAATTACATACACTGTACGAAGTAGAAATTATTATTGATTATGGAAGCTAAAATTAAAGTAAGCATCAAAAATATTAAATTTTAACACTTTTGAATTCTTTTTATTAAGCAAATAGCTTACGTTTAATAAAGTTTTTGATGATAGTGTATATATATATGACTCTACAAGTTGGTAATTATACTTCTTGAAATTCTTAAGTAATACATTTTACAGACATGATTGTTTTTGACTAATGTCCTTAATAAGGAAGCGAGCGATTAAAATTAACTTAAGGAACATGACTTTATATAGTTCCAGATAGCGAATTTAATGTGCTTACAAACAGTGTACATAAAAAAGTTCTTATTGCTTAAATTTTTAATTCATTTGATTTATTCTAGAATTCATATTCTTTTATTACACTCTATTTAAGCAATCACTCTAAGATAATTTATTTTTGCATCTTATTTTATATTTTAGATTAAAATCATCTTCTTAGTTTAATAATAAGAATTTAATCTTTTCAGAAAAAAAAAATTGTTCGATTCGATGACTATGTACAATTTATTTTAATACAGAAAACAAAGGCTGCAATTTTCAGATGAAATACAGGGTGTTTACAAAGGAATATTTAAAATCTGAAGAGCTACTCTTTCAAAACTAAAGAAGTTGAAAACTGTTTTAAAAAATTATGTTTAAAGAAACACTTTAAATTTTATAAAATTATAATTAATCAATATGAGAGAGACTCACGCCAGATAAAAAAACCCCTCATCCATTACTTTTTCCGGATGTCAAGTGTTATAATTTGTATGGCTACAAATTTGAATGTTTGCATTTCATCTACATTCTCAGATAGTGGCGGAAGAAACACTTTATTATTTTTTCATGTATTTCCAAAGAAAATGAATTATAGAGAACATAAACAGGGCTTGTTAGGGACTGCTAAATGACCTTCGGGACACGGTCGAGTTGTAGTAGCATAAGAACACGGGGTGGGGCGTAATTTAAGGTCTAATTGTGAAATAAATAAGTGAATTTATGGATAATAATTTAATCAAAACGAATATGTAAGAAATTCAGTAAAATGCTGTTAATATTTAATCTGCGAATTATATTACGGATATGAAACAAAATGAAAGAAGAAATGTAATCTTAAGAAGAATATTTCCATGATTCGGATAATTCATGGATATTTGTTGAACAATTACTGCAACTTTCACAGATACATTTGGATATTTTTATATGATTTTTGAATACAAAATTAGAACATTCAGTGCAACTTATAGTTTTGTAGTTATTTTTCTTTTGCCTACTAAAGTTACATCATCCTTTCTTTTTTGGCGATTGTTTTGGAATTGCAGCTTCTAATTCATCGAATTGACACTAAATAAAGTTTTTAGAACTTCTCGACAATGATGGAACCAAATGTAACTGCTGTAAATGTGTTTTCTTTAATGATAATACTAAATATTTCAAAAACTAGCCCTACATATTGATTAGCCAATAAGCATTATCGGGTGATGGCATTTGAAGCATAATTTGGTTGTTTATACCTACAATGTTTAAAAAGCTATAGAAAATCACAATAGGCCTTCTTAAGATTCTCCTGGCAATAGTAAGTTCCACCTAACATATCTGCAACATATATGCCACCTTGAGGTTTCGAAAATAGAATGAAAATATTCATTTTGATCGCAAATTGAATGGTAATAACAATATCTTATAGAGAACAAAATAGGAAAAATATTGATCATAAGATAATTTTTTGTATCAATTTAATTTTAAATTTTTGCAAAAAGCACAATAAATCATTAAATGAACCTCAATGTGACTGAAGAAAAGAAATTACTTATGTAACGACACACGGGTGCTGTATTGAGACGTTCTAGAAAAAAAAATAATGAAAAATAACAAATGAAAATTTGAACTTCGACTTTAAGCCCAAGCGCCTCACTGAATGAACTTAAGAAGTAAGGTAAATAAGGCCCAGGTGTTAGTCACTTGATTATTCTGAAATTCAAAGCTCTCTTTTTTACCGAGTGGTGTATTCAGGGCGTTGCTCGTGTTCTTAAAGGTTAAGAGAAATATTATTGTCTTCTAGGCTATCAGATCACCTTCGAGGTAATGTGTTATTTAAGTGTCTACGAACAGCTATGAGGATACAGAAAGTGTTGAGAAAAGAATTAATTTTCAATCCATACAAGGTATAGTTGGTATTCACGCCGACTCGAAATGAAAAGGAACGCAGAATTAATTTTTGGAAGTCCGCACTTAATAACTAGACAAGATTATTCCTTTATATTTAAGTTTTTTTAGCCATGAAATGACGTTTAATATCGATTATCAAGTCAACCAAACACAATGGCTTTTTATACGGCGAACAACAACTGTTGAAGTGAAGATTCATCATAGGGTTAAGTGTTTTGTGCTAAAATCGCAGTGCCAAACATTTGGCCCATTCTTTTTTCGTGAGTCTATACTATGGGAAATAATTGGATATGTTACACATTTTACTGTTTTCTCAATTAGAAAAGCGGAAGACTTTAATTTTCTAACAGGATGAGGTCTATTGTCGAGTGGATATTGTTTATACTTCTGGTAGTGGTCACATTGAACGCTTAATCTTTATATAAAAAAAATTCTGTATTCGTATGTTTGTGTTCGTAAAACTCAATAAGTAGTTGATGAATTGACTTGAAATTTGTATACAACGTTTCATTTCTATAAAAGAAAATTCTTATATACTTTTTTATCACGAAATTCCCACGGGAACGGGAAATTCCAAGTGTTTCGTGACGTTTAAGTAAAACTAATTATATCTGACAAATGACTACATGTATCATATTTTTTTTCTCATTTCTTTATGCACCCCTTTCTCACTTTTAATTACTGTTTCACTCGTTTTAAAATATATGAAATACTTATGATTTTAACAACAAAAATAAAATTAAATAAATTCACATTATTTACCTAATTAAAGGAACCTGAATGTGATAGATTCTATCCTTGTAAATAGAACAGCGACTTAATGGTGTACCATGTTTTCAAATTCTTATGGAAATGTATGCAAATTTTCTCATGCACTGATTGTTTATTAACGTCGTAATTAGAAGCCCTCGTTTTGCTTCTAAGTGCCTCGTAATTTTGAGTCTCAGTCAAATGAAAATGACAACGCGTGAGCTGGCACTTCCCTCTCCGAATTTTCACAACACGCCAACGGGAGAATATGGAACCGCAACAGATTTAACGAGCACCTCCCTCACTTCACAGCCGTTTTTTAATGGTATCAGAATTCGAAACCACGATAGAAACAACGCCAGCTTTTGAGGTCGCGTCTGTGACCACTAGGCTACCACGACCACTTCGTGTCGCGCGAGAGTTATAATTCTATTTTTAGATACTTTCATTATCTTGTAAAAAAAGAAGAGTTCATAAAATGCCATATACTTTCAATAATTTGATTCATAATAAAAACATCACTATTGTGATTATTTTTAAATATTTAGAGCGTTATTTAATAAACATTTCTTGAACTATTTCAAGGGCTTTAGAACAGTTAAATTTTTTAAAGTAATAAACACTTTTTGTTCAATCTTGATATGCATGTAAGAAATTTTCGCCCAAGCTTTTTCTGTTTTTTGTAATTCTTTGATTTTAGCAATAAAATGATTTGCACAAACAAAAACACAATGGGGGAAATTCACTAAGAATAATTTTGATTCCTTTTCGGTTATCAGAATCTATTACTTTGAGAGGATACCAGATTAATGTTGATTTATACTTTTTTAACTTTCCAGTTGTTATAAAATACTCTAAAGAGTTTGATAATTCAAAAAAAATGCAACTAATATTTAATTCAATAAAATAATTGATTATTAATAAATATTGATACTAGTTTCTGAGATCGGAACAAATTTGGTTTATTTCATTAATGTTTCACTAGAAGCGTATTGACGGAATGCCCTGAACCAATGTCAAGTGACGAGGACGACACATGATATTTTTACAAAAATGCTAATACAAAAAAGGATAAAATATATCCATTTATTAACCCATTTGCATCATAAGGAATAAGTTGAAAATTGGCCCATATCATCAAAGGTATTTTTTATTCTATACAAAGATAGAAATATTTCAAAATTATATCCATTCATCCATCCATCTATATATATGGTAGTTATCATACTGATAAAAATAATATATTTTCTCTTTTCTGGAGATAATTAAACTACACAACATGTACGAGTTTGTTGTTTTGATGAATATTAGAACATGTTGGTCAGGAAATCTTAATGCTGATGATTGACACGGTGTAATTTCTCGTGTTGCTAATGCTACTACTATTAGAATTAAGACCCTCCGTTTTTATTGTTGCATTTACCTGGAAAAATACTTTAATACGCTTTCATTCGTTACTTTCCACTAACTGTGTGCATGAATGTTGTGGTTATAGCCGACGGAATTTTGCTCTTATCCTCAAAACACTAGGGAGCATAAATGTGCTTTGGTGATAATGAGTGGGAAGATTTCGATCATATCTGCACTTTTGTGATAGCCAAGGAAATATTGCACATATTTGCGCTTTGGAATGAATGTTAGGAGATTCCCACGTATATCTGCATTCAGGTGCTGATGGCCAGGTAATTTCTCACATATGTGCGCTTTGGAATAAGTGCCAGGAAACGTCCTCGCATATCTGCACTCTGGTGCTAATGGCCAGAAAAATTCTGTGTATATCTGCGTTTATGATGCAAATAGGTTAATAAATGTGTGATAGAACTGGTTAAATTTTTGTAATATCACAATGAATGTAATTGTTTTTTCTGAGATAATATTTCATCATACAGAGTTCAAAAATAGTACTTCTTATCAGTAAAGTTACAAGCAAATGAATCTATGTTAATAATAATAATCTTTATTTGCACATTGTATACACATACTTCATTTTCAAAAATATCCTTACTCAGAGATAAGTACTTTCAAATGCATATTCTTGTATAAATCACCGAATTTATGATTTTAATTCAGCGTGTTTATCACTGAAATATATTCATAGAATTAAGTTAGATCCATTTCTTTACAAAATATTGCTTTTATTTTAATTTTGCAGATCATTCACTTCTTATTGAAGGTTTGACAAAGCTCCGCAGTTACACAGTGAAATGGATTATGGAAGACGAAATGTATTTATAAAATTTGCATTAAGATCCGAAAGATGCTGTTAAATTTTTTTGAATGCAAAAACAATAATAATCAGTGTGTTATAGTTTTCCGATTCCTGTTCAAGAGGAACAAAATGTCTTGTAATTATTTTATAAAGTGAAGGTAAAATTTTGAAAGCTTAAGCTTCACATTAGTATAAAAGATTAGGGAGAACGGAAGCTTGTATACATATTTGCTCACTTTTAGAAAGTATATTAGAAGGTTCGAATCTATGAAAGAAGAAGCTGACTACTTTATGGGGGGGGGGCGTTATACACTACACATAATTGGCTGCAATTTTGTTGCATTAATAAATTTGAGGAAGAGAAGCACCATTTCATTCGTCATGTGTTATTTAATTTATACTCCATATTAACGAGGTCGATTGAAAAAAAATGTACCGAGAAAATGTGTAATACACGTGAGATTTGGGAACACGTATCACATTATAATTCACTGACGATTGTTTTAGATTAGTTACCAATGGAAAACATAAAACTTATATTATCAAGCAATTCTTTAATATGATAAATGTTTGCAGAAAGTAATATGCACCCCAGGAAAACTCGATGATGGGGTACAATACAGACTCTATGCCTAAATGGAATCAAATAACGGGAGTATATCGATTTACTTTTTGGCTATAGCGCAATTTTGAAAAATATTTCCAGCTAGATATAAAAATTGATTGAATGATGAGTCAAAGAGTTATTAAGTGAAGTTGCATCTGTGTAAAAAAAATCCTGCCAAAACTTCCAAGATCCATTTTATCCAAGGTTGTTACCTTGAATAAAAAAAGCTTATCTACAATCTGTTCGATCTCGAATTCTGACATTGTATCCTCAATTCAAGTGTCCTATTGTTATTCCTTCTTATTCTTATTATAGAATATTCACAAACACTACATTGGTTAACATATGAATGGAAAATTTTAATAGTTTTACCGATTAATAATAGGAATAATAAATTTGTTTCTAATGTAACATAATTTTTTTATATTCAGAAATTCTACCATCTGTGGAAGTAGAGTAAATATCACCCCTATAAAATATTTGAAAAGAGAGTCAACATAAATACAATAAAAATGTGGAAACATTAATTATAATTGTATGTTAAAGATCTATCAACATAACGAATAATTAAATTTTTGATACTACATCACATACTTTTCCAACATAATAATATAGCTTTGATAAAAAAAATTTAGAAATACGCACGAATATATTAAACTCCTTAACCATCCCAAACACCATTGATTTCACTTTTATAGATGAAAACTTGTTTTTTTCCAGCGTCGGTGAGTTGTTTACAATATGTCATTTGTACATTTCAAAAAGTTGAAAGTCTCTGGAGGAAAATAAATATTTCATACCATCATAAAATTCTAACCAAGGATTTAGATTTTCTGCTTTTTCAAGAGCTTGCCAGAATCTTACAACTAAAACCATCGTTTCTGTTCAAGCGTTTTTCTTATTCCCTATGCTGTCATTCTAAATCTGAGTTTCCGTTCATTTTTCAGTTCAACTTATAAAAATAAAAATACCGATAAAATAGTTTTTCTCTTTTTTTTAAATATCTTTTTAAACTTTTCAAAGTAGCTATCATAAGGTACTTTTCGGTTCAGAAACTTTTTATTTTGCAATATTTATTTCCATCTTTTCCTGCCATTTGAATTTTTGCCTTAAGATAAAATGTCAGTTCGGCATAAGTAACTTTTTTGTTCGTATGGAAAATAAGGAAATGTAATTTTGCTCTCACCTTATGTATCTTTTAAGCTGTATACATTTCCTCTCTCAACATATATAATTATAATGAATACTCCTTTAACAGAACTGTTTGGATTTGCACCAATAGATTTTTTTGTTTACATGAAGAATGAAATCAATTTTATTTGACTAACTCAAAGGAATTGTGCTCATACAACAAGGACTTAGAGAAGGCCTATCCAACTCGTGGTCGCCCGATTTCAATCTGTGGCCTGAGAAGATGGTTTTTCCGAACAATAATTTAAACTTTTATTGCGCATAAAAGTACCAAAGGACATTCCTCCATAAGTCACTTATATCATATTCCATTACTATGGCAATATCTCGGTTCATTGTCTCGACTGTCGTCAGAATATTTCTTCTATATACATGTTCAGAAACAATTACAAAGCTGAGCTCATTTTTAAATGCGCGCGGGTTATTTTGTATGAGTGGGCGATACACAATGTACTCTAATCCGAAAAACCTACTGAAGGGTGAAGGTGTACATTTCTATATGTGGGGAGGGAATGCGACGTGGGATGATGCGTAATAGCAGTAGCTTAATATATTTGACACCAGAAGCGCTTGGTTCCATACTGACTGCTTGGTGTCTTTTGATCGCTAATACTTTAGCACTAGCTTTGTGTTGTAAGTGCAAGACAGATTTTAAATTATATTCAATAAAAATACTTTTTATTCAGTAAAAATAATATACTTTAATTTATTGCAGAATGTTTTTGATTTCTCTTTTGGAGATTAGGAGGATTTATCGCTTCAAGCGATTAGTGATGGGAAAGTTGCAGTTTTTAACATCAGAATTTGAATTGGTGTCAAAAGGACCCAAAGTAAAAAATGATAAATCTCATTCATCAAAACACACACAATGCAGGCCACCTGAATAAAATGGGTTTCTAAAGTGCCCCACAAAGTCCTTAAAGCTGGATATGCCTGGTTTAGAGCTATTAACCCGATTCATTGGGAAAGACTGCATTTCCAACATTTATTTAACGTTATTTACAAACAAACAAAAAAAACAAAGTTACAGAACAAGATTTGATGTGAATCTGATTGAAGTCCCTGGGAATTACAGATCTTTAGTGGAATCAGGTCTCGAGGTATTGACTCAACAAAAACAATGCGACGATGACCACTAGGCTACTTAGGCCAAGTATCTTTGCTTAGGAAGGCCGTCACATTGATAATATATACAAATTCATTTTTTTTAATAATTCAGAATTTTTTTTTTCAGAGTTCATATTTAAAGAGAGTTCCTCACCTTTTAATTTCAATATTTGATACAGCATATAGCTGCGAAACTTTGTACATCACAATGAAGTTCGTAAAGTTGAAATATTGTTTACAGTTGACCAATCATCATTTCACATCAAAAAACTTCTTTTGTAGAAATTCTTATAAGAACTCTTCTCCAAGATAGGAATTCTAATTTTTGGAAAATTATTTAAATTTTTTTCGGAAACTATGCAAGAGAGGTTGACTTTGTTATCTTCTGGATTATATAATATAGACTGAATTTGTTTCATTGCTGATAGCCAATCTACATTTTTTAAAACTTAGGAATGATAAAGGTAAATTCCTTGATAGTAGGCCAGTGATCACTCTTAAATGAACAACTTAAAATGTAACTAATAGTGTAACCAAAGAGAAGCCAAACCGTGGTGCATTGAATGATTACATGTAGCTCTTCAGTCGCTTCTGAATCAAATCTCATAGTGTTGAAGCAGAGATTTTGCGTGAGTGTTTTGTGTATTTGCGTTGTTTTTGTTTTACATGATAACGAAGTACGTAACTGGTGATCTATTTATTATTTTTCTACTTTTCTTACAATTTTGTACATTTCTATGTTTTTTTTTTTTAAAAAAATATTTTTATCCATTTTAGTGCAAAATAAAATGATAAAAAAGGAACACAGAAAGTTACAGTACGCGTTAATTTAAATAACAGTTGGAAAATAAGTTATTATTTATTGATCAGGGAAAACGTTTTGAATTGTTTTGTGAATAATTTTTCTCATATTAGAAGACATAGTCTTCATAGACACTATAAAACGCAATATTCAGACTTACATAGAAGATAAATGAAGTTTGTTCTTGTGTATGAGGTGAGAAAAGAATATATGATTAAAGAATAAAACCCCTTTTCTGACATGGTGAGAGAAAAAAAATAAGTTGTTAAGCCTTGTCTCAAAATATTTCCTCACCATCTTTATAATGACTCACCGGAATTCGTCTATCAAAAAATTGGTATATTGTATGAAAAGGGTTGAATACACTTTGCGTAACCAAATTGGTATGAAGAGTTCATTGTATGGTCTAAGAGAGATGCTGAGTTGTGTAAGGTCTTTGAGAGAGATTTCTGTGATTTGGTACAGTTCTATTAAGAAGAATTAGATTAGAATCTGTTAAATATTTTTCAAAATCATTGCTTATATATAATTTTGAAGCATAATCACAAACCCACATCATATGATGTAGATTAAATCTCCATAGTTGAAGACAGGTTACATCAAAGAGATTCTACAGTAATGAAATATTGGGTCTCCATGAAGCATATCGATATTTATGATATAAAATGTTCTATTTCTTACTCTGATTTGATCAACAACAGTTTCTACACCTGGAGATTATTTGAGAATTTGTCGGGCAGAAAGTTAGTACTGCTATAATCAAACCTCTATCTGGTCTGTATAAAAATTATTTTTTGAAAAAGTTTATTCTATAGCCTGTTTTTAAAACTGTTGTTACGACATCCTATAACTCATCTCGCTTGTCATCTTAAAGCGCGAGTCCGCGACCATTACCCCTGGGCTACCGTGACCACTCTAATAGAGGATACTCTGAAATAGCTCAATGTCTCTATCCCCATGTACTTTCATAATCAATCAAATAATACGCTTATCGGAATACGATGCGAATACGTCATTTAATTGCTCTGATAATGTTGTATCCTAATCTCACCAAATCTATTGTACACGCCAGAAGACACACGCCCATTACACAAGCACTCCTTTAATTACCGCAATTTTGTTATTTTTTTTACATTTTATCTTTCCATGCCTCTTCCCGCTTTCTCACTACACTTCAATTTATATCTGAACTTTGCTTTCCATAATTGAAAGTTAAGTTATTGGATCAAGTAGCATTCAGGAAAAATCTATAAGGTCTGTTGAAGGAACATAAGCTTTCGATTGAAACATAGTAACAAAATGTTACATTGTTAAATATGGCTACAATGTTTCCTGGAGTAACAATGTTTTCTAACATTTAATAAGAGGAAATTGTAATCAGATAGCGTTATTTTTATATTAATGCGATTCCGTTGTAATAGATTCATAGAATTAAAAGAAAAACCAACAAACTTTCTATCGTCTCATTGAACGAAAACAAATAAACATGACAAGAAGAATGTTATAATAGAAAACTTTTTGTTCGATTTTATTCGATACAAGTATTATTGGATGCACCAAATCTACCAAAATTACAAGGGAAATTAGTGTTTTTTGATACGACTATTTTTTTTCCTCTTTCGATATTTATCTGTGATGATGTTTGAATGCCATTTCACAGATGCATGCACATCATTTTCATGATAAGGAAATGACTTGAGTCTTCTTTCCAATTTTACTTTCAAAACACTTGTTGGAGAAGCCTGCATTTCCTTTGAATCAAAGTCAACTACTGTTGACATTTTATTTCAAGGATACATTTTTCTTTATGTAATGCTCCTTTCAGTTGTTTTATCTTCAGCCAGTTGCGCACTCTCTGGAATGAGACATAACACAGATGACGCATATCGCAGATTTCTGACAAGATTTCAGGGAGTGTGAAAACCTGTAACAATTTGATCATTGTTGAAGTCGCTCAATTATCTTTTGAATACGGTGATTCATAAACAAAAGCTTGATACTTTCATGAACCGTAGTTCCCAGTAACGTAATGAATACTGGGTAGAATTCCGGACAAGATCCGATTTGATGAAACGTCTCACTTCTAAAATTTCTAAGTTGTTTCTCACTTGACTCTCGTTGGTGAGCTTTTCCATAGGAATAGACATCGTAACGTCAAAAATCATGAAATCTGAAGTACTTCCATCCCATATAAAGTAGTCTCCAATTAGGGTATTGTGTATGTGATCTACTGATAAGATCTGTGCCGCGCACACATGGTCCGAGGGAGAAAATAGAATTTTCCCACCACGAGTTAATGACATGGTACTAATATTTTCCTTATTTAACTTCTTCTTAAAGAAGTATTGGTTAGTTTTCATAACGATAGAAGCTCTTTTACGGTTTCTTCCTGTAAAATATTTAGTTCTGTTATGTTACGTTGGCTACTTATACAAGCTACTTATCGCTCAATGAAGATGTATAACTTTTGGTCAGCTGCTTCCGTCAATGAGGAAGTTATTTCTAGTTGGTTTGTTCCAGTCCAAAACATAAAATGTGGAATGATTCAGTTAAGTCAGTTTCCAAACAAGGTGAGAAAAAAAAATTTAAATAGGTTTTTACCAAAGTTCATGACAAAATCATAATAAACAATTTTACTTCTGACCTGTACTGAGCAAAAATCCCCAATACAAAACGGCCACTTTTTGCACGGAGAACAGTTAGGCACCTTTCGCTTCATTCAACTTTTCTCTTCTTTATCCGACTTTCAATCGAAATCCTGGTTCAGACATGAAAAAAAATATATCAACTCAGTTCAGTATAGGAAAAGAACAAATAAACTTGATGATGAAAAATAGTGAAGAGATAGCAGAATATATAATTTAATTCACCACTTATCACCTTCGATTACAATGATCTGTCAAAAGCCTTCTTTTATATTACTAACAATTTCACAAGCAAAAAAACATTTAAAAAAAATGTCAGCTGGTTGTAATTTCTTTCGTGAAAAAACACCGGTTGACATAATGAAACAACAGAAGTCTAATCACCATTAAATTTGTTTTTTACATGCTTATTTTTGGGCATCTCAAGTTTATTTCGCTCTTGCATCAAAACTCCAACTATCACTTCCTAATTTAAGAGCCTACTTTTTAAAACATTTTGACAAATATAAATTCTATCTAATTATATATTTTTACTATTTTCATTGCGAAAAAATATATTGCCTATTATTTGAAGGATATGTAAATATAGGGATTAATGAGTAATATGTAAATATAGTCAATAATAGATAATAATATGTAACTATAGTCAATAATAGATAATAATATGTAACTATAGTCAATAATGGATAATAATATGTAAATATAGTCAATAATAGATAATAATATGTAACTATAGTCAATAATAGATAATAATATGTAAATATTGTTAATAATGAGTAATAATATGTAATAAGATAGTATGATATGTATAAATAATAAGAGAATGTAATATTAAAAAATATTAATTTTGGTAATATGTAAAATAATGGGTAATAATTTGGAAATATGATACCCTTATTATTTCTAAATATTACCTTTTATTTGTCATAAAATTGTTGAATTTTTTAATATTATTTATGTTCAGAATATAATTTATTTTCATTAATTTTTGTTACAGTATACAACATTCATTTAAAATATCTTATGAATTTTTATTTTATATTCATGGCTTAAGGAATTCTCCGTCAAATCCCTTTGTACAAATGTTGTTTGCAAATCATTTTGTAATAACTGGCAACAGAATAAGTCGGTAAATTTGCAATTGTTATAGAGAAACACGTCAGAAGAAAGAAACTAAATATTTTGCTTCCTCTCGGAAATCCAAGTAAAGATTTACAGCTGTAACTATTTCAGAAACTTGATCGGGTTCTCAACTAAAACTTTCATCTTTGTTCGTTCGGGAATACTTCATTTTTCCTACTTTATTATACAATTTGTTTCTCGGTTTTCGGTGAATATCCGAGAAAGCAAAAGAAAACAAGAATAAAAATGTTCTTCTTTGCTTTAAAAGTGCTAAGAATTTTTAAAGTATCTTTCACGGGATACTTTTTGCAGTTTCGAAAATTCTTTTGAAACTTTTTTCCCATCCCTTCTGGGGTTTTCTACTTGATATGAAAGATCGATTCAACAAAAAGCTAACTTTTCTCTTAATCTGAGTGGTGGAAGAAAAAAGAAAATTCCCTTAAATTCTGCTTACTGTATTTGTTTCTTTTCGTTTTGTTAAACTTATATATAACTTTCAAACAGTCTTAATATTAGTTCAGTATACAGTTAGAGAAAGAAAGCAAATACGATTTACAAGACGACTGTAAAAGTTACTAAAAAGTATTACCTGATAAATACTGTAGATTGGAGTAAATCATGGTAATTAATCATTTATATTAAAAGTAGCTTTAGTGACTTGTAAACAGAGTAATAAAAGTCAAATATTCTGTAATATGGAAGGGTTTTATTTGAAATGATTGATTTGGTGAGTTAAGACTATTACTTGAAAGTAAAACTGAAATGAGAAGGATTTGAAAGAGAGGGACCTTTCATATTCTTTAATTGATAATGTAGTGTTTGGTGCTGCTTTTACTTCATTTCAGCGGTAGAAATTAAGAATGGTTCAATGTATGAGTGCCAATGGGAACTAAATTAGATAAACAACGGATTTGCTATAAATAGCAAATAAATAACTTTTCTGAAGCACTCCTGTTACTTTATAAACAGACCTGATACGCTTTCTTTTCCCACAATCGTATTTTAAGGATAAGGGAATTTTAAAAGGTCGTAAAAATAGCTCTAGTTTTCGTAATATAGGGTAGGCTGATAGTCATTTTAAATTTTAAGATGAGAACAACTTTTGTGAAAACTTATATACATACATACATACATATATATATATATATATATATATATATATATATATATATGGTTTGTTAAAAGAATATGAAAATTAAGGTGACACGAGGGTAAATTTAGATACTATAGGAATATATAACAATTTTTCGTTTTGATAATGAAAATAGGACCCTTTTCATCACTTGATTTTAATTAATAAACAAAAAAAAATTTAGAGTAAAACATAAATTTCGCTTAGGAAAATAATAATTATAGATATTTTACTTATTTCTTGAAGAACTTTTACACATATACGAATTTAATAGATAAAAGTAAAATATATATATATATATATATATAAATTCCTCCCTCCCCTATGATAAATATGAATTAACAGCAATTAGATTAAGAGATTGCAACGAGAGTGGTTCTTATTCGTTCCTTTTATATAAAATATATTTCATTGTAAAAATTTCATAATTTCACCAATGAATTTTTTTTTAAGGAATGATAACAGAAAGATGGAAATAAATACTACATTTCAGATTACTCATCACAGTATTTCGTATATAAAACTTTAAATGAAGGAAATAGAATTCAGTTATATACTCGAAAAAAAAAAGGACATACATGCGACTGTCATGCGTTAGTATTTCAATTCCGAAACTGGATGCAAACGAGCTACCGATGAGTGAAAAATTCACTTTTAGAATTGATTTCATACAATACTCATAAATTTCGTCTTAAGGCTATTGTATTTTCCCTTGAAGGAAATTTGTCGTGTGATATAAATGCTTCAGAGTCATTCCTAAATTAGTCAATTATGAGTAATATTTAAATTTCACTGAAAAAATAAAGCAAGTTTAAATATAAGTCAAAGTAATTCCCAAGAAACATAATATATTTATTTATTTCAATCATGCTATTTGAAATTTTGATTTCTTATGAAACAATATAAGAAAAGGATGCTTCTATATTTTATGGTTCCTTATTGTATGCTTTCTTGTCTTATGCTTCCATATTTTATAAAGAAATTATTTGAAAAAAAAAATTAACTCGTACGATATTATGAAGAAAAATGCATAATAATAATAAAAACCTCTCCTGGATGTAAAACTTTGTAGAGGCTCAATCATAGTTTTAATGAGTTTCTTCTACTCACATTGTAAACATTGTCACATTGTTTCTTCTACTCACATTTGTCTGGGTCAAAATTTTAAAGCCTTTTTTCGCACTTTTTAAAGCGCTTAATTGAGCTGAAATTTTCTATACATGATTGTTTGGGATGAAAATACGGTAATTTAACAATAATTAATACAAATTAATTGATTAAAACTAACTATTCAAATAATTAAATGTTACGCCAAGTAGCCAACCAAATCCGTCGCTTAGATGAAAGGGTCATTGCTTAAACTCTCTTTTGTGAACTGGTGATATCTTTGCAAATCCATCTTTTCCTTAGTAAGAGAAGCGTTGCAGGGAAATATCAATTCCTGTTCGTAACATCGCTCCCCATCTTCAAGACAGGCGAAAGTTACTGACCGATGAATGCTACTTAAAATTTAAGATATCAAAATTATGTTACGCAATGTGTGAAGTTTGAAAGAAAACTCATGTTTAAAAAACTTTTTTTTTACCGGTGTTATTGTGATTTCATTTCGTGATTTTTTTTTATTTTGCTCATTTGATTCAACTAGTGACTGGAAGCCTATGCACTATTCCCAATGCTGTTTATGCAAATAAAATAAGAGATGAAACTAACTGCATTATTCTGTTTTATATACAAAGTCTATCTAGATATCGTCAAATATAAAAGGATAATTTAGAGATTTATATAACAAGAGCGAGAGATATACAATTGTGGTTCAAAATGTACCTGTTTTTTATGACCAATGGCGTTCTTAAGCCAAGTTAGGTTAACATTTTGTACTACAATCAGTTAAACGGCACCTATATACAATCTTGATACTGATTAATCGGTTACTTTTGATTTGATGGTTGTAGTCGTCATTTTTTTTTGCATTTAGTAGTCACCTTCGATAAGACCTGGATTTTTTATATACTAGAAATGAAACAACAGTCGAAACTGAGGGTGGCTTCCGGTTTGTTGGAATAAACACTTATGGATTTCTTAGAAAAAGGAAAACAATCAATGGTCAATACCGCAGCAAGTTATCACATTCCTATTTTCCATCGTTATTGATTCATTGGCATAACCCACCCCGAACACGGGTTCAATTTTAAACCATCCTCTTTGTTGTCTGTAAACCTTGGGATACGTTAAAACAGGATTTGGAAGTAATTCTTAACTCGTTAAGTAATTTAACTATACCTTCCATTCACTAACCACTTCTAATGTTTTTTTCTTCTGTGTCGCGTAAGTTGACGTTTTGCAAATTAGAAGGAAAAAAACTATTTACTAACTCGACTGCAACGTGGGAGTATTTGTCTTTTTAAACTCTATACTAAGTAAAGTGAATCAAATATCAAGGCGAGACAACATAATTGACCTTGCAGGATGAATATCCACTACGTTGTCTAAGAATTTTTTAACACCTCAGTTTTATTCTGAGTTTTTTTTTTTTTTTTTATTCAAACAATAATTGTACGATCGAAAGTGTGAAAAGTTTGATTTATAGAAGTAATATTTTTGAAGCGCGTAGGAGGTAACTTAATAAACTTTTCACTTTCTTCGACACGAGCGTAAAAAAATAACGTAATTATAATTTTTATTGCCATAATTGCATTTATGTCATACAGTTTAAGAATATACTATATTCCACTGAATCCCGATTAAGAAAATTCAATTTTACTAATTAGGATTTCAGGGCTCCTTATTTATTATTCTCATGTTAGAATATATTTTCTTCATTATTTAACTCTACAGCTATTTTAAAGTCTAATTAAATTGTCAATAAATTCAAAACTCTAATTGACGGTACGTAAGAGAAGTGTAACACACTTTATTATCTATCAAAGAATACTGGAATGCAATATCGCTCTCTCTCAAATTCTGCTTTTAATTCGTTTAGCCCTAGTTTATATTCTAATAATAACTATAGTGTTAGCTTAACACATTATTCATTCCAATTCCAGCATTTCTTGATATTATCAGATTAAACTCCTATCATTCTAATCATAGGATGCTTCTAACTATTAACAATATAAACGATTAATTACGACGATTCACTTTAATCTACAACATCTATTAGCTAGACGTTACCCTCTATCTGCCTTCTCTATCCTTGGTTGATTGGTTTGGTTTGGTTTTATTAACGTCGAACTAGGACCTCGTAATTTTGAACCTCGGTTAAGTGACAAGGACGACATCTCAGCCGGCACCCCTCTTCTAACTGACACATCATGCCAACGGGAGGATTTGGGGCCCGACAGATTTAACGAGTATCAGTTCTGGCTCTAAGTTGTGACCTCAAGTCTCGAACCTACAACTCGACGAAAGCCGCCGACCAGGAGACCGATGCCTTATCCACTAGGCGACCGCGGCCACTTCTTTATCCTTTCAATTTTATTTTGAATGTATGTCACTATCTCCTATTCTTAACTTCACCTAATCTATGTAATAACGTTTCATTTGGTTGGCAAGGCGTTGTATGTATGTTAATTACCAAAAAGCTCCTGAAGTTTGTGAAGAGAAAATAGCAAATGGCCAAACGCGCAATATTGACAAAAATTAAACAAGCATTTTGCTATGGAAATCGGCTGATTGGAATTACGTATTTCTTGAAATTCATAAGAAATATAGGTGACAGACTTCATAATTTTGAACAAAGGTCAAGTAACGAGAATGATGTCCAAGGTTGTACATCATTCTCCAAACTTGCACACCACACCATGTCACGACTAGATCGTGTAAAAGTGCGAATATATTTCCTTGGAGATCTGTTCAGAGCAGTTATTCTCAAACTTGATTCTATAGTTTCTAACTTCATTATTGTATCCTGATAAGAATATTGATTTTAAGGCTGATTAAATTCTATTCTTAAAACCAATGACTAAAATTTAAATAATTTTTTTATATTCAACCTGTAGAAGCATCACACACATTCAAGTACGTGATGATAAGTTAATTGTATCCTTTAATTGTATAATTTAATTAATTCTGCTCTTTTAAATGAAAATATTCTTAACGTCAAAACCTTTAACAAATAAAATTATTTACACCTCCACACTTTTAAAATTGGCTCTTTAATGAATCGCTCGTGTAATGGTATTAGAAATGTTTCAATTCTAATTAACCTCTAAATCAGCAATATTTTGGGAAACCCCACATTTTCTTTCTCTATGTATAAAACTCTTTGGCTTGATTCAATTTTCTTTATCTCTGCAGACACCTGCCGAATCAGGCACGGAAACGTTGGAGCTGTTCATTCGTTATGGCTGTAGAATATCTTGCCATGGATAAATGGATACTAATAGAATTTAACAAATAATATGATCGACAGATATACATATAAACGACTGCCATTTTTACTTCTATAAGCCAACACCAATTAAAAATTTTAAAGAAGATGTTGATATATATATAAATTATAATGTATGATAATATATATATCTATATATATAATATATATATATTAATATAAAATATATGTATTAAATATATATAAATATAATATATATATGATATAATAGTATATTAATATAACATAATATGATATTAAATATATATATATACATATATATATATATATATATATATATACATATATATATATATTAATTATCGCTGTAAATACTTATGTATTTTCATTAAAAAATTGTGTTCCCCTAATTGTTTTGAGCAGTGTAATTTGAATATTATGAGGAAGAGCCTCTACTGATATATCATAAATACTCTCCTGGTTATTTAAGTAATTTTTAATACGGTTATATTTATAAGTGAACATTTATTTTTTTTCAACTTTTATAACTGCTTATCATATTTTATTTCTTATAATAAAAGGTAGGAATTTAAAAAATTTAAGGAAAATGGTAAGGGATTTCAAAATTTTTTCGTAGTTTATTAAGACTTTAGTAAAAGTATAAGCATAAAGCACCGCAAAAAATGATTCAAAGCATTGACCTCTCTTTGGTCAATAGTTAACTTTAAAGTTAAGGCAAAAGAATGTCCGTAGGGTATACATTTGTCCGAACTTCGAAAAGTATTGCATTGGTTGTGACCTCGGATTAGATATCATCCCAATAACGATCATCATTTCTCACGTAAGTCTTCGAACTTTATTCTAGATAAAGCGAAAAAACGAAAGTAGGTCCCAGGCAAGATAGGTCACGATTAAGAGAAAAAAATTATGAGACTCGTATTTTTTCTTAAGTATTTCTGGTGTTTTCTTGTTACTTTCTTTGGCGTATGTGTCGATATAAATCTGCTTTTGATGACAACAAAAAGTGAACATTTTTTTAAAACATTTTTTAGCACATTTGGGAAGCAATTAGGCTTAAATATTTTAACTAAGGCTTATTTTTGTTCTTTTTAGCTAGGAAGTATTTTCTTATATTAACAAAAAATTGCTTAGGCTAAAAAATTAAATGATATTCTAAAAACTTAATTTGATGTTTCAAATAAATTATTCAGATTATACTCATTTGAAGATTTTATTTGCGTTTCAGTAAATAAAATTCTACAATGAATAACGTTAACGAATTAATAGAAATAATTTAACATCAGAAAAAAATATTTATTTGCACAAATACTTTCAAACAAACTTACCTAAAAAAATATAAAGATTTTCTTCTTTTTTAAATAGTTCTCAGAAATCGAATGATTTTGATTACATGTTCCACGCATAACACCAAATATAAAAGCAGAAAACAGAAAATTTGAATGGCTTAACTTAATCTCTTGTTCTTAGTAATCTAAAAAATAGTATGCATATATTTTTGAAGAAGTCGTTTTGAATATCTGCTAGATATGAAAAAACAATTTGGAATTAATGTTATACATTTACTTCTCATTCAAAAACGGTTCAGAAAAAAAAACCCATTAAGGCATTTCTATGAAGTTTTGTTTAATATAAACCACTTTTCAATCTTAAAAGTAGGCAAAATTTAATTATTATGTTTTCAGAAATTTAGAGATGATAACATCTTGATATTCCCTCACACTATAAAGCCACATTAATCCTTCATTTAGAAAATATATTATCATGAAAGTTTTTATGAATATTTTTCAGAAAATGGGTTGCTTCAGAGATCATTATTACCATGCTTAAAGCCATTATTAACTAATAAAAATCGAAAAAAAAATTAAATCACTGTATGAGAAACTTTTAAGTTTTTTTTTCAAAACGTGATTTGATGTTATTTATCTAGATAAACATTTGTTTTCTAAACGTTTTTCTCAGTTTACCTATTTTTATGATTAAATGATACATCATATACACTGGAGTTTCAATTCAGATCTTAAAATAGTTCAAGACACAGTTACATAAATAATGATTATGTTTTAATAATTATAAATCTTAGCAAGATTGGAAACTGCTTTTTTTTAAAACAGGAACTAAATGTAATCAGTAAAAAAATTAAATAATTTTAAATTACTTTTATTTCACTGCTATCCTGATATAGTTCAAAATGATTCTGTAGGAAGTGGTTGAATTTTGATTCCATAAGTATAAAGGTTCCATTAGAAAATAAACTTAACAGAATTGCTTCTATTTTTGTTGTTCCCTGTAACAATTGAGAAAATATTTTATTGATTGTTTGAATTTATTCATTTTCAAATTTTAGATGAAATTGATACTTGAATAAATCTTAAAATATATAATCAAATAGAAAATATTATTGTTGACAAATTTATTTTTTTAATTTTTTTTTTTAGTTTGTGTAATTGATATCCCTTTCAGAAAATTATTGGAGAATAATTTGGGAGTGATAAATAAAAACTGCTGAATGTTTTTTGCAGATGATAAAATACTTTGATACTTTTTAATCTGGTAAAAGTTCTTTAAAAGGGGATATTATTCTTATAAAGCAGTTGTCTCGCATATTTCCCTCCCACTAACCTTTCGGGACTTTCATATGACGCTATTTAATTTGAGTACCTTTTTTCACGAATGAATCATAATTTTTGTAAACTGATATTCTAATTGAAGTATAATGACTAACAGTGGTCTGTTAGAGAGATTAAAATGTTCAGAGACGACGAAGGTGAGGTTGAAATATTAGTAAGAGAGGGAGATACAAATGTTTGGATAATGTGGTAGGATATATTCTTTTGTTGAAAGGGAAAGAAAATTAGCACTCTATACAAGAACTGTTAAGTTGCATTTGTTCCTGAATCTGACACATTTTTCAGATAAGTAATTTTTTTCTGATAATCTTTTGTTATGGGCGGAGAAGGATTTCTATTGTGACTCTTTTCTTTTCCTTAAGTTGATCTCAAAGGCTTCTTTAGATGATATGGGAACACAGACCCCGAAGCCTCTGAGTGATTTTTTTTTCTTTTCCCATGAGATTTATTGTCTACGGTAGACATGGGTGACGTGCTTCCCTTAAGTCCCTTCTATATTTTCGACCTTATTTCTTGTCAACCAGTTTTTATCTTTTTTATCGTTTTATCAGGTATCTAGTTTACAGTTATACCTTAATTGGTCCAGTATATCCATATCTATCTCATATGTGAACTTTGTTGGGTCGCTATGACACAAAGCCTTAAGAGTAGCGAAATCTTGATGTTATAGTCTACGTTGCTCCATATCTGTCATAAATCAACAAATCAATCCATCATTGATATATGTAATATTTGACACCTGTTGGCGTGATAATATTGTGGCAGAAAAGGTTATTAAGTAAAAGGGACTACAGGAAAAATGTACTCATGAAAGAGAGAGGTAGAACAAGAACGAGACACAGACGATAAAGTGTAAATAAATTCTGCTGTTGTTTGTTAAATACTGCCTCTTTATTGAGTCTAATCAGATGAAAGGACATTTCATTATATACTTTAGTTTTAATATTTTTGAAAACATCAATTAATCCAATATGAGATGTGAATATTCTTAAGTAAATAACTTTTAATATTCATAGTTACATCTTCATTAATATGTGACGAACTGTAAAACTGTACAATTTTATATATTGTAGAAAAGAATACAAATAATCCATGAATTATTTGACGAAATATGACTCAGACTTTTAGTACTCTTATTTAATCTGATTTACTCATCTCTCACATTTTGATATATAAAATGTCGTCCAAGGCTTTTTAGAGTTCTTGTTGATCTGCTTTGTATTATTTTGATTTCTTTTTCTTTGCATTATTTGCATTCTTTTGATCGAATACACTACATAAAATTCCTCATTATCAGGCTACCAAATTTAGTTGCCAATTTAATTAAAAATCTTATTTCTTCACCAATACGTAGTTTAAGAATTTTCATTCACTCAATTACAATTTCATTGGGCAGTAAAGAATCTAGAAAGAAATGTAGGATTTTAAAAACTGACAGGCTGCAGCATTTTTAAGATAATAATATGAATCGTTTACTGTTTATGGATTTTACAACAAATACTTCTTCGGTTAATTTAAATAATAAAAATACAAAAAAAGAGATTTCATGCTTAATATTTTCAACTTGAACATGATTGTTATATCTGTCATTTTTTTTCAATTATTATGCACTGTTTTTTTTTAATCTTGTGATTTATCTTTATTATTGCTATTGCCGGTGACGTTATCAATGGTATTAAATGATATTTAAAAATACTTTTAAAATTAAATAATGTGAATTCTTTCAAAGCAAAATGGCTGTAGTACTTAAAACGATGGCTTAAACGTTACATATTCAAAATGATTAAAATATACAGGGTGGATTAAAATGTTTACTACGATAAAAAGTTTAGCTTGCGCAAGTAAAAGTAACAGTTTCGAATTCCTTCTATAGGTGACATTGTATCGTAAAATGAGCAAACACTAAACGCACCATCAAATATTTAGCATATTCATTTTATAGAAACCAAATGCTCAGAATTTTCGCATTTATTTGGATACATCAAATTCCTTATTTCGTATATGTGTGCCCCTTGTAGATCGAGTTTTGATTATCATCTCTGAGTGAGAGGGAGAGAGAGAGAGAGAGAGAGAGATTCACAGAATCAAAATTATTCTTTTCAAATAAAACATTTGTACTGATTTTATTATTTTTCATTCATAGCTGTATATAGAAAATTTCGAAACTATTTTTCTTTACACAAACAAAACGTTTTCGCGTGGTAAGCATTGTGATACAAACAGCACTAACGTAAGCTAATTAGTTGAATTTACGTATATTATATATATATATATATATATATATATATATATATATATATATATATACCTAAGCGAAAAACATATATATAAAAAAAAAACAATAAGATTTTCAAATAAAAGGTATGTTTGTGGTAATGACAAACAGAAATGATTGCAATTGTTTATTAAAGTCGTACTGATAAGCAACTCAAGTGCTATTGGTGACGGATCTCGTAATTTTGAACTTCGGTCAAGTGATGGAATGACACATGAGATGGACCCTCTCTCTAAATTCCCAGACCACGTCACTAGAGGGAGCTTCGACATATTAAGTTACATGGAGGGTGTAGTATCAGAAATAGAGCTTACGACATGACGAAAACAACATAGGCCACAACTCCTTGACTAGGCTCCAGCAAACACTGATAGGAATGAATTTTAATAACTGTAAATTTATATATATATATATATATATATATAATGTGTGTGTGTTTAATGTTCATATATTAAATTCAATAACAACTTGGATGCCAGCTAGGATAATTTTTTAATTATTTGCTTATGAAAGTAATACTTGAAATAACACGAGGGTAATTGTTGATAGACTTCATAATTCTGAATAGTGAAGGTAAGGGCACTGGAGCTTTCATCTCACTCAATATATTCCACCCTATCTCAACTTGAGGATCAGCCGAGCAACATGATGTGACTTTAATGGCATCGGAATTTAAATATCAGTGATATCACGACAGTATCCTCTCTGCAACCACAGCCGCTTAGGACTATAAGGGACAATCTCTTTGGCCATTCTCATCGCTTGCTTAAACTTAAAAATATGTTAGTCAAAATACATCTTTAAATGTATTTTTATTTTTATATAGTCAAAATACATCAGTTGAATAAATAAATATTTTAGATATTCATATATTCACTGGATTCTTTGAAATAAATTAAAAACTACGAATAAAAGTCGCTGATGAATAGCTATTTGATAAAAATAAGGAATATTTCAAAATATCCATATTGTCCCCATTTGTGTTTATATACGAACAGCCTCTCTGGTCATATATGCGAGTTCTAGACCGGCATTGATTCAGTCGAGTCGTGAACCCAAGTGGGGAAACCATTAAAGACCCGTATGTATAAGGCATGATACACGTTAAAATTGTAGGGATACAGTTTTTGGTTTGGTGTGTTTTGAAGTAACGAGGATGCTTGTCTATGCACTGTATCTGCGACCAATCATTACCTACGCTTGTCCAATCTGGAACTCAACTGCTCAAATGCATCACAACAAAATTTAAATTCTTCAAAATAATATTATTAGAATGATCTCACAAGCCAGATGGCTTATGCGAAACGAAGACATAAGAACCTCTCTTAATATCCTCAAATTACATTAACTCAATAGCCGAAACCTTTAAAAATAATTTATTAAACCACCCAAACCCATCCATTCAAGAAATAATAAATTATTCAAGAAACTACAGAACTAGCAGAAGCTTCGACTAAAAATCCTATAGACCTTAATGATCTTACTCAACAACCAATAAGAAAGCCCTCTCTCCCCTTCGGAGGAGCACGGAGACTTCCAAAACCAAATCTTACATTCCAATTCCAGAACTGAGTAGCTGCTTCCTGATTGGACAAGCGCCATCATCCTGTTCTCCCCACCCCCATAGTCATTGCTCGCTCTACTTCAAGATTCACAAACTAGCCATTTAGTTTTTAATCTCATTTAACTTTAAATTACTTTAAACAAGATAAATTATTAAACAAGATAAATTAATTATTTAATTTCAGTCACTCATATTTCAACTTAATAAGCATCCAGTTAAACATGGGCATAGATATAAATCAGGTTTAACTCAGATATGGAGATATGGCCCCATTAGGGCTAGGTGCTCCAGTGAAGTTGATTCATTACGAAGTAACGAGGACTGGAGGAGAGGGGGGGGGGGCAGGTGTCATCATCATCACTTCACCAAAGTTCAAAATTAAGAAGTCTGTCTACAACAGTGAAACGTTTCCAAAATAATCGATCAATCACATTGAGACGATGGACTTTGGAAACATAAGCGACAAATAATTTTTTTTCTTCATAATCCGATTCTCATGAAGGACGATTAATCCATTTCGTCGAGGACGTTGAAAAACTCATTAATGATTGGTTCGGCACTGATCATGTGATCGCTGAAAGTGAAACCTCAAGTGTCAGGGCGGGATGGGGGGAAGTCGTGATTCAAAACAACGAAGTTTGTCGTCAATATGTCTCTTGTATTTTCAACAGCGACGCTGATTCAAATAAAAAAAGCTAATTGGGTTTTAAAATTTTTACTATTGTTATCAATAGCCTGGTGCATAGCTCTCACTATGCACCATATAATTATACCAGAGTAGCTGAAAAAGTACCTGTATTAGGAATATATTGTGCATCCGTTGTAGTGATGACAATAACCTCTGTTCCATTTTCACAAGAAGTCTGTCTAATTTTCCATTTTTGTAAAAATCGTCGCTATCCCTTTTTGACCCGTCGTTTTCTTCATTGGAGCAGATTCACTTGAAGCAGTCTAGTATTTTGACTGTTACTAGGTTTCCAGTTTCTTATGGATCCAAGTATGGGCAAAGGTGATGGATCTACGTACAAGGACGACGATGGTAGAAGTTAACTTTTAAATCAGTGACAGATTTTTTCATCGTCGTTTAAGAGATGGCAGCATGCAATGGTATCACCATTTTATCTTAACAACGCCATTTATAGCAAAAAACAAGAACTTTTTGAACTACCTTCGTTCAGCACAAGTACGAATTTTATCATTTGATGTTTTGAATATAAAATATCAAAATACAAGTATGCGACAAATCAGCAGGATCATTCCATTTCGTAGAAGCTAATTCTTTGACGATTTCCAATATTCTCTTTCCGATGTGTTTATTTTCCAAATTAATCGAGTTTGCAAAGCGTACAATAACTACTCATATACATTATTTTCAAAACCTTCATTAAAAGTTCTGTGTCAAATGATCGAATGTTAAAAAAAAAAAAAGAAAAGGAACATTTTAAATAAAAAAGAGAATTATTTTCATTCCAGAAATCATTACTGAATGTAGAAAAATATGTGCATTCAAAAGAATCGATTTTGTTTTAAAAAAGACGCATTCAAAAAGGAAAACTCAAAAGTGAATGAAAAACAAGAAAAACAATAATTATGAAGATTAGATGTTGAAATTCAATTAAGCTTGGAGCAAAAAACTGTACAATTAAATTCTAACTATATAATTTACTTGTAGAATTAACGAATGGAATGCAACTTTTGTTTCCGGGTGTCTCTATCTCTTACAGAAGATTTTTACGCGTTTATAAAAGGAAGAAAGATAATAATTCCGTGAGATTGTTACAAAGTGTTAATCAAATTAAAATATTTTTTCCCATCTAGAATATACACGTGAGTTGTTTTCATTGAAATGAGGGAGAAATTACAATTTCTTAAAAGATTTTTGTCGCAAAAATATACACTCTTTAAAGAAAACAGTCATTTTTTTTCCTTTTCTGGTTCTGATTTACGAGCTGTCTTTAAGGATAATTTTCCTTTTTGTTTTAAAATTACTATCTTTTCCCCTTTTAATTACACCTTTTTATGCTTAATTATTCTATTTTTTTCTTCTAATTGTTTTAAATTGATTAGAAAAGAGCAAGATTCCATAAAATACTGTTTGTAGGTGGTTATTGGAATAAAGAAAATATTCGATGAATATAATTTTTTATTTATTTAACGTATGAAAGACTACTGAATTATTATATGAAATGATATACTATATTTTGTGCTTTACGGATAGATTGCAAAAATATTAGTTAAATGGCTGTCTTACTTTAAATCACCATATTTTTTTATTTTTTATCCTCTTTCCCAATAACCCATTCAATTGTTTTTAACAAATATCTGATTTTTTCTGACTATTTGTAAGCTCACCATCTGTTTTACTTCAGTTTCTAAAAACATGCAAAATGGCACTTCATATTTATGATTTTTAAAAAATTCTCTTTCATTAGGTATATTCTAACTTTTGCTGATAATGACTGCAATTACCAGCTGTATTTGAGGTCATTTTTTTTATTTCCCTGGCAATTATTTCATTTTTTTTTGTCAACGATGCAATCACTTTTGCTCTAGAGTTTTCATCACAGTAGAGTTTGAATTTTTTAAATATCTAACTTGCCTTATATATATATAATGTATGTGTTTAAAACTAATTGATCAATTTCTTCAAATAATATGTGTTGAATAATAGAAGTATTTGTTCATATATTAAAAATAATGGCAACTGGAATGCCAGCTTTCATTATTTTTTAACTGTTTGTTTACAAAGTTAACAGTTGAAGGACAACGAGGGTAATAGGTGACAGACTTCGTAATTCTGAATATTGACGGTAAGGACACCGGGGCTTGCATATCACTCACATATATTACACACTACCACAACTTAAGGTTCAGCTGAGCAACACGATAATTTTTAAGAAATGCTCGCTCTTTCATTAAGTATCCTTTCTGCTGATAATAAATGTAAGCAACATCTGTACTTGAGCTAATTTTTTTCCATTTAAAAGAACAATTCTTCTCTCTCTCTCTTTATATATATATATATATATATATATATATATATATATATATATGTGTGTGTGTGTGTGTATGTATGCATATATAGTTTCCTAGTAAAAGCAATGCTGATTTTAGGGTTAAAATAATGACTAGGGTACATGCCACAATTGGCAATTATCATGTTAAATATTAATTAGATACCAACGAACTTTTATTGTTAACTCTCTTTGGCATCAGTACTTTATTATTAATGAATTCAGCTTCTCCAAGCGTTCCAACACGCCAATATAGATTTTTTTAAAAGGTGAAAATGCTCGTTGTTGGTGCAATATAGTATATAAATTGCATTTATAGCGGGTTCAATTCCATGGAATTGTTATAATAAACTTTGATCTTAGATTAAAAAACAAATTGTCATTGTCATTGTTTTCAATTAAATTTACATTGCCACACATTACAATTTGTATGATAATTTTTTTGGATATTCTGAAGAGAGTTTAACAACTTTCTTTAAAAGACGCCAAAAATTGCCAAAATCACCAACTTAGATTCTACACTTAATCGATGTTTATAAGAACGTTTTCACTATGTGTTTCTGTGAATAAATGTGAAATTATTTTCCCAAATCATTTAGCTGCTCCTTGTTACCCTCCTCTTAAACTTGACGTTTCCTTGAAAACAAAAATCAATTGATACAGTTTTTTACTATGTTTTTGTTCAAAAAAAGAAATATCTCTTTCATCTTTTTTTTTAAAAATCTATAAGAAGTAAAGCCAGAGAAAATTGATTCTGTACTCTTAACTATTACCTGTCTTCGATAACCCTTTGAAATTAACCGACTTTCCTTCAAGTAAATTTCATGTTGCCAGTCACCCCATTAGAAAGTTCTCTACAAATTATTTCCATTCTGATCGTTAATTTCCTTCCACACATATTCAACTAATCTAATAAGCGAGAACAATTGTTTGAATATATAGGCTTAAATATTATTTAATAGCTCTTCAATATTTTTTAAAGTCGATTATTTTCAAAGAAGCTAGTTAGCCATTATGTAAATTAATTTGATTTTAAAATTATTCATCTGATTCCTTCATTTTTTTACGTTTACATACTACTTATAAGCGAGTTTGGTGACCACACTTAACTCTTTCGTTAATGATCCCCCTGACATAGATTGCTGGATTCGTGTTTAATGCCAAACAACATTTCTGTTTCTCATGAACTTGTAGGTCAATCCCTTACCTTATAGAGTCCGATCTCCTAGGAAACAAAAGCCCACCCACGGTAGAAGATTTTCAAGGAAAATTTCCTTTCGCGGTTGGGGTATTCAGTGAACAATAGCTAAGATTATTAATTGAGCTATCCAACCGAAAGGAATGATTATTTCCCGTGGGTTTTGAAGAGGTGCGGCTATTTTTTTGCACATAAAATTTCCAAAGAGCAGGTACATTAGAGATCTACGAAGCGTTTGACTAGAACGTTGTGTTCGAGGACATTGCATTAATTTTCATAGCGAATGACTAGCACCAAAAAGCGTCACATGTAGCAAATGTAAGAGCAACAAGTCTGCATCTTATTGTAGATATTACTTTTAATATTTAAATTAACTACAACAAATTAGGATTTTAGTTTTAGCTATTTTCGGATAGTTTTCCAGTTGTTGTAGACACTCTCGAAATAATTACGTCCTTAATGTTTTTGACAGCTTCGTAGTCTTTGAACGGAGAAGCAGCAAAGATTCAATCCTAATTATGCACAGATGATATTTCTCGCCTCGTTGGCGTTTTCGGAGCATTTGTCTCTCTCTCGCTCTAATGGACTAAATTCACAGAATCACGTGATATATATTATAAACAAACTTTCGTGGTCTGTGTTTACATAGGATTTCCTTATATGTAAATTGTATATATATTGTATCTACACTTTATTTCGATTAATGTATTTAATATCATACTTCTTACATTATTCAATTATTTATATTCGACAGGAAATAATAAGAATATATTTTCATGCATCTATTATGAAATCTTATTCTCGTTTAATTGGGTCGTTAACGTGCTATCGGTAAGCTAAGCCTATTTAAACATGCTTCTGACATTTGTTTGTATACTTATGATAAAAGCTTTAATTTATTTTCTACTTTAAAAAGATACATTTTTGAATTGTTAACAACCATTGAGTTATTTTCACCATTTTGTTTAGATTAAGCTTATTTTGTATACCAAATTATTTCATTTATAAATATTGTTATGTATCAACAGATCATTGGTTGATTCTAATACGTTAATAATAAATGCCCCGATATTTATTCTAGTATAGTAATTATTCTAAACCGCCTGAAAAATAAATGCGAATTGTTATAATGAAATTAAACTCTTTCTGAATTTTATTTTCTTTCACATAGTATAGACATTTTATTTATCAAACTGATTCTGTTTACAAAAATAAAGCAGCATTGGATTTAAATTTGGATTAAATTATTATTTTAATCAAGATACATGATTAAGATGTTACAGTTGCATAATAATTTATGATTTAAACTGGTTTAATTTTGTATTTTGAATTATAGTTACATAAAATTTGGGTCGAGTCCTATTTTACCCTTTTACCGGGGCCACTTGACGTTATTTTTGAAATCGCACGAAGATGGTGCCTAAAGTGGGTGTTTCAAACCCGACGCTTCCAGAAGTGGAGAAAAGATGGCCTCGTCTGTGGAAGACAAATTTTGAAACAAGATAGCATTTTCACCGAAAGAAATGATCTGCAAGCATCAATCCTTATTTTAAATAATTCTCTTCAGTATTTCATTCAAGAAACAAACACATAAAATGAAATTCCACACAATGTGTGTGCTTCCCAATACCGAAAATTTAAGCAAATGTTAAAAGCAAACCAGTATATTAAAATTCTACAAATTTTTAATTGCATTTGAAAGTTTGGTTTCGATTTTTCTCAAAATGAGTTTTCTCGACATATTCATATATGGTAACATAAATATGAGAAAAAGTCATGAACCAAATCATTTTAAATTTTGCAAGTATCTTCCTAATATAGTGTTTAAGAAACCCTACTACTTTCGTGGTTGTAAAATTGATATGTATTTAGTAACAAAGGCGTAAATCATGTATGCTATAACTTTGTTTTTTATTTTTCATTGTTATTTGATTGGAAACACAATAAAAGTTGTAGTAATATGGTTTTCATCATGAAAGTAGTACCAGCCCCAAAAACGTTATGATAAATATGATAAAATTTACAGAATAATGATATTTTTGTTTACTTTTGAGTTGTGAGTGTTATTCTGATAATCAATTTATGTACTATTTTCATCATGTTTTCTACTCCAATTTTTTTTTGAATTAAAAGCACATTATTAAATGTGTTTTTCAAGATTTTAGGTTATATTTTAGCATTAAAAATATTTTGAAAGCAAATATCAATGTATTTCAAAAATATTTTACCGAAGGTGTACGGATACCTTAAACAAATGAAGCATAATACATTTCCCAAACTTAGTGTAAAAAAAAACACAAGACTTGTTTACATCGGTGGGTATCACGTGGTCAAGTTATGTGATCGTGACGTCACAGGAATTTAGTCCATTATTGTAAATTTAAGAGTAATTAAAATTTAAATAAGGAGAATCCATTCAATTATTGTAAATTTTAATACTTTTAATCTGATGATATTGTAAATTTTTTAAATAAAATTAGATTCCATTAATTACAAGTGTTCCCTAAGTTGAATAGTCTCGTTTTTATTTTTATTGTAGTTAGATTTTATTTTATTCTACCATTTTACTACTTCCAGTGAGTTGCGTTCGTTTACAGTAGTGAATATTTATATAAATATATAAAAAAAATTAAAGTGAATGTTTCCTTATAGTTTATTAAGTAACAATATTTTTGAACTCGACGGGGGAAGTAATTCAGATTCTAAATTGCAGCCCATTTTTTGTAGTAAAAATAACCTTAAAGTATAAGTTACATATACTTGCGATACACATGTCTTTTTTTCTGAGAGCAGTTAAAATGTCTATTTTTTTACATCATATTAACTTCAGCAGAGCGTGCATGTGCTCTGCATCCTTCTCATACGCATGCAGGCGCTATGATCGGTCTCTCTGTTTTAGGCGCATGCAGGAGTGGACAGGAATATATTGAATAATTTCCATGCACCATAAGCATTACTTGAGCCTTAACAAAGTAAGTAAAACAAACAAAACATAAAATGCAAAAGAAATAGAAATGAATTAAAGACAATGTGTTTGAAAAGAAAATGAATTAAATTACAAAATAATGCAAACACTGCATTATTGGAAACAATATGGAAAAATGGTGGGACGAATTGGTTTCAAACCATGCAATTTGATTTTACAAGTCTTATTTGTTCAAAAAAAACCCGCTCAACGTTTTGATCTCCATCAGATGATCGCGATAGCCTAGGAATCATTGTTTTCTTTGAGTCTTGATACTATTCAAGACCCGCTGTGTAGCGGGGCTGAAACATGTTGAATCCTCTTAAGTTTTCCCTATGACGTGGTGTGGAAGTTTGGAGGAGGGATGCCAGCTCAGATGTCGTTCTCAGCACTTCATAGAGATTCAAAATTAAGAGGTTCGTTGCCAGTATCCCCTAGTATTGCTTTTTCAGTGCGAGTTAATAAACAGTTTTACAATCACTCAATGGTCTTCACCTACATTGTGCAAATTTTAGAAGGACAATGCCAAGAATGTCTAGAACATTGTGTCAGAACAGAATAACCAGAAAGCAAACGAATGACTTTAAAAACATATAAGAGATTAGTTATATGCTATTATGCTACTCTTAATTTTGCTAATTATGTTGTAAAGAGCTTACATACTCATAGAGAGAGTTTTTCTTGTTGGGGTGTCGTTTGTTTCCATATAAATACGATATGTTTTTGCCATGTTATAAATGATTTCAAGTAGAAATTCCAATGCATGTTTTTTGACATTGAATGGAAAATTAAAATTCAAGTAAAAATAGAATAAATGCATATAAATAAATTAGAAGTTGCATGTTTTTGTAGACAGGCGGCGTTACTAAAGGTAGTTGGTGTTATCATTATGGGTTTTCATTTTTTTTGAACCGTCGTCTTAGGAATGTTTTTTTATATTTCCTCCATCTTGAGTTTTAGGTAAAAGTGATTCTTAAAGTTGTTTACTTGTAATTCAAAAGCACTATAAATAATTAAACAATTCATGAACTTAACATTTTTAAAGAATTTTATTAATATTTTAGTCTAAGTGCAGAAGAGGGGAATATTGTGACATACTGTTACCATTTAATGTAGATAATTTTAAGCAAATAATTTTGAAATAACAAAATTGTTGAATTTCAGCTTTTTTTCTTTCCATCACAATGGTGACTGATGGTCCGTCAGTTGATGATATTTCTACTCCTGGCAAATACCACTGAATATAAATTGTAATTGATGCATTTGTTTTTTGAAGACAATTTCATGTCATAGAGTCATCGAAAATCACTATTATATTAGCCATATTATAAAGGACACTTATATTTAAGGAGTGTTGTCTTTGTCGGACAGTCGTTTATTTTCAGTTAAATCAGATAAGTTATAAAGCTAAACTATACCAAATTTTCTCTCCACTAACCTCAGAGACCTATTGATAAATTGAATTGCATACAGAACATCGCATTTGAATTGTTAGAGACGGTGATATACAAGCAAAGCGGAACTGAAAGGAAATAGGTGGGTGATAGAGGATAACGACAAGCTGATAGATGTTGTAGGTTAGATGAATCATCATAATTAAACGTTTATATTAATAGTAGTAATAAATGACCCATGATCACAGAATAATAGAAATTGAAATGATATAATCGAGAAGTGCTTCAATTGGTAGGAGTGATTTGGTTAGCTAAGACTTCATTATTTGAACTTAAACTAGGATTAATTGAGTTAAGAGAGATTTGAGAGAGTATGATCTTCCATATTTTTTTATATGAAAGGAAGCTTTTTATCTTGTACTTTCGCATCTTCAATTGGAGGTTTGAACTTATTGATTATTAAATTAGACTTTAAGATGGTTGCGGAGTTAAATAATGAAAGAGATTCGACCTTAAGATTTAATCATTTATTACACCTGCCTTATGTGAATGATTTCTACTTTGAATTCAACTTCTTGCTTTTCGACTAGGCAAATATTGCAAATGCTTGTGCAAAAATTAAAATTCCAATAAAAATAGAATAAATATATATGAATAAATAAGCAGATGGAATAAATTTTCATTTCATTTTAAAAACAAAGTATTTATTTCATTTCTAAATTAACAAAAATGGGAACGCATAGCAGTAATGTATAAATATATATTACCACATACTATATTATTTTTATTAACTCACATTACTCTTTCGCAATGAAGTTTAATGATATTTTATATCGCAGTTTGATAATGTTATCTTGAAATATATGCACTTTAATACTAATGGCTCGCTTGTATTTTAATATATCGGAGAAATAGAAACGAGCATTGTTGGTAATCTGCACATATCTTCACTTATTTTGCTCCAAATTAAGATCTATTTGCATTTTATTAAACAAATCTAAACTCCTATTTTTTAAATGCCAAAACGTTTATTATTAGTTAATGCAAATAAATGTTTTCGGATTTTCTTTTTTTATTATTTTGTTTTATTTTTAACTGTATTTCTAGAATTAAGCAGGATATTTTTTGCATTTAAGTTACAAATACATATGAACGCTCTCACTCATTTTTAAATAGATCAGTAAATTTTATATTCCCAACTATACAAAAAAAGGCTGGAAAAATTGCAGAGAAGAAATAATTCTTTTAGAAAATTTTTATATACTTTTGGATAATTAGAAACTGTTTAATTTTTAGTACCTAATTTGAACTCAAGTTCTTTGTTCCTTTGCTTTATGCGGGTGTTGCTGATTGTATAAGATTTTCAACTCTAAAGCTCAATTTAAAAAAAAAAAATTAAGAATTAATCTTTTAAATTTTTCTAAATTGTAATTAGTTCGTTTCTTATAATAATTTGCTCTCATTTCAAACATTAAAGATTTAAATTACTATGGATATTTTTAAATGTTCGTTTGGAAATTTTATTTTATTTAAATATTTAAAATACTGTTTCCTTAACCTTTTAAGACACGGAATTTCCTTCTTTATTTTGGAAACATAATTCTTTTTTTTTTAAATTTACATTATTTTTGAAAATTTTAAATTAATTTTTTTCTGTCTTTCTGAATAACTTATTGAATACAAATGAATCAGAAGGAAATTTGAAAAAAGTTCATATTTTTATTAAAAAGAATCTTTTGAATCCTTTGTCTGTGACCTCTCACATTTTATTTTCTTTCAAAAAGTTTAAGGATATTTTTGTCATATTAAAAAAAAAAAAAAAAAAAAAAAAAAACTTTCGTTGTAATTATTCAATACCATTAAAATAATTGAAATACGATAGGAGTCCAAAAATCCTTTTTTTAACGACAGATTGGGTTGCTAAAGTAAATGGATGTTATCATTCTAACACATGGATCAATAAGTTCCAAGACTAACCCAGAGATGGCGCTCGTAGTAAACCAGTAACCAGGTCTTTCTAGAGTACTAAGCTTTGCTTGAAACGTGTCAAAATTTTAAGTCGATCGGACCTGAAACAGCTGAGTTATCGAGGTTGGAGTAAAGTCATTTTGTAGTTTGTTTAAAAAATGGAAAAAACCGAGTTTCGTGTTCTGATAAAACATTGTTTTTTAATGGGTAAAAACACCGTGCAAGCGAAACAATGGATTGAAAAATGTTACCCGGACTCTTGTCCATCAAAAGCAACGATTTGTCGGTGGTTTGCCGAGTTTAAACGTGGTCGTACCGACATAAATGACGCGGAACGCTCGGGTAGACCTGTGGAAGCCGTTACACCGGAAAATGTGAGTGAAGTGACAAAAATTATAATGAAAGATCGTAAAGTGAAGCTCCGTGAGATTGCTGAGATGACACAGATATCATATGGAAGTGTATTTACTATCCTTCATGAAAAATTGAGCATGAAAAAGGTTTTTTCTAAGTGGGTGCCGCGATTGCTTTCGATGGAACAAAAACAGCAACGAGTCGATGATTCAGAAAGCTGTTTATCGCTATTTACTCGCAACAAAAAAGATTTCTTGCGTCGTTACGTGACCATGGACGAAACATGGATACATCACTACACTCCAGAGTCGAAGCGGCAGTCATCTGAAGCTGGCGAAAGCCGTCCGAAGCTTCCGAAAACGCAGCAGTCAGCTGGCAAAGTCATGGCGTCAGTTTTTTGGGATACGCATGGCGTGATTTTCATTGACTACCTCGAAAAAGGTAAATCGATCAACAGTGATTATTATATTAACTTGCTGGTGCGTTTGAAGGAGGAAATCGCAAAAAAACGACCGCACAGTCTCGGGACTTATTGATCCATGTGTTATACTGGCCACTGCTAAAAATATTTATCACTGATTTATAGGTTAGTGTTAGTATTTGCCGCGTCAAGTTGTCGCCGTAGATGAGGCCTATATTTCTATTAATACACCGGAAAGCAAGTGATAATCTGCTCTAATGAACCGTTCTGCTTCCGCTGAAGCATCTCAAAGGAATGCGAAGACGGTCCCATTGACCAGAAAATGTATGGTGTTCATTTTTTTGGATGCAGTGAGCACTATACGCATGGATTTCTTGGAAAACGAAAAACGATCAGTGGACAATATTACAAAGATAGTTACCCTACTTTCATTTCCCATTCTTATCATGTGTATTTTTAAATAAAATCATAGTCTGGATACGAGAAGATATTTAGTTATTCCATAGGAATAATATGGATTTCACAATTTCAAAATGACTGATAGGAAAGACTTTTAAGAAAAATATTCTTTCTTAATCTTTTTTGAGACCAAAATTTTGAGAGCGATGAAAGAATCCGAGAAACAATTTCCTAGTGGCTAGAAAACTTGACTTCCAACTGGAAAAGAATACCGTAATACTACCTTTAAAATTCTGAGTACTTCTAGGAAAAGGAACTCTTTATTATTTTATATTTTTATTTCGTCTAACATTATCGACAAGTAAACAAGAATTCAAAAATAAACGGAATTATGAAATAAAAAAAAGTAGAAGGATTGCTTCTAAAGAAATACAACAACGGTTTCACTTTCAAAGCCACGGGAAGTTCTTAAAATTGCGGAAACTTTGAACTCTTAGCTTTGGAGTTTTGTATGAGAATAAGATATTTATTTACCTCAAGAGGATTTTGTATTTCTCCGAGTACAAGCGCAGAAATATTGCTACTGTAGGAAACAATATATTTGTTAGACTTAAAAGTGTAAAACATTTTGAATAACTGTTGATTTCGTTGACACTTATGAAAGGCTATATTATTTTCAGAGATGACAGATACTTCATTACTTCTAAGATATGATTTAACTTGTGTTGAAAATTTATATATATATATAAATTTTCAATATATATATATAAATCCCGGTGTATATATATATATATATATATATATATATATATATATATATATATATATATATATATATATATATACCGGGTGGCCCAGCGGGTAATGTTAACAAAGTCCAATAAATGGCTCTAGGTACACGTGAGTGAAGCCAAACTTGGTGCGCATGCTCCGGTGAGTGGGCAATTGTAAATGTGATGTTCCTTCAGTCTACGGTGCGCTTTAGCGGGTGATTCTCGTTAGTAAACATGAACAAATATTCGACGGATGTTCGCGTCTTTATTGTGCTACAAATGGCCAGATGTGATGAAAATGTGAAGACAGTTCAACGAGCATGGCAGGAGAAGTTCCACAACAAGAATTGGCCAAACAAAAGGACTATGGCAAGGTGAGTCGTTTTGTGCGTTTTCGTCTAACTGGAAAACTATCTTTCGTTTTCCTTTTTGCTTCCATGTTTGTTCTGAAAAATGTGTTTCAATCCTCTTCCCTGTACACTGTATGCCAAGTTCAAACGTACTGGATCGGTGGAAGACGATAAAAAAGCTATGTCTACAGCCACTGCTACTGTGGTCACAGATGGTGCAAAACAGGTCATCGACGACTTTTTCGCTGCCGATCCGACCCGATCTGTAAGGAGAGCAGCAGAAATGTTGGGAATAAAGCGTACATCACTTCAGCGAATAATGAAAGAGCTCGAATTGTCGCCTTACAAAATTCAAGTAACCCAACCTCTCAACGAAGACCATACACAAAGACGATCTGAGTTTGCACAGCTTATGCTTGAAAAACTTCAAACAGGTGAAATCGATGTAAAGAAAATTTGGTTTTCAGATGAGGCCTACTTCACTTTGGATGGCCATCTGAACAAACAGAATTATCGCTACTGGGGCAGAGAAAGGCCGGAGATCACTGTTGTCCGAAGCCTCCACCCGAAAAAATTTCTTGTGTGGTGTGCAATATCTTCGCATGGTGTATTTCGCCCTATTTTCATCGATGGAACTCTAAGCGCGGCGAATTACAGAAAGTTCCTGGACGAGGAGTTCATCCCTTTTCTTCATGGTCATGACTTGGTCCAAGGTCATTGGTTTATGCAGGATGGAGCAAGACCATATCGTACGGCGGATGTTTTCGAGGTGCTCAATGAGCATTTTAGCGATCGAATCATTGGGTTAGATTACCCATCGCACTTCCAAGGTGGTATCGAATGGCCACCATATTCACCAGATCTGAACCCCTGCGATTACTACCTATGGGGTTATTTGAAGAGCAAAGTGTGGCAGACAAGTCCTACGAACCTTCCAGAACTTAAAACCGCCATTACAACTGCTGTCGACACGATTGACAGTGAGGCCTGCTCACGAGTAATGGTTGGATTCCAGAACCGCCTAACTGCTGTCCTTGTTAAAGATGGCGGGCACTTCGAACCTCTTTATCATTAATTGCCCAATATGTCCATTTAATAAACGTCATTAATTCTTCTCATGTCTCTTATTTGTTTTTATTTTTTTCATTTTGTTTCAAACATTACCCATGGGCCTGTATATATATATATATATGCAGATGGATGTTTTTCTAGATATGCCCATACGCCGAAATCGGAACAGTTTAGTTTAGTTTAGTTTAGTTTTTTATTAACGTCGCGACAACTTACGAGGGCTGTGTGGCGACGGACCTCGTAATTACGAACCGGTCAAGTGACGAGGACGACACCTGAAACTAGCACCCCCTCTCTAACATCCACACCACGCCAACCTTGGGAGGACTTTGGAGCTTGAACAGATTTAACATGCATCAGCCCAGCTACACGGCGGTCTTTGTGTGGATCGAACCCGCAGCTGAACGAAACCTGCCAACACTATCGACCTTGACCACTGGCTACTTACGGCCCCGACATCGGAACAATGTGAACAGCTATGAGTTAGAGAGGGGAAGAATCATAGAATGATGGAAACTGGGTGGTGGCTCGGCGAAGTAACGCCGAAGACCGTTTTACTGACCTCTACTTGAGGGAGTTGGGGAGCACGATGGACAAGAAAGTCATTAAGCGTGATCAGTTTCAGGGAGCACCTGGACAATAATGGATGAAGACTGTCCATTAACGACAGTTGCGCATAAGACAACTTGTTTCATTGTCCACCACCATGCTGAGGCGCACCCACTAGACTCTGTGACAGTCTGCTATCATCCACCAAAATCGCCTGGCTGAAGACAGTTACTATCGCTGCGCAGTTAGAACTGTCATTGATGCCCCTAACCGTCACCGCGTTTCAAGTGGTGTCACTATAATTGGATTGGAGTGCTAACCAGATGGGATCAGGTAAGTCTTTGGCACGAATCTAGATTCAATTTGGTCAGTAGATGTCGTGTACGTGTGAGCCCTGTGGTGGACGTCACTAATCCTGCCTTCACTTTGTAGCGGCACCCTCTCTCCACAACTGGTGTGTATCTGGGTCTGCAAATACACTCGATCACACTAGTAATCAAATGGCATCGACAGAAAGTGAGTTCCGGGAGCTTACTTCAGCCATGTGGCTTGCCCTCATGGCAGGGGCTCCCGGAGGCCATTTATCTCCCGAGTCGACGATCTCCCGCATGCAACAGGTTTCACAGGACTGCCTCCGTTCATTTTCCCTTCCCTGGCCTGCTCGATCCCAGATTATCCAGATGGTGAGTCATATTATGGAATAATTTAGATCGTGGACAGCTTGCGAGTTGATTGAATTAACGGAGCGTTTTTTGCGTGTAAGCTATACCGAAGCAATCTACTTAGGCACAGCTAAAGGTCCAGCTTTCCTTTTCATTCTAAATTCTTCGAAATCCAAGAGCCTCCTGTTCCTCCCCTTTTATGACGCGGGTGGTCGACACTACCCTTGGGTTGGGCATTTAATTTGTAGATCCGACGCTTAGATAGCGATTTCGTTGCCTAGGAAATCTTGTACGGCGGAGCTACAAGCAAGCAGGAATGGGGAGTTCAGATTATTCACAGATCAGAACTTGGAAGATGTTCGCACGATCAGTGAGTTTCAATAAAAGCGTTCCAACAGAAGAATAAAAAAATATGAAAGCAGTAAAAATTAGTGGGT
Organism: Nephila pilipes; assembly: GCA_019974015.1. Lineage (NCBI taxonomy): Eukaryota > Metazoa > Arthropoda > Arachnida > Araneae > Nephilidae > Nephila > Nephila pilipes. The sequence continues at coordinate 49,410 of BMAW01072166.1, forward strand.
TCCTGGATTGAAAAATATTTGTTTGCTTCAAACAATAGAAAAATTCTTTTCTGTATTTTTAAAAACTTTTTTTTTTAATTTTAATATTGATTTTAACCAGGGAAAAAAACACCTATATTCATTATTGAATACGAGACCAAGAAAGAAATGCAAAATTGTTTGCATGTTTTGAAAAAGAATAATGATTAGTATTTGCTATCAAGCACTAATTGCTGGATCAAAGCGCCAGAATCGTCATAAAAGTTTAATTTTATGATTGAATTCTCAGAAACAGTTTGCTTGTAAAATAAATATCAATATTTTAAGGATAAAATAAAATCTTAAATTTCGTAAAAGTCACGTGTTTCAAATACAGTAATCGAGACGCATTAGGTCACATTTTTTAGGCATTTTGGATCAGGTGAAGAATGCATATGACTAATTTATTTTTCAAGGGTATGAAGTAAATTTGGCGCCACTGTTTTTAAAATTTTGGGCAAATTTATTTTTGAAAGATAATAAATGCTTTGGTAATTTTGCACTTAATATTTTAGTGGACAGTAACATGATCGATAAAAAAGAAATGTAAACATTGGTCAAACATTTATAGAGATCTGCAAAAACATTTCTTGAATCCTGTTCAAAATGAAAAAATGAATCAAAAATCTTTCTCCAAGACTGTAGATCTCTGAATCAATAAAAGCAGTTGGGTGTGGTGTGGAAGTTAGAGAGGGTGCCAGCTCAGGGTGTCGTCCTCGTCACTTGACGAAGTTCAAAATTACGAGTCCGCCCCAATACTCGATGTTGCTTCTAGTGCGGCATTGACAAAAAAAAGCTAAACTCAATAAAGAAAGAAAACCTCCAAACTCCCAACAAAGAAATAATTGAATGTATATCAATTTGATTGTTAAATTGATATACTCAAATGAAATTAAAATTTAGTTAGTTGATATTATGTATATTATGTTTGACATTAGAAAGAATATCGTAAGAAATTGCCGAAATAATTGTAAGAAATATCTAATTTCATATGTTTCTACCATATATGCAGAAAAAATCCTTCTCTTTGTACGCTGCATTAAAACACAATTCAAGTAGATTGGATGCTGAAAGAAGGCATTAAGTTGCAGATTTCAAAATTATTACAGACAATAAAATACTTTGCAATAAAAAAACAATCACAACCAAGTCATTAAAATTTCTTTTCATTAATTTGTTATATTTAAAAAAATTGTTGCTTTTTTAGCTTGTTATTCATAATTTATATATTAGAAACTCCCCTCCCCAAAAAAAAAAAGAACATTAAGCCAGCTTACCATTCACTAAATCTTACTAGAACGTTTTCCTAATATGATAAAATAAATACAATGATAATTTGTAAGTTTGATTGGGATAAAACTGATCCTAATCTTTTTCTGCTGTTTGATCAAAGGGATTCCTTGAAGATTTGGTAAAAGCACAAGGGTTCCTTCCTCAAAATATAAAGGACGAACTCACCTCTGCTCTAGGAAGTGAAATACCCCATCTACATCCATATTTGTGCTCTGGCAATATACTTCACGATAAATAATTTTAAATTTTTAATGGGGGATATATTATTCTTCAAAATGTAAAGGGCCTAACCATCTTCGACTCGGCTGTTTTCACCTTTCGTTTTCTTTAGTGTTTTTCAAACTTTAAATACATCTTCGTATTATATCTTTTAACAGAAAATTGCCATCGATAACTTCATCTTACATATCTGTTATTACAAAACTGGCAGCAGAGAGAAACTTTTTACTTAATTTTGTCTTTCAAAATAGTACACTTAAAACACTTTAGTTCAATGGAAGTTGACAGATTGTTTCCTCAAAAGAATTCACCTGTATTTGCCAAACAATTTTAAATTTTGAAAAGTATCAACACTGTCAGTTATAACTATACTGAGTTGTTAGTTTATTCTTTAGTAATTAATGATACGAATTAATCTTCATATCTCGTACTATGTTATGATAAAATAAACTGTAGCTCAAATGTTTCTCTTCTATTTCTTGAGTGATTTGCACATAGAAAAATAATGTCTGACTGTAGAAAGCAAGTATGTTTGATCTATAAGAAAGGGTGATTTTTTTTTTTTCAAAATTTAAATAACATGACAAGTAGGGAATCATATAATTTCCAAAATGCACTCTATTTGTGTTGTACGTGTGCTCTGATTTCAAAGTAAACCACCCTACTTTTGAATAGCCGACTTATTATATTCAAATATCATCCTCAACGCAAAATTTAGCGATTTAGCTTCAAACCGTAAAGGAACTAAAATACTTTTAAATAAGTTCAGTCCAAAAGTACAATATAAAAAATAATTTTCTCTACTAATCATAGTCCATCTACAAATTGTACTTAAAACAGCTATATGTGTGTTTATTAGATCAAAAATTCGATTATAACAAAATCTGGTATAATTTTTGGTAGTTTAAATTTCAATAATATGCATATCTTAAAATAATATGTTAGCAAAAAAATCAATTTATGCAAAATTTGTATTTCTTGAATAAAATAAATCCACAGTTCCCTTGTTCTCAAATAAATAATTTATATTCCAAGTGTTTACTTCTGATTTACAAAAAATGCAAAAGAATCGTATATATAAGCAATAATTTTAGTGACACAAATGTTAAAATATCCAGATACATGAAAAATAATATTAATATTTTTTTATTAAATCTTAAACAAAAGCGTCTTTTAAAATTACCTTAATGCTTACCTTTGGAACTTGGTTGTTTATTTAAAAAAAAAGAAATATTTGAAACTTGTCATTTTTTAGTTACAATGGTTTTATACAAAGATAGTAAATATATAGATACAGGAAAAAATTTAATTTATCTCTTAAACTTACTGAGTTATACCAAAATAGACACAACCATTTTACAAATATATCACTTTTGGAAATATAAAAAATGGCTCAAAATAATTAGTTTATATACTTAGAAGATGTGTTTTGATATTCACAACATTCTTTGAAATTACTAAACATTGTGGTAAATTTCATTTCATGCATGTAATCTACTTTTTAAATGAAATTTTCAAGTATTAAAAAATTTAAATCACAATTATTCAGAAATGGGTAGATTTCAATGTTTCTTAAAGAAGATTATATGTAAGATAATTCATTATATAATTAACTTACCCTGAAGCAATTGTAAGCCATTTTGAGGATTATAAATATGTGATCTTCAAATAAAAGTAATTAAAGAGACTTTCAATTTTCACGAAAAGCAGTGATTTTTGGATACCTTAACAAAGTCAAAATATTTTTTTCTAAACAATAAACATTCTGAAGATGGAAGTGTACAAATGGATAAAATGTATGGCAAAAGATAAATATATTTGTTCAAACACATTTTAAAATCCACTAATTTTATACAGAAAAATATTTATACACATATACGGTTTATAATATTGTACAGTGTGATATTTTCCGAAACACGGAGCTGCACAGAGTCCAACATTACAGTTTTTTGTATTCAAATCGTGTTTCTCTTCGAATGCGTTTCCATTATCATTTTTCTGTAAGGGTGCATACCACATTTTCTGACACTCGTTTGTTTTCTATAAAAGGTCACTCACATATGAAGGAAAATGCCTGCCTATTAGGTAACATTTTCATAACACAGGAATAACACAACTGCGAGAACCGGAATCTGTGCCTCCTTCTTCAGGATTAATCGTTCAATCAGTTTCATTCGGAAAACCAATATGTTTTTAAACTCCCGCCATTTTTTTTTGTAAATAACGAAGAATTCTACAATTTGGTTTGTCAAATGCCGAAAAATCTTTTATAATTACTTCCTTTGTTGAGACCGGGCGACAGGATGTAGGATAGACGGTCTGATCTATCACCACCATGGAATATTATAAAACACCACTGCTTTCGGTTTCATCTGCGGAATCCTCCTTCTTGGATTTTCCTTCCATCGCATATCAGGGTTATAGAAAAGTGCTGACATAAGAATTGGTTTTTTATCTTTCCATTTCATCACGCACATTTTACACGAAGGCTATTATTTCACCTTTCTGCAAGTGAATTTTTTAATTGTACATTAAACCTTTTCGGTTTGATCGTAGGTTCCCACAAACATCAGTTTTACTATTAATCAATATTCCGCTAGTTCAGGTGACGTAAAATTGTCCGTTGACAAACAATAGCCTTTTTTTCAGCACCTAATTCATGAAGAAGAATCATGACACTTTTTTTATTTGAAAGCCATAATTATTATAGTCTTGGAAGATTGTGCGCTTTTCCCATGTATATATGAACGAGTTCCAAATATAACCACTTTCAGACTCATAATTGAACAATTTTATTCCAAAACGAGCTCTTTTTTTTTGTGGAATGTATTGGCTTCCATCCTAATCGACCTTTATAGGCTATCAATGACTCATCTACGAGGATATGTTCGGTTTTGGCACATACACGGATTAGATTTCACCAGATCATGAAATTCCTTCAATTTTCCTTAGCTTTGGATTAGAGGATGTAATTCATATCAGAGGCATCATTATTTTCAAAGTGCAGGAATTTCATCAAAATCCGCATCTCACTCATTATTTTTTTTCCAAAAAATGGAGTTGATAGAATTGGTCTTTTTTTGACCAAAACCATTTTTTCCACGGGTTTTGAACGACATGTAACAACAAGAGAGAGAAATCTTTCATCTCTCCTATGTCCGTGTTTTTCCATTTCAGAGCTCTAGAAGCAGGTGTTAGTTCAGCATCTTGAAAAATTGATTCAGCATATCTATTTGTCTCATGACAATAAATAAGAACATTTCTTCATCAAAGTCAAGTTGAAATATTCTAAGGGATCTCAGAATCCCAAGACACTTTAATGCCTGGATTTCCAATGGAAATTTTGGAGGACAGGTTGAAGAATTAATATCTAATTTGACACCAGTCTCTAGCACTATCTAGGCAGTCATCATCCAACTCACTTTCTGGATGAAATTCTTCCTCTGAACTTTCCTCCTCGTCAAACATTCATTTTTCAGAATCACTATTCATTTTAAAGTAAGCCAAACGAAGCAGCACTTCTTGATACTAAATGACAGGTAAATGGTAACTACATTTAGACAAGCTTTTAAAGGAGAGAGGGTTCAATGAAGGCTGAGGAGGATTCTGTTGCGTAAGTAAAGACCAATAGAAATTGAGAGATTGTTATATGGAATAGATCATTCAGCAATAGCGATGATTCTGACATGGAAGGAAAGGGGAAGTATGAAGGAGCATACAAATGGGCACTAAATCTTTTACTTAGATCTAACACCAATGTCGTATTCTGTAGCACGAAAAGAGAAGCATAAAAACACTATTTCATGTGCTAAACCCGTGAGTGTTGGTTTGTGTTTTCTTCCAAAAGGGTGTGGTGCTTCCAAAGATATGAATCTAAAAATATTGACCGTTTGTAAATATATTTGCATATAGGACTCGTGCATATAGAACTGTAAATATTTATTGATCTAAAATCATATATAATCAAGATATACTTTTATCATTCATGAGAATTCTATAGGCAACAAGGTGATCTTCTCTTTCGTGAAAAATAAAATAAAATACGTAATTAAAAATTTTTCCAAAGATATATAAAACACTTATCTTACAAAAATCTTATAAAGTAGCACATATTTAAGTTATCAACTAAACATTGAACGAAAGAAATGAAGAATCAATTAAAAAATTATGAAATAAATGGGTTTAAAGAAACTTAATACACAAATAAACTGCATAAAACATATGATATGGTATTTTGATGATAATCGATAATGTACGAATTGCTTTTTTTTTTTTTTTTTTTTTTTTCATTTCAAAACAAATTATCATTTAAAATATTTTGATAACTTGGACATTGAAGCCGTTCCTAGATTCTTTTTTTTTGTATTAGTATCATATATTTTGTTACTAAACTTTGTCCAACACTTACAATAGAAATTCATTGCAGATTATACACATAACCTAAGAAATGTCTTATTTGCTTTGTCTTAATAAGATGGAAACTCATTTTAAACATTCTTCCGAATCATGTTTTTACTTCTGAAAACCTATATTGCTCTAGGAAAAAAAATAAACATGACTAGAAGATAATTAGCAAATTGTGCCAAAAGCTCTCGTTTTCAACCTCAAATGATAGATTTCGGGATCCCGAAATGATGCAATTCTGTTCTGGTATGAAGAGAAAACTTTACTGGGAGATACACTCCCTACTAAATAAGCGAGTGCAAACTTTTTTTATGATAAAAGCTGCATTTAGATGGAATTTTTTTATTAACGTCGCACTAGAAGCAACACGAAGGTCATTGGCAACGACTCGTAGGTTTTGAACCTCAGGTCAAGGAACGTAGGGACGACACCTCAGTCTGGCTCCTCCCTCTTCCTAATTTCCAGCCACCACCCATGTGAGGACTTTAATGGCCTAATAGATTTACTCATCAGCCCCGGCTCACTAACGGGTCTTTTGGACCCAGGATCGAAACTCGCGGCCTGCCGCATTTGGATGGGAATGGGTTGGAACTTTAAGAGTTTGCATAAAATTGCCAATATAATTCATAATATTTTTTAGGAGTACAAAAGGATGCAAAGGAATATTTTGGTAGTACAGATTTTAAAAAGGAATATGGTTTGCGAAAATGGAGTTCAAAACTCACAGAAGGAGTACGGTTGGTTACTCTATGGATATTGTTATCTCGCAACACTATGAATTGGTCCATTCTAAAACCTTTGTTACTTAAAATGTGTTATTTTTTACATTTCCTGAAACTGATAATTGACAGGTGTATTTCCCAAAACGCAGTGCCCTAAGCTTTTTTGCACAAGTAGTTCCTACCTAAAGGCTGACTTACCTAATCAATTGAGATATGACGTATTCTCTTCAAGATTATGGCCTGCAGATTATTCCATCTATTTAGATCTAAGTTTTTATATCTTCTACATCAATATGATAACAGAGTACAATTTATTTAAAATTAGTAAAATTGAACATTTGCGATAATTTCCTATATCTATTTAATAATCTGTGAATACATCAAACATTACTTTATTATGTTGACGCTTTATTTAATATTACGTATAAATATAACAACAAATTTCGAACTGAATTTTAAAATGATTTTTCAGGAAACTATTGTAGATATGCTCATAATTTTTGTATACCGAGTTTTAGCATCTCAGCTCTGAAAGCTTCCAATAATATTTTAGTTTTATATTCATCAAATTTCAGCCCTACTTTTTTTTTTGTAATAACGTGTGATTTTTAACGTGTTGTAAAACTTACGGAATATAGAACAAATATGCGGCGAGAAACATATATAGAGATTTTGATTTTTATATTTTCATAGAATTGTAGTTTTTGTGATTAATAATTTTTAACTTTGAATGTAACATGCATAAATATTTTTATCGTAATTTGAAAAGCAGATTTTCAGGGTAGCATATGTAAAATTCCTAGTTGTATTATTTGTTAATATTACAAAAAATGTCCATTTACATTACATGTCTTCAGTTCTCCTTTAACAGAAGATTAATTATAAGAGTATTTACACATGTGGATACTTTTAATTTGAATCTTCAAATAATTGAGTGACCAAAAGTATCTGTGCAAATAAAAGTACGTTGACACTCAATGCGTATGAACAAATATAAATGTGTGCCGACGCTTTTAATTTACTAATTATTCGAAAATCAAGTTTACAAATATTAATTTGAGGGGAAACCTCATTCTTCTTCTCTTTGAGGAAGATTATCATTTATTTAAAATTTGATGTATTTCGAAACATGACTTAAAAATATCGTGTGTAAGCTGCCTGAATATCCTGGTTTTGAATTCTGAAGAAAAAAAAACAAATTTAAAAAAAAAAGTTTGTTTTTTTTCTGGTATTATTTTATTAATGTATTAGAATTTTGAAAAGTAATGAAATATAGAACTTAAAATTATTCATTTGTAATAATTGAAAATCTTACAGCGTTTTGATTTTGACTCTCGTTCATTTTTTTTTTTTTTCTTTTTTAGTTTTTGACACTTTATTGAAATACTATTATTTTAAGAACTGAAAGTAGTGGATTAAAGAACATATATGAAAGAATAGAATGTATTTATTGTTTTCATACATTACTGCATTTAAACATAAATTTTTTATATATATTTAGCGATGTTTTTCGAGATTTATAGATATAATATAAAAAACTTAACTCTATCTGATAATTTTAAAGTGAGGGGAAAAAAGTTGAGTTGTTTAGCAATCAATAGAAAACATAGAAAAAAAGTAATTTGTCAACAATATAAAAAAGTAGGTTTTACTCTATCTAACGATGCTAGATTCAAATGAATATTGAATTAAAAATAGGAATAACTAGTTAATTTTATGATTGAACTTAAAGCGTTTTGTAGTTGGTTTAAATAAAAAATTTTATATCGAAAGTCTGATGGGAGGACGCACTTGTCTTATATAAACCCAATAAAATCTAAACTCAAGTTGACCGACAAACACACTTGAGGAATCTTCCCTTCCCCTCTTGAACGAATGTCTCAATGCGAAAATCAACCTAAGGGCAAGAGTGGGGTTTACTTGTGAGCCATAAAATTTCCTGAATCAAAGTTCATTGTGTGTCCGCACCCTCCCAATTCTAACAAGATAAACTTCAAAGGGAAAGTGATGCAGAAAACCCGCGCAAACGGATCTCGAATACATCCTGTGATGGCGAAAATATATGGCTCTAACATCGGTGCGCTCACATCGCAGGATTATGCGGCGAAACGCTTTCGAATTCTCTCGGACAGTACGGAAAAATGCGTGTGGAAACACTTAGAGGTTAAAGAGGCGTTGTAACATGTGGAACGAAGATCTCGCTTAGGACCTCACACGTTACTTCTATTCCTCAATGACCGACCTTATCACATCATGCATTCATGTAAGAGTGGCCTAATAGGGTAAAAATCCTCCATTTATTTGTAATTTTCCTACAATAAATGATTATTTTTCTTTGATTTTGTACTCATTTCCTATATCAACGTTGTAAAATTTCGTTTATTCTGACAACACTTTCTTGGTGCCCAAATTTTAATGGGAATGAGTATATAGTATATATATATATGCACCATATTTGGCACAGTTATACCATGTTTTTTTTTTTAAATTTGTCTAGACACCCAGTCCTCCCAGTCGTATCGTATGGAAGTTTTGTGACATCGGGCTATTCGCGGTTTCTCTTCACTAACCTTGGGGACTTTTAATTGAGATTGATTGCTTTTGCTAAACAACCTTTGCCCAACCAAAAATGAAACGTGAATATGCTGATAGGAAGCAGGCAGAAATGAAGTGAAGCGGGAGAGTTAGGAAATATATAAACTCCGACTGAAAGTCTCGATAGTAAAGCTGAGGGAGAATATATATATAGAGAGGCTGAAGGAGAAGTGGAAAGAATCTGAAGGAAAAGTGGAAAGAGAGGTTGCAGGAGGAGTTGAAAAGAGAGATTGAAATAGACTTTAGGATTAAAGGCGTAGTATTTACAAAGATTTAGTGTTCCAGAATGCTACATTAGTTGCGGAGTTTAAGTTGCAGTCGAGGAAGGATTAGTGGTAAGAGTCTGTTAGATTACTATTGGTGGGTTGAATTTGGGTAGTAGAAATCTTCCCCTGGAGAACATATATAGTTGTTGTTATAGTAAATAGAAGTTAATAAATTCTGTAAATATTGTTCTAGTGTCTCTTTGATTGGTTATTGTGTCTTAGTGTTTGATAATTAAATCTAGTTATGGCACAAGAGGCAGCCCGGGTCAGGCGGGCGTCACACTTTGAAAAGAGGAATAACACCTCAGTTGTTAACCAAGTTATTTAACGAGAATCAAAATTGCGAAGTCCGTTGCCAAGTATACTAATGGAATTTAAATGAATAATTTTAAATGCTCTAAATAGAAATTTTCTGTATATACTTCTCTGATCATAATTTTGAAGGAATAAACATCATTTGTGCATTGATTATACATGGATAAGAGGTGTAGCCTACTACTTTCCCTGCTTATTTTTTTATTTATTTTTATTTTTGTGTGTTAGTTTCATTTGTTTCTAAGCAATTCTCAAACAGCGTATGATGGACATTTATACACATGTAATGAAATAAGTTTTCTAATTTTAGATATTAAGCCTAATTCGTGAAAAAAATTTCTCTAAAATCGGGTATTTATTAAAATATTTTGGTATTTACATATACTATTTAAAATGCATTAAACTTAATATATACAAAAGAAAAAAAAAGATTTAATCGAAAATTGAATATTTTATACATAAAATTACATAAAAAATCATACTTTTAAGAAAATACAAAATATATTTACATATGATACATAAATTTCATAGTGTAATGATGTATCCTTACATGGAATATATAGATATAAAAGATAACTCTTATTTTGTTGTATTGTACATTTATAAAAAAAATCAATGCATAGTCAAACGTCATATGTCTTACGCACATATTCTGACGAATCACGCAAGATTTTGAGCAAATTGCACATCTTAGTCCTTTTTTTTTACTTTAATGTCTATGTACAGTTTTGGATTATTTTCGCTAATATTACTGTCAGATTTATTCATTATTTCACAAATATCAGTATCAGATAAATATTTTCTTTTCGTCATCTGTCGCATCAAATAAAAACCGACTGAATGAAATAAACAGCTGAAAGCATCTGCTACCTTAATTCCTAACCCCCATAAAGGGCCATAAATTCTCCTTCGAACTTCTAAAAAGCAAGCAAGAAAGAAAAAAGCAAACCGAAAACAAGTGCACGCTTTAAATCATGTTATTACATTTGAAGAGCGTACCGCAACACGTGCTTTTAACAATTACCCCCCTCCTGGTAGCCATAAGTGAAATCCAAGCCCATATCTCCAAGGTCTACACTCCAAATAACCTATCTATATAGATTTCGAGGTATTGTAACTCCATATAGTAACAATAAAAAAAAATCAAATAAAACATTCTCATTAAGCGTATCTCTATTGATACTTTGTGCCGTAGAAGACACTCACCGAGCGTATCGCTTGTGATACGCTGGGAGCGAACAGGTTAAGTAAGTACGTACCCCGAAATATCATAGTGATCTTTTTCTCATGGTGTTTACAGTCCTTGGTAAAAATTGGTGACACCTTTACTGGAATACCCTAGAAATCATTCTCTATTTTTGATCTCCCTTCTTGTCAATCATCTTCGTTTTGTTACTCATTTTTTTTTCAAACGCCTAGATCACGGTTATATCTTGTGTGAAGCTGCATAACCACACATCTGGCTTTTGAGCCTTTAAACTGCACCATTACTCCGTCATTTCATCATGAGTACCACATTATGCGCACGCCAATTATGCGCAACTAAAACAGTAATAACTTACAGACCCCTCGAAAGAGGAAACACTTTGCAGAATAAGATCGGGTTTGGTAACATTTTGTCACTTACCTTGAATATAAAATCAAACAGGAGCTACTGCTGATTTATATCAAAGTGCAATGAATGAGTAGTTGGTGTAATGAGTGACTTTACAAACATTTTGTTTTCTTTTTTTTTGGAAAACAGATCGCTATCGCTAGAAAGTGTTGTTTTTGGACAGGAACTTTCAGTAAATTTGTAAGTATTAGCGATTGGTCCTTTGTAGAATAAAACCGATTGGTAGAAGTACCCCCTAAAGAAGAAAAAAAGGAGTGTTCTACATTTTAACCCACTTTCCCTTACAGACAAAAATGCAAAAATATTGCTACTGTCCCCTTCTGTACCAAATAATCTAATTGTAACAACTAATTGAATCAATCTATAAAAAATAGTCGTTGAAGCCCAAACTTAAATTGATAATCCTATATTGTGATTCTCATTGCCAAGCGAATGAAGCGAAGATCTAGAATTTCACGAATACTGTAGTCTTAACTGTAACTTAACGAGCACTAAGTGTATATAATTATATTACAATAAATGTAATTAATACGATTATTTCTCCTGAACATCGAAAATTATTCATAATCACCAATACATTTGGTATATGTGATAAATTACTAAATATTTATCAAATTCACCAGTTTGTTTACATATTCTCTGCAACTTAATATGAAAGTAATAAATGTTCATAACGTTACCGAATGAGTGAAATATTTTACCAAATGAAGAAACGTAAAGTGAAAGTGATAAAAGTCGATAACATTACCAAAATTTTAAGAATTACTTTAATTTTAAAATTTCTAAACATAATGTGAAGCCCAGTAAACTGTTTTACACATTAAATAATTAACGGGGCGAGGAAGCAGAATTTTGCACATTTATATGAAATAAATTATTAACTAAAATTAAATAAATTAATAATTTAATTAATTTTTTTCGGCCGATCAGATCGACGTTTGCCTTTTTTCGGAGCAAATCACAGGAAACACTCATTGTTTTATTTGTTGCTTGGTTTCTAGAGTATAATGATGAACCCAAGTCTTATCAACGATGAAGAATAAACGGAGCACCAGTAAAATATTGATTTGGCAGGCAATGGCTATCAAATAAAAACTTTCCTATGAATACGTGTCAAATTTGTTTTGGGGCCATTTAATATATGACAACACAAAAGGGTAACATCAACATAACTTCGCATCGCAATCCATCAACAAAAACCGATACTTTTTAAACCATACATATTCTATCGTCGAAGTAGCTCAGTGATCATAGTCGTAAACTTGAGACTAGTATTGTTTTCGTCGAGTCGTGGTTTCGAGCCATGATGCCATTAAAGACCCGCCGTGTAGAGGGGCTGATAGTTACATGTTAAATCAGTCGAGATCCCCAGACCTCCCATTTGTATGGCGGGGAAATTTGAAAAGGTAGGTTCTAGCTCAAGTGTCGTCCTCGACACTTCACCAAGGTTCCGTCATGAATACCCCTCATGTTGCTTCTAAATTCTGCGTTAATTAATCTACCAAACATCCTATATGTCTTTTGGGGAAGAGCTCATTGGCGATACTCGGAGGCATTCCGTAGCTTAACTTGTCATGTTTGCACATTGACTTCTATTAATACGACTATTTTGGTCCTTGAAAGCATTTATTGAACATAATTAAAACACTAGTTCATATAAAATAGAAGATAAATTTTTAAACTTTCGAAGTAGTTAATAAATACCGTGAAATGTATATCTGTAAAACTTAAGTTGAATTTATATTGAGATTAAATAGCTATAAATCAAAGATAGAGGAAACTGTAAATACTTACCTGGTTTTATACGTCAAGAAATAAAAAAAAAATTACTTTCCTTCCCCAGAGGTGTTTGGTTTCTCTTGACTCAAGAATGATATATTGTATTACTTCGTCGGCAGGAGTAAAAAAGATTTTGATGTTGAAAAGTTTGTGATTTCTGGTACTTTGGAGACATTGTGGCTTAATATATCAGAGTGGAGTATTTATTTACTTGACGTAAAAAAAAGACTTGTGAGTTTTTTAATGCTTATATCCTAGAATTAAAAGTTTACTTTGATTTACATATGAGTCGCTTAAAAGCCAATGTGGGTATGTCCTGAAAACAAAAATTGAAACAATAAATGTTTTTTAATACATACATTTTTAAAACATTTTGTTTATTAATTTGATCAGAAAAGTACACAATATTTTTTCTAAGAGTAGGCTCTGCAACGAAACAAGATGTATACAGGATGTAAATAAAGATACATTTACTAAGACAATAGTAGAAATACTTTTTACTAGTTGAAAAAGATAAGAAATTTGTGTAAAAAATAAACAATAACATTTGATGTCACAAGTATTATCTTTGTTCAGCATAACAAACATCTTCAGAGTTACCTAAATTTAAATTTTGATATCCACGTGTTGTACTTAATTAGTATACTGTAAAAGTCGTGTTTTAAAGGAGGTAAATACTTTAAAAATAATCGTGCCTTTTTTCCCCCTTGAAATTTTGTCCTACTATTAAGATTGAATAATGATTGATTTATATTTTTGAACATTGTTGGCTAACTTATTTCATTTTTTCTTATGTCAATTACGTGAAAGGTATTATCATATTCAAATTTATTTTTTACGTCCTTACTATAAACCTGTTTTTATCACATTAGAAACTCAGATTTTTTACATTTATTAAAGAAAAATTATTAAAAGTTTTCATACACATGCTTGGACAATGATACAATGTACAGATGCACCTAGTTTGGCACACCATAACCACGTCTAACTCTAGCGTTATCATCACTTACTCGCCCATCTCATTGTCCCTTTCATAACTGCATTTATCTTCCACCCGGTGCATCTGAGCCCGAGTGTAAATGCTTCTTTTGTATTTATGGAATTTCTCGAGTGTGGCTGTATGCGAGTGAAATTGGCTCGACAAGGATTGTGACAAATGATGTTTTATTCAAAAATATTCAGGACAAGAAGAATACAGGCAGCAAAGCCTGGATGGATTAACAGTACAAACAGGAGAAACACTTGTAATAGACCAGTGACACAGCAGGAATAAAGATACACTTGTAATAACAGCCGCAGCATTTTTATTAAATTACAGCTCAGCAGCTTGCTTGATCGCTCTGAAAAAATTCGGCACAGTAATATTCTGCATTTTCAATGCAGACTCCAGCAGTCTCCTGCAGAATCGCTCGACTACACTACTTACTCAATTCCTCGGCAGATTCACTCAGCAGATGCTGCTCGCTTCCAATCCGATCACCGATTGATGCCTCTGGCTTCACCATTCTACGTATTTTTGCTTCTACGCTCAGATATGGCGTCATGGGGAAGATTCTGATAAGCTCGTAATATTAATTCCATTTGAGATATCATCAAGATTCCAACATCCTTTTGTCAACAAAGTCGAAATGTTTCTCGTCAAGTTTGAGAGGACATTTCTTAAGCTTTCCTTGACTGACCGATTCAATATCTGTAAATGTCTCTTTCCTCTTATAAAAGTATCAATGCAGGGGAGAGTCATTGTATATTCGCAACTGAACTAAATAAATGAGAGATGAATTTTCTTATCGACAAGACATCATTCGTTCTTCTTGCGGCAGTCCCATGAAAG
The DNA here is from genome assembly GCA_019974015.1 of Nephila pilipes. Classification (NCBI taxonomy): domain Eukaryota; kingdom Metazoa; phylum Arthropoda; class Arachnida; order Araneae; family Nephilidae; genus Nephila; species Nephila pilipes. Next base: position 64,467 of record BMAW01072166.1, read on the forward strand.
ATTAAAGATTTAAAGAAAGATTCTATTAAAATTATTTAACTTGGAGGTGTTGCGTTATAAGTCGCAATAAATGTCTGATTCCAGTTCAGAAGGTAAAAAATATTACACAGAAAAGAATGAACACACTCATGCCAACAATAACGATAATTTATTAAAAGCTTTTAAAATAACTTAAATGATGGACAAACAGAACTGTGAAACCAGAATGAGGTTCCTCTTTCATTCCCTGTATGCTTTCCAGTGCTACCTTAGATAATGGTAGCAGAAGGAATACAGTTCACTTCAGCTTTACTTCGCTTACACTGGCTTGCCTTGTCTGAATAGTAGGCTCTTCCTCATTGTGGTAGAATTACAGTAGGCTTGTGATGATTACCAGTCTCCACAAAGGTGATATCTTTAATTTAACTTAGCCAAAATGGTTACAACTTCTCAAGATTAGTGATTGAAAATTTTCAACTTACAGATTTTCCTTTTCAAACACATGGAACTTAAATATAGAATACTTAAAACAAAACAGGAAGGAAAGAAGATGAAGTGATTCTTCTTCTTCCTTTTTGGATGAAAGTAGCTTACTGAAGTTGTTTAAATATTGTGAAAAATGTATTGAAACAAAAACTAACTGGAAACAATTTTAGAATAGATATAAACACTATGAAATATTATTATAGCTCATATTATTATTATGAAGAAATAAATAAAATCCGAGATTGGAATTACAGCATAGGCAACAAGAAGAATATTTGGAGAAAAGCGATGGATAGTCGTAAATTACAAGCGTGTTATTTATACAGTGCCTATTCTGTACTTTTTAAATATTGGCTTGTTTTCTTATGTTAGGATAATATATTTATTTTCTTCTAGAGGATTTATTTATCTTTTTAGATCAAACATTATGTAATAGTTTGCCATCATTTGCAAAAGTAATTTTCATGTTAAAGTTTATAATTTATTCCACTGCAGAGTAGTGCTTTTAGTTTTTTGACTATAACCAACCTTAAATATATGGAAGACGCTTACGCCTTAGTATGTTTCAAAATTTCAATTCATTTTATGCTGAAATTTTGGCAGGGTACAACGTGCATTAAATCATTTTTAATTTTTTTTTTGTTGTGTATTGGTTTCTTCTAAATATTGTATATGGCTGTTGTGCATTTTGAGGTTTCAGAATACAGCACACACCAGTAACATAGCACTACGAATTAGTGACACAGCAAGAACTAAAACAGCACTTGCACATATCAGCAACACAAATACAAAACAGCACTATTGATGACAGTCACACTAACAGAACATTCAATAACGTTCATCTCAGCAGCTTATTTGTTCACACCATGGGAAAATCTCCAGAGTAAAATTTTGAGTGACTTCTACAGCCTCCAATAGTTCCGACAAAGTCCCTGGCAGATACAGATTACTTCAAGCTTGGGTGAGTCCGAAAGCTTCTCTCGGTCAATTCCCAACCGATTCCCTGGAGATTTGCACATCTCCGTGTACATAGCCGTTCTGGTCAGTTGTTACGTCACTGAGAAAATTCAAAGAAATGTCCATAACTTTCACCCTAATTGAGATATCGATAAAATTCCAGCACTTCCAAAACACCATTCAGTACATAATAATGTATCTCATTTTTTTGCTGAAGTCGCTAATTTTTACTGCCAATTCACCAAAATGGATGGCAAATTCATCTCCAACGCTTAGGGTCATTGCTTAAGTTTTCTTTGATATTCTTTAAGATCACAAGAAATGTCCTTTTACTTTTACAAGAATAACGTTGCAGGGAAGCGTCATCAGAAGTTAGTAATAATATCATTATAAGAATTCCCGATATTCCACTAAAAAGCTCATATGTCGAGTTAGAAAAAAAAGTTTGATGAACTGGATGAAAAAATTGCAAGATTTTTGTTCTTTTTAAAATATATGTATCAGTCGATCATTTTTGACTCATTTTCTTTGATTTTTCCTTGACATGTAAGTTAAAAACAGAACTGTAATATAGGTATAAAGTTCTTAATTTGTTTCATTTGCTTATTTATATGAAAAACTTCATGAGAATGTTTGCTTGAAGCACAAAATTTTTCATGAACTAAATTTAAATCTAAACGGAAGGCATCATAATCTAATAGCATCAACAAAATCAAAAATCCTTTTACGAATAAAAGTTGTCTATTCCGTTGTTTGTACTCGGGATAAAAATAGTTTGGTATTATTGGATCAATCCCCTGTTTCCTAAATCAATAGGTTAGCAAAAGGTGGACGAAAAATAAATAAATAAAATGTCACAGAAAAGATTTCTTAAGCTACAGAAGCATCGCTGACAAATACTTTGAAAAGTTTTAATGCCTGTAAGGAGAAACGGAAAAGTTTTCAACTTTTGCTTCCTTTTATACTTTGGAAATCTGAAGATAGAATGGAACGATCAGTAAAGAAAAGTGAGTTTGGACGGTGAATGTATTTAATGAAAAACCCAAACAGGAATATTACTCCAACTATGTGTACTATCTATTGGTATATCTAGGAACGTGGAAAAGGTTTGGGAGGTACGCCAAGAAAGTGCCAATTAAAATAAATTATCCCATATTTCATATCGTTTTTATTCCATAAATCTTGTGTCGGAGCATAATATTTCTTCTTTGCGTTTGTTGAGCTTATAAGATAATAGAAACACTATATTTTCATCACCAATTTAGGCTTTGTTATCATTTCTTTTCGTTCCAAATTGATTCTTGGATTGGAAACAATAAAAGGAACACATATTCTGATATAATTGAGAATAAAATCGTAACGTACTTATGTAGATCATCAATTTTTGATTACACATTAAACTCGAATTCTCAAAATTCGGCTAGACTTTTTTTTATTTTCGATTACATCATTTACTCTTCTTAAAAATAATGCGACTCACCGAATGAATCAATTTCTGGAAATCATGAACTGTTTTTTAAAATGTTTTATTACAAATTATATATATATATATATACAGAGAGAGAGAGAGAGAGGAAAAAAGAGATATACTTTATTAGCCTTTGGAACTATATCATTTCTAGGCGTAACACAACAAACTTCTTACTTGCATGAATGGTACAACAAGATGTGTTTTACAATTTGTAAGAATTTCAGGACATTTGGAAATTGCAGATAGAAGTAACGCCATCTGGAATCTGTATAAACTGTACACAGAGCTTCTTATGGAAACTGTACACAGAGCTTCTTCTTTGGAATTTGCATTCGAACGAAGGTTCTTTGCATTAACCCTTTCGCTACCAAAGGGAGAAAAAAGAAGTGCTTCTCTAGGCCCGCGGCTTCTTACCGCGGAGTGTCTCGCTGTGCCCAGGCAATTTTAGAAATTAAGCCTAATTCGCGAAAACAATTTCTCTAAAATCAGCTATTCATTAATTACATATATTATTTAAAATGCATTAAACTTAATATATACGAAAGAAAAAAAAAGATTTAATCGAAAATTGTATGTTTTATACATAGAAATAACATCATTTAAGAAAATACAAAATATACTTATATTTGTTACATAAATTTCATGGTGTAATGATGTATCATTACACGGAATATTAAGAAATAAAAAATGAATCTTATTTAACTGTATGGTATTTTTAGAAAAAAAAAAAAAAAACCTTCAATACATAGTCCACCATAATATGTCTTACACACATATTTTGTCAACTTTTGTAGCTCCACGCAAGATTTTGAGCAAAGGGCACATCTCCTTCGTCCTTTTTTTT
>BMAW01072166.1:68303-83878 GCA_019974015.1 Nephila pilipes
TGTCGCAAACGTCTAAATATTGCATTGTTAGGCGAGTACGAACGATTCCCGAAATTTCAAAGCTCTAGCTTGATGGGAAGTTGGTTAAATTAACGATCGAAAATTTGATGACACACACACTCACACACACACACACACCAAGTGAAATTCAGAAAAACGTTGTAAAATGAATCTTATTTAACTGTATGGTATTTTTAGAAAAAAAAAAAAAAAAAAATTCAATGCATAGTCCACCATCACATGTCTTACACACATATTTTGTCAACTTTTGAAGCTTCACGCAAGATTTTGAGCAAAGGGCACATCTCCTTCGTCCTTTTTTTTTATTATTATTTTACTTTAATGACTATGCACAGATTTGGATTATTTTCCCTAATATGACAGGCAGATTCATTCATAAGTTCGCAAATCTCAGCATCAAATAAATACTTTCTTTTCGTCATGACCGTCGCAACAAATAAAAACCGACTGAATGAAACGAACAACTGAGAGCATCTGCTAACAAAAGCCCAAACCCCCATAAAAAGCCATAAATTCTCCTTAGAACTTCTGAGAAGCAAGAAAGAAAAAAGAAAACCGAAAGCAAGTACACGCCTTAAATCATGTCATTACATTTAAAGAGCCACTCGCAACATGTGTTTTTAATAATTACCCCCTCCTGGTAATCAGATGTGAAATCCAAGCCAATATCACCAAGGTCAACACTCCAAATAACTTATCTATATAGATTTCGCGATATTGTAACGCAATACAGTAATAGTAAAAAAATTAAATAAAACATTCTCATCAAGCGTATCTCTATTGATACGTTGGGCCGTAGAAGACACTCACGGAGCGTATCGCCCGTGATACTCTGGGCACAGGGGGGCAAACACGAGCGTACCGAATGTGACACGCTGGGAGCGAACAGGTTAAGATCGTGTTATACCTCGTGTATGAAAGATGAACTCATTCCAGCACGCGTTGGAATCTTGAAGTATCAAAGTAGTTACCTATCAGGACTAGGGATTCGTTGAGATCTAATGACGCAATATGGAATCGATTAGACACCCGCGTTCTCTACATAATGCAGGATCTCAGCGACCCCGGTCACTAATGCGTGTGAGAACATACAAGTTATGACTAGCAAGGAGACCTATGCTGTTACAGAAGAAATATGCAGGTGCCAAACGACAATGACCAACAGCTGTTTAGAGTAAGACATTCTCTTTCGAATGCAGTGCCTCTCTCTTTTGTAATCTAAAACTTATAGCTGTAGCCATCCTTCGCATTAAAATTATTTTTTTGTTTCTTTGGAAACACGATAAGTGCAGCAGTATATCAACTAATTGTAGTAAAATTGCACTTGAAACGTGAAAAAAACCGCTTCTGAAAATTGTAATATATTTAAAGAGTATGGCAAAGAATGCTTATCACGTGCATATGTATTTGAGTGGCTTAAGCGTTTTCAAGAAATCCGAAAATACGTTAAAGGTGATTCACACCCAAATCACCCTTCCACATAAAAAACGGATGACAATTTCGAAAAACTGGGTAATATGGTTCGATCTGATCGTCAGTTAAGTATTCGTGCGATTGTTGAGACTGTAGAATTTGACAAAGAATTCAAACGGTAAATGGTTCCAACAAGACCATGCACCAGCCCACTCCACATTATCTACAAAGAGGTTTCTAGCCAAGTACAACCTCCCAGTGTTAGACCATTCACCTTATTCGCCGTATTTTGCGCCATGCGACCTCTATCTGTTTACTAAGATGATATTTGTATTAAAACGAACAAGATTGTAGTCCGTTGAAACTGTGAAAGAGAAAGTGGGTCGCGTCATGAAAGGGCTGACAGGAGACTTCCAGCACTGTTTCGAACAATGAAATATTCACATGGGGCTTTGTAGGTATAGAGAAGGGGTATATATTGAAGCTGATAATAAGTAAATATATATGGCATCATAATAAAATATTATACTGTGACAGCGTCTTATTTAATAGCCACACCTCATACATGCTGTAAGCGTGGCCTTCCTAGATCGTATAATCATTTGGAAATCTGGAACGGCATTTTCCCCTTCACCTTAAGGAACCGAATCTGCTGGTACCTGGTGGCATTCGAAATCTCAAGGAAATCAATTAAAGATTTTCACTACAAGTAGATTTTTCCACCGACAGAAACAAACAGGCAAGCAATCTACTATCAAGAATTTTGTTTTGAACGCAGTGCCGCTAATTTGTAACATGAGACTATTCGCGATTTTCTCTTCCTTAACATTGGATACCTTTCAGAAATTTGAATTGAATAACTGATAGATATTATATATTGGAATTAATCATTGTAAGTAATCGTTTATAATGAAGTATTTGGATGTGACTCTTGATCAGAATAATAAAAATCGAATCTGATGTAATGTAGAAGTACTTGAATCGAAATGAGCTATTAGGTATGATAAGATTTTATTATTAGAGTATCAACTAGGATTAATCGAGTTAAAAGAGATTCGAGAGGTAGAGAGAGAATGACTTCTTACAAATTCTATGTTATTAGTTAATAAACTATGTTCTGTTCTTACATTCTTCAACTTGTATCCCTCCAATGTTGTTTTTATTTCAGGACAAAATAATGAACAGCCGGGATGGTTTTAGGAACAAATATTATTTAATACTTGACACATTTCACAACACCAGACAGGATACAAAACATATATAAAATAAAAATTCACGAACATACTACATCATTCTGCTAAGAAGTCTTTCGCCTTCCATCGTGCTTGCGCTTCTAACCAAAAAGAACAAGTGGCCTCATCTGGCTACAGTTTAATGGTACAAGAAAGGTTGCGCTAAATTACGGTGTTACAAACTTTAGTTTTGAACATACTGACTATTTAATGTGGATGTAGAGTTATATATAAATAATTTAGGAAATATCTCACAAACGTTGTTGAAGAAAATTATCTTTGAGCATCAGATGTTCAATTCTCTTACTCTTTGGACATTTTGGGTCCCTTTCGTATGCTGATACTCTATGAAGACCCACAATGACGAAAAAAATTAAATGAACAAGAATAAATTTCATATATTATTCATCAAGAGCGAATATATCTATTGAAGAAATAGATTCTTAATGCTCTTGTAAAAACTTTCATAAGTGGAAAGAAGGGAAGATAAGGTGAGGAAATCCTTTAACTAAAAGTGAAGGGAAATTCTCGCTAATACTTCAGTCACTAGAACGATAATTCACTCGACTCTAAACATCGTCTTTGAGGACATTAAACGACGTTTTAATGATCTCTTAACGGCCCTAAAGAGACCTTTAAGCGGTAAATTGAGCTCCGCTAACGCCGCAATCTTCCTCTTCAAGCAATCTCTTAGTTTTACCCAAGGAAATACCTTTAAAAACCTCTCTACTTGGTAAGGGATTTTAATTATTAAAGCTTTAATAAAATGCACAAAATTACATGAATGGCGAAACAAAGTTACAATATTTAATAATAAAAGAAAGCGTTTTGTGTATTGTTTAGTATGGAATCAATCCTTTATCGTACAAGTATTTCTACAGAAAACTTCATATGATCAAACATTTTGTGAAAATATGATTAAAATTAGATCCCACTCCATTTAGGTATTATCAAAAAATGTTCAATAACTTAAAGATAATTAATTTCTTAAGAATAATTCCCATGAAAAGGGAAAAAATAATAATCTTTCCATTTAACATACTGATAAAATCTGATTTGAAATAATTGCTAGCTTATATTATGAAATTTATCAGCTTGTTTATTCAAATTACTTATCCGCTATTCACATATCACTAAAAATTGAAATATTTTTTTCTTCTTTCATGTCCATACGAGTATGTCTGTAAAAAACTGTACAAATGAATATGGTTAAATGGCTTTTTCCTTAATTAGCAACAAGGTTTTTTAAGTCAAGAATGGTGAATTACATATACAGTCGGTTTTTTTTAATATGTTAAGAAAGTTTTAATTCTTTAAGACTAACGAAAAAAGCAGTTCATTCACATATTTTCATGAAATCATTCGTAGTAATCTTTTATTCATCGTTTATAATACGTGAAGAAGAAAAGAAAGTTCACTGCTTGATTTTGACAATATGATACAAAAACAAAGATTTTCATACAGTACCGTGTTCGGAATTGGAAATGGGGTATTTTGAGTGGGAAATAGGAATAGAGAGCTTAACTCATCGTAACATTGCCATTGATAATTTTTCTTTTTTCTAAGATTCTTATGAGTATGACTTCCTTCGCTTCCCAAAAAATGTCATCTCCATAACTTTTCCGAACGATGACACCGTATTTGGTTTTTTTGAAGCGGATTTACCGAAAGAAGTCTATTGTTTTAATTTTTGCTTGGTTTCTGGTGAAAAATGATGAATCCAGGTCTCCCCTGAGGTTGACAACTTGATGTGGCATCAATAAAAATTAACTTAAGAATAAGTGTAATACTTGTTTTGGTAACGTTTAAAAGATGATAATTCACAGTGGTACCGTCTTGCTCAAGCAAAGTCATCTGTTGTCATACATATGAACTTTTTGAACCACCTTCGGTTGAGGAATAAATTTTGTTAAAATAAATCAGTTCTACAATGAGGAATATATATTTTTAACCCCTATGTGGTTGAATTCTAAGAACGTACTGACTTGTGTTATTATTTATAATGCACATGCACATATAAAAATACTAACAAATAAAACCAGTGCAGTGATTTTTCCCGTTCGGATGTTGCACGGAAATGAAGCAATATTTTTGAAAGATTAGATCAAAGAAAAGTACGTACTTCAAAAGTATCACCTTGTGGCCGTGATAGGTTAAAGATCATGGTGGCGGACTCACATTGTTTCTGTCGAGTCACGAATTCAAGTCTTCATGCCAATAAAGACTCGTCGTGTAGTGGGGCTGATACGAGTTATATCTGATTGAGGTTCCAAATTCTCTCGTTGGTGTGTTGTGGATTTTTCGAGAGGAAGATTCCAGCTCAGGTGTCGCCCTTGTCACTTGACTGAGGTCCAGATTAGAACATCTGATGCCAATAGCACATGCATTGCTTATCTATACGACGTAATGAACAATACGTCAAAATTCTTGTAATCAACATTCCAAGTGGAGAAGGAAATTCTTGATATTTTTTGTAATACAAAATATGAAGAGATGATAGAAAGAGAGAAAAAAAAATATCGAACGAATTTTCTAATCTAAAAATATCTTATGACAGCTGCTTTAAAGAATCTGAGTATCTTTAAGGCAAAGGAAGACATACTTTTAAAATTACTTTTATTTTCTTGCGCTTCTGAGAACATTAACAACAATAAATAAATAAAATGGAAAGACAGGACAGGGAATAGAAAGAAATTTCTAGTGAAGTCAAACGATCTATTTCTAAGATTCTGACAAGTTCATGAACAAGCGGTGACTGTAAAATCCCAGCAATGATTTTTATGTCGCAGTACAGTTTTTTATTTCCCTCCAGAGATGTTAGCTTTCTCAGAGCACACATTTTTATTAAATTGTAACACTGCTCTGTTATAGTTAAAAATAGATTTTGCCATATCTGTGGAAATGTTTCTTCCAACTGATGACCTTGAATAGCCTTATATGCTACACAGTTTCTTAATCTTTTAATATCGAGAATTATATGTATGATGGGAAATTTTATATTCTCGAAGCAAACGTGTATATATATATATATATATATAGTAATTAAACAAAAATATGAGTAAGCAATAAAGTAAATAAGAAATAAATAGAAATGAAAGGAAATAAAAATTACTAGAAAAATTAATTAATTAATTAAATCATAGAGACACTAATAGAATTAAAAATTAACTACAAAAATTTTTTTGAAACCTTAAATATTATAATTTGAAAATAAAAATATGCAGATATTGTTCCAGAAAAAAAAATAATATGGTAAGGAAGAAATAATTATTACACTTTTAAGTAATAATCACGTATACCAAACTGTATAAATATACCTGCGAAACTATTATAAGAGAAGATTAAATACTAAAATTTTTATTTAGTATTTTAATATTGTTTAACTATAAAATTGTTTTTATGTAAATTGGTAAATTTATACATTAAAAGAAAAAATATAACAACCATTAAAAGTTGTATTAAAAGAAAATTCATAACCTAAGAATTAAAATATCTAAAAAGTGAAAAAATGAAAAGATTGGAATAAAATGTAATTAATGATGTAAAAGGTTTCATGCTGTTATAAGCAGGGTTGAACAATTAATGACCAAATTGTTTCTTTCAGCGTTTACATTATATAAACACGATTATGAAACCAAAGCTACAATTGAACAAAAATCAACGAAAATTTATTTCAGAAAAAATCCTTTAATAGGAAAATAAACTAGTAATACTATTTTTGAATGTCTAGTAAGTATGAGAACATAAAACAAAAAAAGAAACTCAATGATTACATATTAAAGCTAAAAATATCATTAGATAAAGCAAACAAGAAATTTTCTTATAACCGAAACGATACGTGAAATCTATGTGTAAAATGACTGACTACTGAAATCCAAATACTTGTCAAAATTTGTTGACATGTTATACTAAGTTTGTCAAAAAGTCAAATACTTATTTATTAGGTAAATGATTAATGTCACTCATGTTAGAACTAATGAAATCAAGAAGAGTATAATAAATATTGTAAAGAATAAAACATTCTTAAAAAGTTAAAAATAAGAAAACTATTAAAATCGATACAAATACAATTTAATAAATTAAAAATGCACGTAAAAATTTTATTTAAACATATTAACATAATGTTTTTAAGGAAATTAATTGAAAAAGATAAAATTGCTTTTCTATTTACCTAATTCAATATATATATATATATATATATATATATATATATATATATATTGGTGAATGTTATGATATTCGACACAATCAAGTAGATTTTCAGCTGTTAAAATTATTTATTTGTTATCCAGGAAGTTTAAAATCTTAGGTTTAACACGTAATATACAAACCGACTGTAGAAATTTAGGGTTGGTTTATGCAGTTACTTTAATTATTGACAATTCAGTAGTGTTTACATGAGATTTCGTTTAGAAGGTAACATGTGAAATTGTTCAGGCTATGACCAATAAAGGAAATGCATTGGAATTGGAATTTTATGTTTGGGTGATCTTTACTGAGAAAATATCAATTGAAAGTCATATGCGAATATGAAGGCTGATAAACAAAGATTACATGAGAAGTAGAATAATTAATTATCTCTCACATGTTCCCGAATTTTTAAGAGAGAGTCAATGACGAAAGTTTGTACTCTTCCAAAGACAATATCGTATAAAATTACATATCATAATGTTAAATAAGATTCAATTAGCCACAAGAATACTAAGCAAACTAATAACAATAAACAAAATTATAATACTTCTAAATATTTATTGATATTAGGGAAACTACAATGTTCTCAGTACTTTACTGGATAAAATAACCATATTATCAAAACTAAAGTATAAAAAAATAACATAAAATGTTTGATACTATACAACTACGAAGGGAATAAATGTGCACTTAATAAGGCTACTTTGACGTTATTCAGAGACAAGCTATAATACTATTACATAAAAGTTTCAGCATTAGCTTAAATAAGCTTTAAGCGCATGAAAATAAGAATATTAATACTTAATAAAATGATTAATAAAAATAAGAGGCTTAGCAATTTATACAATATTCAACCAAATAATATTCTGAAATAGAGTTAGAAAATTCTGGTCCATTCATTTTACACACTATATAGATCATCTGTATTTTGTAATGTAATCTACTTTTGTATCATATTTCCGGAAATTTAATTAATAGCATCATTCCTAATACTTCATTATTAATATCACCTAGAGAATAATAAGAAAATCGCAATATTCGCATAGGTTTAGAAATATATAAAAAGATTCTTAAGCTCCGAGTGTAACTTTTTCATTTTTATTTCTGCCACATAGAAAAAATTCATTTCTTTCCTTCTTAAATCTAAAATTCACCAATACAAATTGCAACAGATTATTTCTTTCACAACAGATCCTTCTGAGAAATCTGATTGCCTAATTCATAGGTGTTCAAGGATGAAAATATGAAAACAATAAGATGTATACAAATCAAAACAAATTTTGTCCTTTTAATTATTAGAGTCATCAACAAAAATCAGAACGATTGAATTCCCTCCTATTAACTAAAAATTGTTCTAAAATAAATTTCAAATTTAAATTGATTAAATTAAATTTAAAAAAGAACATTTTGGGGATAAAGTGAAGCTGGATAGGCAAATGTTCATTGGAGAAAAAAATAGTTCTTCTGAACTTTCCTGTTGTTTGTATTTTTCAGTTACAAACATAATTCGTATTCGTAATTAGGGTCATACCCTTAGTGACTAAATTACCATTCTACACAAACATATATTTGTAACCTCTCTTTCAACCTTACTATCTTACATATTTCTTAACAATGTTGAACACAAATAACTACAATCAAATTTGCAAATCCTTTTAGCATATTAAAATGAAATATTAAATTATATTAAAATGGTTGAAAATGTATTACAACTACTTTTCAATTTCACGATATGAACAATATCACTTACCATAAAGCATACTTTGAAGTTTATATCACCTAAATCTTCTTCACTAAAAGGTCTTGGCAAGTAAAACTCAGTCGTTTCCGTATGTAGGGTTTCTTCTATGGATTTACCTTTTCCTTTGGGGCATTTTTGTCGGAGGTAATTTAATTGAAAATTTTTGGATGGGTAAAAAATTCTTGAACGGATTGAATGGACTAACTCTATTCGAGTTTTATCGGCTGTATTGGATCTATCAATTTCAGAGAGTACATCAGAATATTTTCTTTATACTATATTGAGGCCAGAATAATGGGGATTTAATTTTCTCGGATTAAAGTAATGTAATTCCTCATATATCTACCTTGAAATCTGCTTCTTGAAAAATCATGTCTATCTAATTTTATTTAATTCATAATATCGATTTGTTCTTTTTGCTAATTTTCTTGATTTTTCTACATGAGTGTATATCTTATTCGTTATTGAAACTTCAAAAGAGAATTTGCCATGCATTAAAAAAGTTGAGAGGAAAGCCTATCAGAAGGAGTTTAATTATGTATTTTAGGGTTACTATTTTAAAAACGTTTGTACAAATGGCTTTACATGAGTTACTACTAATCTCGCATTTTAAGCTTTTTAAAATCATTTTATTCAGACATTAAATTTTTTCATTTGATTGTGGTGAGTGAGAACTGGTAAATAATAGAGTTGCATCATTGTGTCTATGAAATGTTGAAATCTTAAGTGGTAATAACAATATTTTTATCTTTTTTTTATCAGGATTTCTTGTTAATATATCAGCATCAATATTTGTACTTATTTTCCAATATCCCTTATATTGTGATACATCCAATATGAGGAGTTGTTCCAACTTGCTTTAAGATAGTGGTTTGCAACATTGTCGTTTCTGTAAAAAAAGGAATAACCTGCTGTAGAAGGAGTTCACTGTGTGTAGAAGGACTTCGTGACAGAGCATCTTTTAGGATCTTGTGGAATGAGAGTTTCAAAGGAAAAAGATCCGAGGATAAACTCAGCTGTAAATCCACACCAAGTAGTCACATAAACAGAATGTAGTGATTGTCGATGCAGAATATTAGGAGTTGAAGTACCCATATGTGGCAATTTTGAAAATTCACAGCTCCATCTAAATAAAAGTGCGCCTCCTCTGACCATAGAATTTTTCATGACCAACGTCATCAACTTTCATTATCGCCAAAAATCATCAAGCAAATTCTGGTTGATCAGATCTTGAGGTTTCACCGTTTGCATCACGTGGATTAATGCGGATACCACTTTGAAATGTGTCGCAGAATTTTTCGTGCTGTCGACCACAGAATCTCCAACTCGTGTGACACTGATCGACTACTTGTTGAAGAATAGATGGAACTGGAGGCTTTTTCAACCATAGCAGTAGTGACTTCTTCGGCAGTTTCAGTCCCAACCGGTTTCCTTCCACTTCCGGGCAGTACACCCAAATCTCCAGTCTCTTCAAATTTCATGATCATCTTCCTCAATGCAATTCTCGATATGAGGCATTTTCGCAAATCCTTTAAACGACTATATTCACGCAGAGCAGCTAAGGGATTGCTGCCGTTCTGATAAAACAGTTTTCTCGATCTTTTTTTGTAAGGGCATGAGTAACGATTGAATGATTATCTGGCTCTGACTTCAAGTTTAAATAGAGGTTTTAAGGAGTTGCATATGAGATATTCGATAAAAGCTACCTAATGGTAAAATTTTTACTAATTCCTTTTTTGCAGAAATATTTTCCCTGTGGTTCTTATAGCATATATTCCAAGTTTCATTAAATTCCGATAAGCTGAACATGTTCTACTGGCCTCTGAATAGTGTAACTTTAATTATAACCTCCCGGTACAATCATGTGTGACGATACTATAAGTTCAACAAAGCCTTCTTTTTTTGTCTTATTCTATATCAAATCAATTGCATTTATTTTTGAGCAACTTTGCTCTCATTATCATTTTAGTATAAAATCCTTTGTCTCATCTCTGAATTTCAAGTCTCTCAGATGATTTCGCTTGGAGTTATATAAAAAAAAGCACCTTTTGCTTAAGTTTTACACACTAATGCATATATATATATATATAACAATATATATATATATACATATATATATATATATATATATATATATATATATATATATATGCATTATATCATACCATTTTCGTTAGGAAATAAGTATCACGCCTTTCGCATCCTAAAACACGAGACAATCTCTGGTTTTTTTTGGAGAATATTCACCAAAAGTATATAAATGTACTGTTGTCAAGTTACTATTTAAGTAATAAGTTTCATTGATTATTTTATTTGTGTTCATAAATTTTTGATTATATAGATAAAAAGATAATTTTTATTTAAATTATAGTTTAAATTTATTTGGAAAAATTATTAAGTCATTAATATATCTTGCATTGATATATATGAATACACTTTCTCCATAAAACTTTGCTCAAAACAATGTAAATATATGTTAACCGGACTTTTACTAGCAGGATCACTTAATGGGTATTTCTTTAGGTTTTTAACATTTTAATCATTAAAAATAATAAATTTTCCCTTAAAGCTAAATTAATTAATTAGAAATTTAGATTTTTCATGAGAAACGAATCTATCAATATTTAATCTTTTTTAATCTAAAATATATTTACCATAAACTTTTTTAATAATTTCGTAACTGTTTTAATATAATTTTTATCAAATCTATCAATAGTTTTCTGTAAAATATTTTGTACAATTTTACCTTTCTTTGTCATGCCAGTTTTGAAACCATTACTTTTTTTAAATGTAATAGGTATTTTATGAAATGTGGAGGTAAATTAATTTTTAAAATTTTCCGATTTTAACATTATATCCTATTTTCTTATATAAAGTCTTACTACTATTAGAAATTTCTCTCTAACTACTTGTTATAATAATAAAAGAATCAATATTAAAAAATATGCTTATTCGTCAAAGTAGACGATAAAGTAGTTTATAGTAAACAAAGAGTATCATCCCATAACTCTTAAACTGAATTATAACATAAGTATTGAAATGGACAGGAACTGGTTAACGAAATTGTTTCTTTTAAATGGACACACATTTTTAATACTTTCATCTCATCTTTCCAAGTAGGACTAATATTAATTAAGAAGAATGTACCGGGTGGCCCAGCGGGTAATGTTTGAAACAAATGAAAAAAATAAAAACAAATAAGAGACATAAGAAGAATTTAATGACGTTTATTGAATGGACATATTAGGCAATTAATGATAAAGAGGTTCGAAGTGCCCGCCATCTTTAACAAGGACAGCAGTTAGGCGGTTCTGGAATCCAACCATTACTCGTGAGCGGGCCTCACTGTCAATCGGGTCGACAGCAGTTGTAATGGCGGTTTTGAGTTCTGGAAGGTTCGTAGGACTTGTCTGCCACACTTTGCTCTTCAAATAACCCCATAGGTAGCAATCGCAGGGGTTCAGATCTGGTGAATATGGGGGCCATTCGATACCACCTTGGAAGGGCGATGGGTAATCTAATCCAATGATTCGATCGCTAAAATGCTCATTGAGCACCTCGAAAACATCCGCCATACGTTGTGGTCTTGCTCCATCCTGCATAAACCAATGACCTTGGACCAAGTCATGACCATGAAGAAAAGGGATGAACTCCTCGTCCAGGAACTTTCTGTAATTCGCCGCGCTTAGAGTTCCATCGATGAAAATAGGGCCAAATGCACCATGCGAGGATATTGCACACCACACAAGAAATTTTTTCGGGTGGAGGCTTCGGACAACAGTGATCTCCAGCCTTTCTCTGCTCCAGTAGCGATAATTCTGTTTGTTCAGATGGCCATCTAAAGTGAAGAAGCACCTCATCTGAAAACCAAATTTTCTTTACATCGATTTCACCTGTTTGAAGTTTTTCAAGCATAAGCTGTGCAAACTCAGATCGTCTTTGTGTATGGTCTTCGTTGAGAGGTTGGGTTACTTGAATTTTGTAAGGCGACAATTCGAGCTCTTTCATTATTCGCTGAAGTGATGTACGCTTTATTCCCAACATTTATGCTGCTCTCCTTACAGATCGGGTCGGATCGGCAGCGAAAAAGTCGTCGACGACCTGTTTTGCACCATCTGTGACCACAGTAGCAGTGGCTGTAGCCATAGCTTTTTTATCGTCTTCCACCGATCCAGTACGTTTGAACTTGGCATACAGTCTACAGGGAAGAGGATTGAAACACATTTTTCAGAACAAACATGGAAGCAAAAAGGAAAACATTTGTACCGTAAAACGCACAAAATGACTCACCTTGCCATAGTCCTTTTGTTTGGCCAATTCTTGTTGTGGAACTTCTCCTGCCATGCTCGTTGAACTGCCTTCACATTTTCATCACATCTGGCCATTTGTAGCACAATAAAGACGCGAACATCCGTCGAATATTTGTTCATGCTTACTAAAGAGAATCACCCGCTAAAGCGCACCACAGACTGAAGGAACATCACATTTATAATTGCCCACTCACCGGAGCATGCGCACCAAGTTTGGCTTCACTCACGTGCACCTAGAGCCATCTATTGGACTTTGTTTCAAACATTACCCGCTGGGCCACCCGGTATATTGTATGGTCAATACGAATATCATATATTGATGACTTATTGAAATTTCTTTAACGGGACTCTGATTTGAAATTTAACGTTGTAAAATATTTAGAATGATATCACAATAATGTTTTGTCTTACTATGAATTTGATATGTAGGGAAATATAAATGTGTATAATAATGTTTCATAATTTCCGAATAGTGTTTTTAAGAAAAGGAAACTTATCTATTGTTTTTTAATATTTTAAATGTATCAGATCAATAAAGATTGTGTTGTATCTTAGTTTATAATATATGATGATAACATTTCTTGGTGTTTACTTAAAATTGCTATTGATTTATTATTGGTACTTAAGTTTTATGAAATGAAAAAGTTAATATAGGTTTATTTTAGCTTATAATTCAATGAATATAGATATTTTGAAAGATAAATTTGACTTTTAAAATTTGAGCAATATTAGTAAAATTATTACAACAGCATTTTATTTTGTTATGTAAGGTAAAATATAAGTTGCACGTAATGGTAATTTACTAATAATATTTAAGAATCTTTTTAATGTAAGATTTTTTGAGTATATAAAATGAAGCATTACTATTGTTGCATCAAGTGAATAAAATGTTCAAAAAAGATATTTGATATTTTGTGGTATATAAATGAAGATGATTCGATATTTAATATTTGCGTAATATTCAAGAAATGAGTTCAACAGTATTTTAATTTAATTTGTATAGTGGATATTTTAAAATGAATCTAATTATCAGAAATATTTTTTATTTGAAATAATTTTGAGTCAAATAAAACATGTTCTTTTCCAACAATATTTAAATTATTAATGATGATTATGTTGTTCTGAAATGAATATTCAATAAAGATAATTATCATATTGTTTTGAATAAATATCAACAATATGTTTTTTTTAAATGAAAATAATTTTTTAAAAAAATTAACTGTCAATGATAATTGAAATTTTAAAAGCTGATTTGCTTTGAAATGAACGAATGTCTGGTTTTAATTACTTCTCTAGATAGCTGTTTTAAATGAAAAGTGAATATAAATGATAAATAATGTAAAAGATAAATACAAATAATAATGTATGGTAAGCTGCAACAAGTTAGACTTGCGAACAACTGAAGCAAATATTTTTCGTAACAAAATCCGCACTTCTTCAACTAATATAGAAAAAAGGTGTGGTCGAGAAATTGTTGTAAGCTATGACAGAAAGATCAGAATACAAGCATGCAAAATTAAATGTTTAAAATTCATTGATAATTTATTTGTAAACCAAATTAAAAAATCCTTCTCCATGACCTGTTGACAGTTCTGACGTGAGGAGATTTCATTTTGCTTTTACTTACTTGTTCAATCCTAAGATACATGTTAAAAGTTTTGTAAATAAAGTTTCGGAGACTGTGTTAGAGTCTAGTCATCAGTGGAAATCGCATCTCGTCTTAATCTTTGTAAACGTCATATTTGTTTGAATATTACGCATTGATTTTCCAAATGCCACCCACACATGTAATTCATGAATTCATGTCAAGATACAAAATTATACTGCTGAACACAAATTGATATTAAATTTTTAAGCGCAATGCCACACAACAACAACCAAAGTTAAAAAATTAATCGCTTATAACACTAAACATTTAAGTACCATAACATTTAATATTTTGAGATGTTTATTAAAATTGTTTATATGTTTTCGTACAGCTGAATAGAATTTTAGATATAACTCATTGAGGTAAAATTCTAATCTACATTTTAATTTTAATTTCTTATTTAGACACTCTTGTAAGGTACAGTAGTGTTTAAAGACTTAATACTTACCCGCATTTTGTGGAGGGTGGAAATTTATAATGCTTTCAATTGAATTTAATTTTTAATTTCCTAATTTATCCTTTACTTTAACTATCAAAGTAAGAAGTTCATCCCATAGACTCTTCCCCGCTAGACGTTTCGTCTCCTAACAAAATATTTAAGGGGGTAACTTCACGCAGCCTTTTCCCTATCTCTGTAATGTTAAAAATGACCAATTTTAAGGAACATTTTTAAAAAATTGACTGGTTGTAGAGTTACCAATTTTTTTGAGTTCATTTTTTGAATAATTATTATTTTAATGAGAGCTTTTTTTGAAATTTTGATTAGTTTTTTTTAAAAAAATTATTATGTGTTTTAACACGTGAAAAGTTAAAAAACAAAGAAAATTTATGTACATTTCAACCTCTAAAATTTTTTTAAAAACTTTTTTTGACAAAAGCTCTCATTAAAATATTCCTTTATGTACTAGTAATACATGCACCAAATTTCAAAGCTATAAGATGAGTAGGTTTTTCAAAAATGTTCCTTTTGTGTTGAAATTTACAGTTTTGAGATAATGCAATTTAAAGTACAAACTTAC
>BMAW01072170.1:0-10340 GCA_019974015.1 Nephila pilipes
CAAGTAAAAGTAAGGTGTATCCTCAATTGTTTGTGCCACTGTACATTCTTCACCGCTAGAAGAATCCCTCATTTTGAATATTACGATTTTCAAGAAAAAATAAATGAAATAAAAATTGATTCATCCATATCCCAAAGGACAATGTATGATTTTACATTTCAAAAAATGATAAATACTGAAGTAAAGTTAAGATAATGTTGTTGTTCAACAATAATCAACGGGACATAAGAACTATGCTCTGTACTTCCCCCTTCTTCAGGATGTAAGCGCCTCCTAGTGCTTGCATATGGATTTTCCTGTGCCTTGCGTAAAGCACAATGTGAAAGCATCAGCACTAGACCCGCTGAGTACGAAACAGCACTAAACTTATAAATTTCTTGGCATCCTTTAAAAGGTTGCCGATCTTTATACATTTTATATGAACAATCTGGTACTAATATTGAGAGAAAATTTTTAATATACCTCCCCTATCATTTTAAAAAGTGGTTTGATTGTGTAAGTAAAAGTTATTTATGAGAAATAATTCTTTTCTATTACATTAACATTAACACAATTGCTTTCAGTTTGAACAGAATTACTTGACATATATTCCATCCAAGTACTAAGATCATACTAATATGTATTGATAAGTTGAAATTTAGATATAAGTAATACATTATAATCGAAATAGTTTTAGGTAATAGAAGTAAAAAAAATAGTAGAATATTATAGTAATAAAAGTCATTGTTATACTAATAAAACCATGTAAAAGTATTAAATAAAATTAATTTTTTAAAAGTTCATATTATTTTTTTAAAAAAAAATACCAAGAATTAATAAGCCTACTATCTATGTAAATTTTAATAAGCCTGTTGTAAAAGGCGCTTTCAAAACTATAGTGGAGTGCTTAAATCTGTGCATTGTGACCCTAAGTGGGCTTACACAACGAAATATTGGGTTTAATTTAGATTTTAAAGAAATAGTCGCAATTTATTCATTATCTTTAATTTAATATATTACATTTTCATTGCAGCGCTATTATGAAATCGGAATACAGCCCAATTTGAACTATAAGTTATATTTACATATCGAAAAAACACCATTACGGAATTATTCTAGTGTTGTGCACAATATCTGATATGGCAGTGATTGTTCTTCTGCCGATAGAATCTCACATGCCGTAGACAAGAGGTCTTCAACCTGGGTTCCACAAAACCTTAGGGCACCGAAAGAGATCACTTAAACAAAGCGCCAAAATTAGAGTGAAGTTTTATTTATTTTTTTTTTTTTAAAAAATGAATTCTTGAAGGCAACTTGCTTGTAAAAATAAATATAAATAAATATTTTATGGATAAAATAAAACCTTGAACTTTGTAAAAATTTGCGTCATTAATCGAGATCCATTAGGTTACATATTAGTGAGGCGGACATTCGCCGTATGATGGGGCTGAAAAATGCATTTGCAATCTGGACTCGCAAACTGTCACCAACACCAAAGAATCCAGGTGGATTTCAACCATGGAACTTAGGAAAATGGCAAAGACTTCGTTGCCCTTAATACCATGAAAGAAAAGCCGCCAATACCGATTTTTAAGCTCCCTGTTTCGGAGTCTGTGCTGAATAATATCATCGCCAAAGTCATGTTCAAGAGGGAGAAAGCTACCGCAACCATGTAACAAAATCTCCAGTTCCGGTTGCGATGAAATCTCCAACGAGAAAGAACAAGAAAGGGACCATTGATGCTGATGGATTTTAGATGCCTGCTAAACACCTGATTGTTAAAAACAAGTCGCTCTCCTCCTCTTTCTGCCTCCTATTATCTTAACTTAAAACAATTTTTTCTCAAATTAATTCCATAGTTCTTGATAATTCTTCTTGTGAGAACGAGGCTGTTTCGGAAAATGTATGTGCACATCCACCACAGATTGCACCGAAAATTAAAATCCCCCTATCTTTAAACTCCTAACACAGACTGGTAAACTTTGCTATCGTTTGCGAAATTTGCAAGCACCTTCGCTAAGGAGTAAACTTAGCGGCCACTTCCTTAAGTTTATCGTTGGAAGCGAAAACGAATATCACTGCAATACTGCACTATTTAGAGCTGAAGGAGTCGAGTTTAAGTCGTTTAAGCTTAATCAAGATCGTCCTTTGAAACTTGTGCTCCGTGGACAACCATTATCCTCGGACATTGAACAAGTGAAGCAGGAAATCATGAACGAAAGATTAAAGGTTCATAAAATTTCCCGCCAGACAAAATTTCAATCCAAAGCCTCTATGCTTTTTATATACCTGCAATTAGTAAATAATCTTCAGGCCGAAAATATCTTTAATATTAAAGAAATGTTTGCCACTCAACTATCTATTGAAAATTACCGCGGCAATAACAAATCAAATCAATGCTGGAGATGAAAAGGGGTTTCTTTCTCTCCTAGGAAATCTGCCATTTTCCAATTAATGTGTAAAATGCGCTGGCTTACGCAGAGCTAAGGAGTGTCTCCTTGATTTTAACAGCCCTCTAAAATGTGCAAACTGTGGCGGAGACCATGCGGCGAATTGACGCCAGTGTTCTCGCTTCCATAAGGGAAAAAATGGTCCCCCAAATAACAAGCATAAAATATTAATAAAGCCCCTACCAAACCCTCAACCAATCGGAAGGGTGAATCCCCATCACAGCGGCCTCTTACAAGTTACCGCATTACAACAGAAGAAATCCAAGTGCAACCTGCAATTCCTAATCAAAATTCTTCAGTCCCAGTTAAAGCAAGCGGAAATTTTGCCGCATTATTTAGGTCACTCATGGAAATCACGAGCGACACGAATGTTGATGAAAAACTTCTCACTCGAGCCTTCCGGGAATCATTCCCCGCTCTCCGTTAAGTGGTAGAAGATAATGACAAAGCCTGCATTATTTTTGAGGCCTATGTTGCAAATAAGAATAAGCACTCTTTCCGAGCTCCCTCTCCACTAATCATTAAAATTCAATCATGATGTGCATGAAATTTCAATAGGTTTCTGGAACTCATATGGAAGCATTCCAAAATTAACCAAGTCAAGGACTTAGTTCTAAAGCAAAATCTTGATCTGTTCTTGGTTCTGGAAACAAATTTCCAACCGGGACACGAACCCCGGAGTACCAACTATCGTCTCTATAAAGACGATACAATTACAATATCTCCTCGCAATAATGGATGCACCGCCGTATATTGTAAAGCAAATATTGTATGCAGCAGAGTCCTCATTCGGAGGTTACAATATAAGGACGCAACCACTATTGAACTCCAAATTTATAGCTATTCCCCATTATGAGTAGTTTCTGTTTATGCTCGTAAATAATTAAAAATTTCTGGAGAGGGACTTTCTAAAAATTTTGAATTCAGGCCAAATTATTATCATTGCTGCTGATTTTAATGCAAAATATAAAATGTAAAACAATGCCACATGCAAATCATTTGGCAATTCAATCAGAAATATTGTAAACAGACTTCCAGGTGTGCGGATTGTTGCACCATATACTCCCAAACATATAAATAATATCTCAAGATAGGAACCCGAGGACTCTATCATTGATCTAGCAATAATAAAGAAATATCTCCTTTTAATTATGACTTTAATGACTCGCCTCATGACCTAGGTTCAAAATTACGAGGTCCGTCGCCAATAACCCTCTTGTTGCTTCTAGTGCGACGCTAATAAAACCAAATCAAACCTTTAATTATCATATCAGAGTAGTTAATGAACATGATTTGGATCATTTCCCGGTGAACGTTACTCCGAATATAAATTCTGCTCATCTCAAAATTCCAGAGCAATTAACCACTAATTTGGAGAATTTCCATTTTGTTGTAAGTAAAAAAAACTTCTCCCATACCCTCCTCATCCAGAAATGGTATAATTGAAAAATCTATTAATCAGCTAGGTGAAAATTTCTCCGAGGCACTGTGATAGCCTCCAAACTAAAATTTAAACTTTCTCCTCCCAGCTTACCCCTTGAAATCAAGAGCAAATAATTCATGAGAGGAACAGAGTACGGGGATTTTGGAAATTCTAGAAATCCGGACCTCAAATTTGAACTCCATACTCTCAGTCGTGAAGTAACGAGAGATATAAAACATTTCTCCCAAGAAAGATAAGAAAAACACATTGAAGCACTTTCACCTGAAAACAACACAATTTGGAGGGCGACCTCCCGGCTCAGAAAACCTTTTCATCCTATTCCGCTACTTCGGAGCGTCCTTGGCAGTATTGCTGTAGTTCCCTTTGAAAAGATAGTAGTTATAGCAGAAAGACTTCAGAGTCAATTTGAACCTAACGTTGATGCAGATCACTCTCGCTTTTCTGCACACGCACACTGTAAAATGTAACGTTTTTTGGCTTCATCCACAAGTTTTGATGTGGACTGCATTCAGACCAGTGAATTTCAGGAATTAATACAAAAATTAAATATAAAAAAAGCGCATGGATTGGATTTAATCATAAATCACATCCTTAAGAATCTCCCACCAAAATTCATTACGCTGCTCTTTAATATTCTCATAGAGAACTGTGATTTCTCAAAAAATTGAAAACCATGGTAGTCCCCATTCTAAAACCAAATTCGTAACATGATAATCCTCAAAATTATTATCTTCCAGTATCTTTACTAAACTCAGTAAAGCATACGAATTCGTTCTTCTGAAACGCTTGAACCAGAACTGATAAGCCAAGAATATTATTATTAAAAAGCAATATGGCTTATTTACTAAGTCCTCCACAGTAACACAGTTATTGCGAGTTTCTGAGCTAATCCAAGACGGGGTTTCAAAGAAGTAAGAATGCTAATTGTAGACATAGCCCAAGCCTTAGATAAAATTTAGCAAGAAGGACTAATTTCCAAGTATATGCGACTTAGTTTTATGACTGACCAATTTATCAAAACTATTCGCTCGTACCTCCCGCAGTTTCAGGCTACGTGTAAAAAACGTAGTCTCCACCCCCTACCAATCCTCATTGTTGCTCCACAAGGGGGAATTCTTTCTCCTTTATTATTTTCCTTATATGTAAACGGCATTCCGAAGGCTACGCGAACATCCATTTGACTATATATGCTGAAGACCCTGCCATGATAACCCAAAATATCTTCAATCAGAAAATTATTAACGGATTGCAAACGTATAACTCTAGTCTACAACTCTGAGTCATAGACTAGAAAATAAAAGTCAATGCATCCAAAAGAGCTTGCCTCATCTTCACGAAACAGCGGTGCATGCGGAATTTGCCCGCTGTCAACCATTTTTGACCAATCAGTTCCGTGGGTTACTAAATACAAGTATCTAAAGTTAATTGTAGACGCAAAATTAACACTTGCCAATTATATCCGAAATGTTTATCAAAAAGAATTGGAATGAGTAGGATTCCTACTCGCTTGATTTCTTGCAAGAGCAAGTTAGCGATTAAGCACAATCTTTTGCTATATAAATCAATATTGAGAACTATTATGTTGTACTCATCCCCCAACTGGGAGGCTGCTGCAACAAGACATCTGAAACGACTGTAAGCTTTTCAAAACATTCATCTCAGGAAGAACGCAAATGCTCCTTGGTTTGTTCAAAATGAAATCCCACATAAGGATCGAAAAATTGAACCCATTCTTTATTTCATTGAAAATTAATTCACTAACTTTTTCAATAGGATTCTTCAAATCTTCAATGAGTGACTCGAAATCATGCAGGTGTATTCAGCCGAAATACCATCAGCAGCTAAAAGACCCAGGGCTGCTCTAGGTCATGCATATCAGCATTTCCCAGTTTCAAAAAGACTAAGAACTCAATAATATTTCGTCGAGTATTGAATCCTACGCGTTACTGTAGGACTTCAATCTCGTTAATCTTCTTTACAAAACAATACTACGTTGTGCACTCTCGCGCAAGGTTGCAGTAACTGCTTTAAAAATTAAATCTCTATTAATAAGTATTAAATTCACATTTTATTTTTGATATCAAAACCTTAGTCTAAATTCACACATTAATCATCTTCATTTCACTCGCTTCTTCAAGAATTCGTGCTTATAAAATATGACATCGAGCACAGCAAATCTTTTATTACTAAATTTTAGGAAATTCTAAAACACACCCCACTGTGAATTCCATAAGTCTCAGAGAGCGAGGCAAAATTCAGTTTTTTGACACGCTCCCCGATTCTTCACCTCCAGCAATTATCGGTGACCTGACACACCGATTCCCGAAAGTTTGCATCCTGATCTTAGTAAATTTTGATTTCAAATTAATAAATTCTGGATCTTCTTCTAAATTAAAGATTATTAAAATAGTAATGCTGATGAAAAGGTAAAAATTATAACTTTAAATTAGGAACCTAAGATATTTATGCCGTTGCCAAGACATATTAGTTTCAATTCTTTGACTCGGGTGAAGAATCGCCCTTTTTTATTTGCCCACTTATTTCATTGTTTTCAAAATATAAAGTAAAACTGACGCCACTCTTTTAAAACTGAAATATTGGGTAGATTGTATTTTGACAGATTATTTTGAATGCTTTACTAATTTGCATAATATTTTAGTAGACAGTAACGCTAATCCCGATAAAAATGTAAAAATTAGTTTGGCCCAACATTTATCAGCTCTTCAAAATACATTTCTTGAATATTTTCTTATTTAAAAAGAAAAAAAAAAAATTATCTGAGATCCAAAATCGTTCTCAAGACTGTGACACCTCCGAATTTCTAATATAAGAAAGAGAACAACAAATTGATACATCGACCGACACTCGATTGAAACTTAATTTTAGTCAAATTGATATTATGCATTTTTGCATAGACATTAGAAAAGAAAATCCTGAAATGGTCAAAAGAGTTGTGAAACATCTAATGTCAAACGTTTTAACCTATATATGCGAAAAATCTTTCTTTTTGTAAGGTGTCACAAAAAAAATTACAGAAACAGATTGGGTGATGAAGATGACATTAGGTTGCAGATTTCAACAATTATTCTAAGCGTAAATATACTTTGCAATTAAAAAATAATCACAGCCAAGTCATTAAAAAAGTTTTCTTTTTGTTAATTTATATTAATTTAAAACTTTGTTTCTTTTTGTTATTATTCATAGAATATATTTTAGAAAAGAAAAAAAAAAACCATTAGCGACCTTACCATTCATTCATTATCTTATGAAGACGTTTATATTGTAATTAAATAGCGATGCAATAATTTTGCAAATTTGAGTTGGATAAAGTTTTCTTTTCCTATTTCATGTTATCTTTTATCAAGAGGTTCCTTCAAAAAAAAAATAAATCGATATAAAAACCAACGTTTTTAAAAACAACGTTTTTATATGGTGGCAAAGTTTATTAGAGAAAATTATTGAAATATTAGTTAAAACTGTTAGTTATTTTTATCTTTAAAATTTACTTAAAAAGAGACATTTGTGAGCGTATTAAAAAATTCATAATACTCATAAAATCAAAACATGCATTTGAAAGTTTGTAAGTCATTCTATTAAAAAAAGAATGGGAACCAGAATTCAGAAAAAATTATTGTGATAAGACACGGCGCCTAATATTGGAAACTTTCTTTCTTGCGAATGATTACTGACTAAAAGTCAGCAACCCTTACTATCTCGGAGATTGTAAAGGGGAGATAGTATCTCCCCTATGCGAGTACAAAAGGTTTATGATAACCTCATGCGGTGTGGGGAGTGCCCGGTGCTCCCAGAGGGGGAAAGAAATTTTTCCCTCAATCCTAAAAGCGCCTAGAGGAAAGAATATTTTGACTTATTAAAATTATTGAAATAATAGTTAAAACTTGTCGCAAACGTATAAATATTGCATTGTTAGGCGAGTACGAACGATTCCCAAAATTTCAAAGCTCTAGCTTGATGGGAAGTTGATTAAATTAACGATCGAAAATTTGATGACATACACACACCAAGTGAAATTCAAGAAAACGTTTGTAAAAATGGAAGCTCAGAGTTTTCCAAGTTTAAAATGTTGAGATGCCTGTAAATGATTACCTCATACAAAGCTGGTCGCATGAGAAGATCCTGGAGGAGACTCATTTTGCACTTAAGAACTTAAAATAATATAAGTAAGTTAATTTACAAAGAGCCAAGACATATTCGTCTCAATAAAAAAATGCTGTTTTTTTTTTTTTTCTCGACATACCAATGTTACAGTTCTCCAGTCTTCAAGTTTTCAATTTTTTTTTTTTTTTTTTTTGTGTGTACACGTATTACTTCAGTTATAAATCTTATTAATTCAATGAAACATTTTGTTCACAAATTCTTCTAATATTACTTAAAAAAATTTCATTATAAAATTAAATCAAACATGTAAATTATAAGTATTTCATTTGAATTTCATAAAGCAAATTTTTATCAAAAAAAAAAAAATGGTATATAAAAATTTAAATGCAATTATTCATCAATTTTAAAATTAAATAAGATTTAGAATTAAATTTAGCAAAATAATTTTTTCATGTATGCTTATGGTTTGGAGGGGACGTCGCAAGACTAAACTACATAAACCGTTTTCCATTTTTACTTACAGCACAAACTTTGCAACTGATTTCCTGTTTACAGAGCCATTTAGTGGCCATTTGCGAGAACAACCTGAAAGTTGTTTTGTAGTTGATTTTAGAAACTTGAGTTGATATCATTGAATCAATAAACAACAGTCTCAATATCTTTTCGTCTTTTTGAATATTGTCATATCAGTAAAGTACTAGAGCTTTGAAGAAACGAAGTCGTCTAAAAAATAATAGATAAAAAAAAGTTTTCTGTATTTTTTCCAATCATGTTGAATTACAGAGTTAATGTTATCAATGTAAAAAATAAATACCCAGTATATTTCGACTTTTTTAAAAAAATTTATAATTATAAAAAGTCAGAATTTCGCACTGATTTGTAGAGAAATAACATCTTTTAATTAATATACCGTATATAATACAGAAAAAAAAAAAGAAGTTTGCAGAATTTCTACAATACTACTTTTCATAATTCTAACTTTTTTGCTCTGTATTAACTTGTTTTTCAATTACCGGTCTTGTTTGTGGGCTTCAAAAATGAGAGACGGATGAGAATCAGAGTGATTAGATTCTACCTTTAGAGCGGTTAATCGATTGCATATCATTACCATTTTATGAAAAATATCCGCCCTCTGCTGCAGAATTTTTAGGCGATAATTCGCCAAATGTAGCAACATTATTAATACTTTTCAATGATGGAGCTTTAGAAGCGGGACACATGAAAATTTTTTAATTATAGTTAAAAGTTTAGATTCTTTCTTTCTTTTTTTAAATATAAATATATCATTAGTTTGAAATATATTTGGATCCTTTATTTATTTCGTAATTTTTGAAATTAAAATGTTCCTATGACTGTATGTATGTTCTTTGGGTTGTAATGACAATCAAGAAAAAATCGTTTCAAACTGAATTAATTATCCTTTTTCTTCAGTTAATAATTTGAGTTTAAAATTCAACCTGTCTGTTGAAAACTAGGTTAAGTTAAATTTAATTGCTTCATTGGAGAATTACATGACCAAAAGAGGCGGTATATTTCGATGTATATTTTCGATGAATGAATGTATGAATGACATAATTACAATATCATGTTATACAAATAAAATAAACAATTTGATTGTTATAAAGACGTTTGCATAAAAAACATCTTGCCGTAATATAATTTTTTTTAAAAAAAAAAGAAAAATTAGGTGTAATTTAAAATATTTACTAAAATAATAATTTTAAAATTTACTGTCGGTGTACATGCATAAAATACAATGAAAATATATTTCGTATTATTTTTTTCATCAAAATAATAATGAAATATATTCATCATTATTTTTTTCGCAACAAATTTAACTGCTGCAGCAAAGCAAATCTGTCATAATTAATGACTTAAATACAATCTTTTTACAATTTTGTTTGTAATTCCTTCATGTAAAATATCAATATCTTTTTTTATTCATGTCCAAAGAAAAAAGCTTTCCTCATATTAATTCTGCATTGTAGTTTCAGATCTCACGAAAAAAAAAGTGTTTTTAGCTTATAATATAAATTTCTGCAACGTGTAAGGTATAATAAAGGATAAAGATACGAGTGAAATTGGCCCGTTTTGTATGTGTATCAGTAAGGGTTTATTTACGTTATAATGGTTTGCTGTACATTTCTAGTTTTAGAATAAAAATCGTATTGTCAATACAGAATAGTATTTGAGATTTGTGTTGAAATCATAGATTTTCTTTGAAATTTTTTTTTTTTTTTTTTCAATTTCAGATATTTTGGGGGGATTTTAATGTACATATATTATTTGATGGGACTCTATATAAAATTCTGTTACATATTTTTTCCTTGATTGAAGTGTTTTCAAAT
>BMAW01072174.1:0-18933 GCA_019974015.1 Nephila pilipes
CAAAACTTAATCAACT
This sequence comes from Nephila pilipes, assembly GCA_019974015.1. NCBI lineage: Eukaryota > Metazoa > Arthropoda > Arachnida > Araneae > Nephilidae > Nephila > Nephila pilipes. The sequence continues at coordinate 17 of BMAW01072174.1, forward strand.
TCTTCAACGCTTCGTAACGCTTTTATTGCTTTTCTTTTCCCTTTGCAGATAAGTAGGCTATTTTCAGGTAATATTTAGTCGCTGTCGTAGTTGTCTCCTTCTAAGTAGTTTTTCTTTATTGTTAGTCGTAAACAGTTTTTAAAATGCACCGATGGATTTATGAATAATTGCATGTATTCCTAAGATATAAATGATTGTTCTGCGGAGCCTTATAAACGCCTCAAAATTCAGATGATGACTAAATAAGTCAAAATGAGAGAGTTGATTAGCCAAGTGCAAGCATTCGTAGGTCCTTCTAGCACACAGAGTTATTAAACCATTTTCAACTGAAGTGTGTCTCTCTCTCTCTCACGCGTTTACTAGAAGTTTAAGGAACTTACTGATTTCCTTATATTTATATTTTTATTAAACTAATAAATTCCAGAGCATGTTCAGGTCCTCTTTTATACACTTATATCTATGCATTATAGATATTACGTATCTACTGAATCTTATCAATCCGTAAAATTAATTAAATCATTCGCATATTTTTCTACTCATTTTAAACAACATTTCTCAATGAAATCATTATGCTCTATATATCTTCCTTCTAAAGTGATATTAATTTAATTAAACATGATAAAAATCGGAAAGATAAGATTTTCTTTGTCAGAAGAGATTATAATGATGCGATGAAGTGCTGCAATTCTATACCCGAGGGCTTTTCATTAAAATGAAAAATTCAGCTTCTTTCTTTGTTTTGGAGGAACTAAAAAGAAATTCGTATCAATGGATATAAGACTCTTATCTCAACTGTATAAAGGAGGCAATTGAATGTCCTAATATAAATGCATATTTTTATCATTTTATTTTGTGAATAAATAAGCGGAGAATTAAATCTAATATTCCATACATTAGAGTATTATAAGATCTTTGGGGACATCATTATATCTTCATATTTCAGCAAAATGTAATTTCATTATTTTTTCTCTAATTATTATTATTTTTAATCATTACAGAAGACTAAAATATTAATGTCTAACACAGCACTAGTTTTGATTTCGTTATTCAGCATTATAAGGGGTTATAGGTCAGTTAAACATAATAAATCAATTAGTTTTTCCATTTTCTTTGAGTCTTCATACCTTTTTTTTAAAATTTTAAATGAAATAATGTATTTTGTTTTGTAATGATAATTTCTAATTTTGATAAGCTTATTTTAAATATTCATAAACACTTTCAAATCACTTATAAAATATTGTTGTGATAAAGTATTATTTTCACGTTGCTTAATTGTATATTGAATATAACTAAATTAAAAACATTTAACATTTAATATAGTTTTCAATTTTTAAAACTTAATTGAAAAAAATTGACAATGTTATAAACACGTGTGTATCGATTTCTCCACATCATTATTTATCATCGATCTCAAAGGAAACACAGCTTGTTCAGTAAATTGTATTGCTGTGGCTAAATCTGTATCTTCTTTCTGCAAAAATTTACTTAAAGGGAGGCTGATTGAGAAAATGCCCTGACCAGAACATGTAAAGCTGCAATCTTCTAACAGCACATTCTAAATAGAGTAGATAATATATAGTAGTAACAGAGGGGTTCTCTTTCTTTCCATTGAGAGACATTATCTAAAGTTTCTACCATTGGCATAAGAAGATCCAAAAACACAGTGATCATCATGCCTCTCATCCCAACTCGAATAAATTAATTAGTTTCAGATGTTTTTCTTAATGGAATCAGCCAACATTTTATCGATTGTTCCTGTCGGAGCTCTTTGTATATACTGTACTGATTTTGCCGATACAAATTTGATTTACCCTTTCAAATTAGGTATCGAAGAGAGTGAGATTTAAATTGTGGGTATTACAGTGTACATATAATTCCAGTGAATACTGCTTAGAAATGCAGGCTGGTTCACCTTTTTAGCACCCACTTACATTTCTTCTCTCATTATGTCCTCTTAGATAATACAAACAAGTTTATTCCCCTATTTTTCGGGCTATCTAGGATAAGAGCAGCTGTTTTTCTCCTGTGAAGTTCATGGATGGGTAAAACGAAAATCTTCATGAACGCGATGTTCAATTTCTTCAAAGTACATGTCATAGATCGAAAGCTCTTCTACATTTGAAATAACTGTTTTTTTATCAACTAAAAATGAGAAACACTGGAATAATAACTTGGTACTTTATATGGTTGCCGCAGACTTCTACCCGGACTAATAAACGTATCATTTTGTCCTCAAGAGTTTAAGCGTTCAACAAGGTAAACATTCCCATCTCTGACTCTGTACCTCAGAAGATCACTAAACTTGCCTTCATTAGCTCCAGATTCTGATTCTATTGATATAACCAGTGATCCCGAATCTCTATGGCTTCAAAAAGATCATCCTTGCCTGCCTCACAAAATCACAGTCCCAACGGTTGGCTTTATTTTCTAACGTATTTGTTGGCAGCGAAGTTCAATTGAAAATTTATTGGCTTAACTTTTCCTCTGGCAACATCAAATAAACAATCTGCCAGAAGCTCAGAATTTTTGTGATATAATGTAGCCACATATTCGTTGAACATTTCAAATATATCTTTATAATCATTAAAAGAATGTGTGACAAGATTTATCCTATTTTCTACTTCAAATACTAGACCCATTAGGCGCAAAAAAGACGCAAACTTTTCAAAATGTCCATTTTTGTTAGTGACTTCAGTCTTTTTTAACGGAGCAGTAATTTGTGCAGAAATCTTCAATTATATTTTTCATGAGGGGAAAATCCTTCATCTAAACTCGGCATCCATATGTTTTCCCTGTATTCATTTTCCCTTAAATTATCTGTAACATATTACACAATGTCGTTAGACTATATTAAAGAGCGGTGTTTTTCTCCAAATATTCCATTCTCAAAGAGTTAGATGCTGACAAGGAAATTCGATTTTGGGAAAAGGAAAATATCTGATTGTCCGTATTTCTTTCAGTATGCTACCTTACAACTTCCTTCTGAAATACCTCCTCGCTTTGAACTTTCGTTTTAGTTTCTTTTGCCTTTTTTATCACTCACTGTCCTTTGAAAACACGCATGAAATTGACTCTATCGAATTCAGCGCAGTTAACACATCGAAATGAATGAACAGATCACACTAGAAATGCTGCATATGGCATTCCGCTAATAAATAAATAAATATATGTTCAATTTTAAAGTAAAGTTACCACATTTAAACGAACCTAGTAACATGTCAGATTAGTTTAAAGCAAATACACCAAACTGTTCTGCATAACACGTGAAACAAAATATAATAATATAAAGAAGAAAATTTTTGTTTTCTAGTTGTATATTTTGGCGAAATTCACCTTTTTTCATATTTTTTTCAGTTCAACGTTATTTTAATATTTACATATTGTTATCAAAGCAAATCCATTCATTACAAAAATAAAATTATATTCCATTAAAATAAAAATAAAAACTATACTTTATTAAAAGTGATATGTTTGCAATTTCAGAATACAACAATTCTAATGAGAGATTACAATCCCCATCACTACACTTGTGCTCCATAGATTTGTAAATGTAATTTCCAGCCATTGCACAAAACCAGGAATGTATCCTGAAAAATGAGATGTCATATCCTAAATAAGATTTCCAAATAAAACAAATCAAAATAGGATATAGTTTATCCATTTAAGGAACTATATCAATAACAAGACAGCCAGTGCTAGAAAGAAAACGATTCGTTTTATTATAGATGGTGTATATTATACAAGCGGCGGATTTCTGAGACTGCGTAGAGGTTTCCATTCTCTTTCATTGGACACTTGGGACAAATATCTTCCCAATAGTTCTCCCAGATGGCACATAAAACTTTGACTTGTCTGAAAGCATCATCTCGATATAAAATGAGTGTTATCAAATACAGATGCCCCTGAGAAAGAGAGCAACAGTGTTTATATATACATCTTTCTTTTGAAAGGTTCCTCAATATTACAGTACATATATCCAATGGTTTTAGGAATATATGCTCCAAAGTGGGGAGCTTTGAGAGCTCCATAAAGATACATTCTGTTTTGATAGAATTTCTGTTGTTCAGCATTTCCTTGATGGAAATCATCTAAAAAGTGACTATTTTTAGACTGTACGTAGTGTGTCACAATCAATTCTTACTATTTCCTAAAAAAATTATAGTTCAAAAGAGATTACTTAAGTATAGAAACCCGAAGTAATTTATAGTGAACAGTGATTTAAAAACTGAGCTTTCCTACAAATAGCCCGAGAAGGGGTGACTAAAATTGTTTTAAAAATCAGTATTATTTTTATTTGAAAATATAATGATAGACAATAAAACATCCATTTAAATAATGTATATGGTTATGCATTTCTATTTACATACCTAGAAAATTATATAAAATGTTTTAAAATAATTTAACTATATCATGTAAATCCTCATTGAAATCCTATGGCTACATTTACAATCGGAATATTCTGAAAGATTCAGAAATAGTGCCAATGGTATTGATACGTTCTCAGACATCAATGATCATGGAAATAACAAGTCACTGGAATTTTCTTTATATTTCTTTAATTACATATCACGTAATTCCACAGTTTTTTCCAACTTCTAAGAAGTGCAGGTTTTACAGGAAATTTTTGAGTGTTATGGTGGATCCTAAGAAAATGTTTAATACGATTGTATGTTCCCAGATAGACGTAACAATTTCATTTATTAATACATCCATTTGAATTTTCTTTGTCTAATTTTCATAACTTATTTTATTTCCCCGTTCCATTATATAGATAATTTACGTTTAATAATTTAAAATTTCTTTATTTTTGTATGTATGTGGGAGTGTATGTATGTTGGGTGTCCATGTAATCATTTCGTTGACTTGACAGTTGAAGTACTATCAGATTATTAAATTTAGTTTATTTAAAACTGAGTCTGTTACCACTCTTATTAGTAATTGTGCTGTCTTATTAATAACTAAAAAAGGCCATGAATGGGAAAAGCTCTCATGTCATAGCCTATCGACTTTTTATATTCTTTGCATATTTAAAGTTAAATGTGCGACTGTTATCCATATGTAATTTATCTTAAGTAATAAAATATTGTTACACTACAAATACCTTTCAAATTACCCAAATGGATTCCTTCGTCATAACTGGCATTAAAGCGGAACCCATACGGCATGTTAGAAGTGTAGTTATCCTGAAAGCAAATAGTAAAAACTATGATGAATGAATTGATGCTAATTTTAATGCATCTCTCCTATAATACAATCAAGCTTTCAGGTGCTTTTCTTTATGCAGGTACGGGCATCTCTCCCACGAGGTTTCCTGGAGATCTTTTTTTTATCATGTGGTTGACTCTCTTTAATAAACACATGAGACGCACCCTCGGGATACCTTAGCAATACTTCATTATTTTCAACCCTTCTTGTGAACCAAATTTTACCTTTTTCATATTTTCTAGTCTCCAGATTATATTTTTACCTTGTGTGGTGCAGCAAGCCACTTCTGGCTCTTGCACCATTAAACTGTACCATCATCACTAGCAATATAAAACAATACAAAACACATCTGCATTTATTCTTTACATTCTCCTAATTAAAAATGTAATTTTCTTATAAAGCAAACACGTATTACACGCATATAATTCCTTATGTTAAGCAATATGAAAAATTTGTACTTTTATATATGGAATGTATTTTGAGATTTTTCTCCTACTTTTCAATAGAAAACAGAAGCTTTACATTGTATTATTCCGTAAATGTATAAATGATTTCAATTTTTGTAAGAGTACAAGTAAAAAATAAGTAAATAAAAATCTTAATTTTCATAAGACCATTTAATCATTAATTTAAGAATAAAATAATTTTCCTCCGAACATGAAAGAGAAGACTGTATAGCTTTCAGTTCTTAGAGCTTCTTCTGTTATTTGATAAATTTAAAGTTATACTCTAACTTTAGAGACAATAAAATGCTCAGTACAAAAAGGGTTTTGTAATTCATTTTAAGAATTCTTCAAAACTGGAAACGTGAGCAAACGCTAAGCAAAATAAAGCAATTCTGCGTATTTATTGCTTAAATCATAATAAAATAAACACTGGATTAATTCATCAGTGATAATTTACAAGATTGCAAGTAATTATTTTACTTTAAATTTTGTAATATTTTCGTTTATTAAAAATAAAATGTTTATTACCTGAAATGAAAAAAAAAATCCACACATTTTGAACAGATGTAAAGAGTTTTTAACTTTTGTAAGATTCAGTTCGAAAGCAATGAATAAGTTTTGCAAAAAAGATTTAATACGTCTCTGAGTGGAATACTTGCTTCCACAAGAACAACTTCTTTTATTTATTTTTAAAAAATAAAAGAAAAAATTACACGTTTTATTTAAGGCTACGATGATCCCATTAACTAAAATTCCTTTAAAGTTTTGTTGTAACCTATATTATATATTAAAGAAATTTCTTGAATATATGGAGAAAATTTAATTAACACATAATAACGTAAAAATACTTTCCGTGAGTGGGAAGAAGATTTTTACAAATTGAAAGATATTACATTATTTTTCTAAAGGAAAATAACGAGATTTCAAAAGCTGCTAACAATTATGATTTTGAAATGAATTTTAGTTATTTCTTTCAAAGAAATAACTAAACTAAACTGAAACGTACGAAACAAAAGAAACTGAAACAAAAGAAATTCCTACTGTGAATTAATAGTTATATATATTCATTAATAAGGTATTATGTATAAGACTTAACTAATTTTGAATTTTTTTTGGAAATTACTGCATATTAAGGCTTTTATATTTGTTATCAAATTTAATGTAATTGAAGAAAATGGATGTGGTAAAGGTTGCGAATTTAGGGTTGGCTTGTTTTTCGACGTTTCGTGGGTTCGAGTCTTGATGTCAATAAAGACCCGCCACGTAACGGGACTACCACACTTGAAATCTATCGATATCCTAAGTCCTCCTTTTAGTATGGTGTGGAAGTTGGAGAAGGAGTTCCCAGCTCAGGGATCATTCTCGTCACTTGACCCAGATTCATAGTTATGAGGTCCGTTGCCAATCGTCTCATGTTGCTTCTAAGTCCGATGTTAATAAGCAATCAATGAATTAAACATTGACTGAAGAAGCTAAATATTTCTTAAAACAAAGTTTTACAATTAGAAATACTTACAAATTTAAGTTAATTCACCTTCTCTCATAAGAAATTCGAACTGACTTAGGTTATAATTATTGTCAAACAATTTCATTCCTTATGATTATAGTCAACAAAATACTTTCTTTTTTATTTTAATTGAAGTTATTTTTGATGTATTATTATGATGCTGCGATAAATGATAACAATCAATTATCACTTTTTTTACTATTCTTTGTTCATTAATGATTGCAATAAAAAAAGCCATAAACTAATAATTCATTTTTGTATACTATACAAGAGCCCTTAGTAAAATACTAGCTGATACCCGCCCGCTTCGCTGGGCAGACGATAATATTATATTTTGGAACCTATACATAAAATATCAAGAAAATTAGAGCATTAGAGCTTTGTGTTCTCTAGATGGTTTTTTATCGGCATTAATTATAACCTTGAACTCCTTTTGGTCTTTAGGAACTGAATCAACAGCAGCTTTGAAATCGTGAATATACCTGTTATGTTCATGTAGCTCCTTTTGTAATCGGCTAATTCTGGCTTAACACCTGGGAAAATACCACAATGAATGTTTCTTTCACATTCATCATCACAGAGAAAATAAAACTGAAGAAAAGAAGGTTGTTGAGGAGGCTCAGCCAATAGGCTACCTATCCTGTGGTATACCTGGCCCTGGACTTTAAATGTTGACATAAAATTTCCTTCCTTCAATTCTTTTGCTCCGAATGACGTCATCTGAAAACATCCATTATACTTGCGAATTGTAGAAAGAAAATGTTCTGAAAGCTGATCCTTATGGCTAAGAAGACTATTCAAAGGTTCAGGGAAGGATCTAATAACAGGAAGCAGGACTTGACCACCACTCCAGCACATTCCTGGAGGTTCTTCTATCCTTTTAAAGCACGGCACCTCGAACAGGGCAAACGTTTTCCGATACTGACAATTTTATCATTTGAATAGTCAATATATATTTCATATTTAAAACCAGACAAATTTTTGGAAGTCCATGGCGCTAAATTAACTTTTGATCTTTTATCATTGTATTTAATTACAGCTGCCTGATTCACGTGGGGGGTATTAGAAAAGTATTTTCTTACGCTCTATGTACTTCAGGATGGCTTTTAGTATATTTTGAAGCAGCATCTCTATGTTCTTCAGGATGGCTTTTAGTATATTTTGAAGCAGCTTCTCTATGTTCTTCAGGATGACTTTGAATATATTTTGTAGCAGCTGGTCTTACTTGTTTATATCTAATTGAATTTGTGAATCTTTTTCTTCATTTCTTTTACCTTTATTTAGTTGAAGAGATATTACATCATTAATAATTGATTCACTTGAACTTGAAAAATCAATGTTAGATATTGATTGAGTCTTAAAAACTAACACAGACACATTTTCTTGAGGCTGAAACACTAAAGATGACACATTTTCTTCATTTTGTTTCACATTATCATAACCAGGATTAACTTTACTTCTATTTATTAATCCAACTATTTAAATAAAACATCAAAATAACAACTATTACAGTTTCCCGTAAAACGTAATATTTTTTCCCCCTGAATTGTTTCCCCAACAGAAGCTATAAGGCAGCCACCTTGATAAACTTCGAACTGATAGGGAAATAGCTCTGCCGCCGCCATAATTTAGCAAATAGACCCATACGTGTTTGGTTTACACATTTCGGTAAAATATAAATCGTTAGTATTATAAGGGGCGCCAGATAGCATTTGAGTGTAGCATTTAAGCCGATCCCAGTTGTCAAACACGTGAGAAACAATAATATTTCTCATTTTATACGCCATCGATATGTCACCGAACACCAGCAAAGACAGAGACGAAAATAAACATGCTCCGTCGCCAAGAATTTTAAAAACTTTGAAAGGAGTAGGTATTCCATCGATCCAAATATATTCAACATCCATTATTAAAAACTATAACTGAAAAGTAAATATGAAAAATCAATTTTTATTAACCTACAATGAAATACTTTTCAAGTTAAAAAATATAACCGAAATTAACTTTTTTAAATCAAATTATTTTAAAATTCAACAAAAAATACTAACAAAAATGTAAATAAAAAAAATAGAAATAGGCTTAAAATAATTTAGCGGAAGCTATTTTGAATTAATCTCATATAATTATTCAAATGATCTAAATAAGATCGCCAGATGAATAAAAGAACTCTAAATTCAAATGATCTAAATAAGATCACCAGATGAATAAAAGAACTCTAAATAAAAATAACGACTTTTTAACGTTTAAGTCTTTTATCAACAATAGAACAACATTTTTTAAAAATTGACTCAACCAAAAAGAAAAAGTAACAATGTTGCCACACACACACACTAAAATAAAAACTTAAACAAAAAACCAAACGATATGAAAATCTTTTGCGATACGATACAAAAAAAATGAAGTATAAAAATTTTTTTTAGCAAAAAGTCACCCGTATTACGTGATCCTTTTTGCAAAAGGATAACTCTTACGGTAGCAGCATATCTGGAACTGCAATTGAATAGACAGAATAGCTCTTAAAAATCATATCATTAAAAATAATTCTGTATTCTGAAAACGATAAAATATCCAGCCATTTTAAAAAAAAACAAAAATGTTTATTTCCTAGAAAACAAAAACTAAAAATTACCAAAATACAGAAACAAAACTTTTGGATGATATTTACATTAGGTTACAATTAATGCATACATCAAAATAAATATTTTGATAGCTACTTATTTTTTTTATTAATGACATGAATAACATACCGTTATTATTCATTTGTTAAAAGCCAACTTCAATAACTTGGTTAGATTGCGTTTAGATTTACAAATGTAGTTTATCAATCATTATTAATAATAAAATACTTTTCTCATAAATTTAAAACATACGTCTAGGTTCCACAACAATAAAAAATTATCGTTTGCTCAGCAAAACCGAAATCAGCTGGCGAGCGAAATCAGCTGGGGTTACCATAGTATAGCTTTTTAAAATTCACAATGCAAGGTCATTGAAATGCTTCGACTTGGCGGTGGAAGATATTTGGTGATATTTTGCAAAAAAGAGCCTCTTCTCCAAAATCTTGCCAATCATCCATCAGCGCTTCAATATTAAATTATTTGGTATTTTTCCATTTCGCACGCGCAAATCTTGCAAGTAAACTTAATTGGTAGCGATACACTGTATACATTTAAAAAAATATATTCCGTTTGGCGTTGGTCATGTAATTTTTGGCGATAAAGTCGCCAAAATGACATAACCGATGGGTAAGAAAAGATTAACCGATGATAACTACATTTTGGTTAAGAATTCCATAAAATCCGTTCTTAGTGAGCGTCTACATTGCAAAATGAGTAACTGTACCAAATTTCAAGTCAATCGGTTGTATAGTCTTAGAGATATCGTGATGAGTCAGTCAGTGGTATTTCGCTTATATATATATAGATTAATTAATAAGAAATAACCGAGATACGCAGTTTACTTTGCTGACTAATTTATCCTTATGTATATAATGCTGCCAATTAGCTACTGATGTTGATTTGTTTGGTTTCAGGGAGTCGTAGATTGAAGAAAATCGCAGTATCGTAAAGTTTTAATTATTATTCCGGAGTACCACAATATTTTGATTATTACCAATACGATTATTATCTTCTCCATAATGCGGTTACTTCAATCTATGTAGAGGTGTCAACCTTTTGGATATCATGCACTAATTTTTTGACAGTCGAATTCAGATGCGCTTTTAACTCGAGATCTGTATATACTGTCTTATATTCATGGTTATGTGATTGTGAATATTTATTAAAGGCACATTGATACACGAAAGCTATTGGCGACGGACCACACCTCGGTCAAGTGACGAGGACGACACCCATTAGTTGATATCTCCCTCTCCAAACTTCTATGGAGGACTCTCCATAGGAAGGACTGGGAATTTGACAGATTTAAGGTGCATCAGTCCCGCTACACGACGGGTCTGTAATGACCTCAGGGCTCGAACTCGCAACTTGACGAAAACAATGCTACCCTAAATTCCGTGAACGTGACCATTAGACTACCGCTGCTACCGGTTAAGAGTTGGTAAATAGAGATAAGGATATAATCTGCTACTTTCAGGAGAGGAAAAGGAATAACTTAATCGCACAGTTATATCAACAACGAGTAATTTACGCCAGATTAATGAAGCACCAATAGTCAGGAGTTATCTCCTGAGCAAGAGGCTGATCGTTTCATGATAGTGCTACAGCTGGCAGAGAATGTAGTTGGTTTGTTGAAGTTCGTATATGATATTGCGCGTGCGCGGGATTCTCGAGTATTAATAGGATGGTTGCTTATGCAAATTCGGAGCTAGCGATATGCGTCAGGAGTTAGGAGCTGCTGAGTGAGCCATGCAGTGGTAGTACATGTAACAATATTCGATTAACCATACCCTCAGTCATAAAGGCTCCCGTCTTCCAGCTATTTTGATTCCACGATTGTAATAATATTCCTATGATATGTCTTCTTTCGTCCTCAATTGTAGATTGATGCATCTATTTGAATACAGCAAAGTGCCTCCGAAAGAACAAAAATTAATGAAAGATTCTACAAAATTACACTTCACTTTAACAGATATAGTCTAGACTAAAGAAGAGAAAAATAAAAATTTCACAAGATTAACAGTACTTTCACGAAAACAAAATTGCTAGATGTTAGGTGAGAGATAGTTTTATCTAGCATATTTTCTTAAATTTCCATCACTCCATGGTATTTCTTAAGGCATGCTCTTAAAATTTCACTTTTTTCAGCACAGGGTTATTCAAATTGAATGATCGAATTTCAAAATACTATATTTTTAGAAAAAAAACGACAAAGAATGACAATAATAAATACAAAGGGGAAACTGCGGAGCTTCTTTTTTTGCATGCGTTCAATATAACTTACTTTAGTTTAACGTATAATGTCAGTTCGATATATAAATTCTTGTCAAACACGTTGTAAAGTGTCAGTGGCAATTGATTGTACAGCTGCTGAAATCATTTGTTTTAAGTTCACATAAATTAGCAAGCCATGATGGCCCAAACACTTTGTCTTTTACAAACCACCAAAGGATGGTATCGAATGCGGCCATATCAAGTGACTTAATTGGCCAGCTGTATAACATTAAGTCATCTGGTCCATTGTGACCAACCCAACTGCGAGGTAGATCCGTGAAAACTTCAAAAACAGGTTTCGTGAAATAGCTTCTCGAAGAACACCCGATGTGGCAACCTACTGTTCACAATATAAAACTTCCTCAGTGTTCCTTTGTATTCACGTATTATTTACCATTTTGTATTGTTTATTTTTGAAAGTATGGAATTTTGGAATCAGATGATTCATTTTGAATAATTCTGTATTTTTAATTTAAATTTGCGCAAGGCAAAGGCCGAAATAATGCTGTACAGGCCATAAAGATACAGAGTTTAAAAGACGTGAAGCTTATGAGCTCCAGTCAATCTGGCAATTTATTGTCTTTTATTACTGAATATTATGACGAAAATGACTTTTCAAAAGATAATCTTTTCATTGCATTTGTTGACAAGATTACATAACATGAGTAACTGTCCAGTATAATTATTGTGAATTTTATTAAATTAAGTTCACAAATTGCAAAAAAATATAACTATTTTTTATCGCGTACAGGATTTTAATATTTATCAATAATGGGATATTTGGGTGCTTAAAATCACGAAAAGTCAGATTATAATATCGTAATTTATTGAAATTTTAGAATTAAAATATTTAATATTAGTTGTTTGATAAAACGGAGTCTTTAAATTAACAGAAAAGGATTTCACTTTTAGTCTGCAAATGACTAATTATTTATACCTGTTCTGTAAAATCATAAGTAAATAAAAACCCATAAAAAGTCTCTTACGAAATTTTTTTCGAACAATTAAATAAACGTTTATTTTATCGTCTGCATGCGAGTTTATAATTAATATTATTTCATTAATATGTTAAATTAATAAGTGTACGAATATTTTGGTGGAAAATAATTTTTATAAGTGATGATTTCAAAAAAAAAAAAAAAAAAGAATTTTATAATCATACTAGATTTTTATATGATAGGGAAATAATGATTTCTTAAAATCAGGGTGGGACATTTTATCTTAATCATATAGTTTACTAAGTTATAGAAGTAAATCACAGTTAAGAGGGATGAAACATTTAATTAAAAAAGTAAATTAAAAATAAAGTTTGAAAGTTATATTGGCATTCAGCAACTATAACCAAAAGAGTTACGATTAAAAATGACCGTTTTTAATTTCCAAGCACTTAAGATAACTAATTTAAAAACTAAGTTTTGAAAATAGTTATCCAATTCAAAAGATTTATGTGCAAAGAATACTACTTTAGAAAACCGAAACTTGGTGGAACTTTTCAACTTAAAATCGTAAAATGACTTTTGAAATAGGAAACTCACACCCATTAAAATCCGAATCCTTTTGTTCAGAAATAATGAGGGTTAGAAAGAAAAATTCCCGTCACTACATTAATGATAGTAAAAATCCAAAAAGATTTTTTTTCAGCTCCGAGTTTTCTCTTATTTGTAATGTAGTTTTTTTTTAACATGGAATATCTAAATCATAAGATTCATCCTTATTACATTCCAAAAGAAAGATTTTCTAAAATTGCCGTCAAAAATAAAGGGAATTGCGAAGGCGAACATTTATTTCCTTAAATACCTTGAGGATAATTTGAACATTTTTGGAAGAAAGAAACACTTCTTAGTTATAAATCAGACTTAGTTACATTCTCGTTATTAGAATATACTAATTATCAGTTGAACTCAGTTTTACTTCATAAAAAAAGGAGATGAAATTTCATTAAAAAGTAAAATTCATAGTACTTTAAGTTTTATGTGTATGCAGCAGTTAACAATAAAACAAAGAATCTCAACAAAAATACAAGTGTTTAGTTGTTATTTCTCTGTGGCCGACTAGATGACGCCTCAGTCAACTTAGTGACGTCATAGTAGTAACGTCTTCTAACGTAGAAAATTCTAAATAATAATTGCCTTTTCAAAATATCATTGAGAAAATTAATTTTACCTTTTTCATGAAATTTTTGTGGATTATTTTTTGTTTGATGAAAATTGCTTTCTATATTTGCTGCAAAATGTAAAAATAGTTTTAGAGCTTTCAAACCGAGTTGATGTGCATGTGGAGCGTTTGCATTTTCAAAAAAAAAAAAAAAAAAAAAAAAAACTATGATTATATTCCAGATTGGTAAGGGTATTTTAATTTAATTAGTTTTGCAGCACAATGTGAAATTTTACTGCTTAAGCATCTGGAAATTTATCTTTGAATATATTGCATTAAAACTCACAAGGGTGTCTAATTACAGTAAGAATTCGTCTTTATAATTGATTAGATGATTCAATAACTTGAAAAGCCGTTGACAGGCTTAAATTGTCTGAGGTTGCCCTATGGTTACAAGTGGCAACAAAATCCGGGTAGTGGAATTTAATTCCAAACATGTGATGCTATCACCAAGACGCTCGGCCAGTGGCACCCAAAAGTGACGAAACATGCTCAGGATTGCTACTTATCATGAATTACTAGATGCCATAGGCAGACAACGGCTACAGAGCTTTCTCATGATTTTATTACTGCATCTGGAATACGAATTTCCTGGAAAACAGAATATAGACACGTATCAAAGAGAGCCCATCCCGCATGCTGTCCAAGGATGTGTGTCTCCTTCTGCGAATCTTACAGGACAGCCTATTTGTTGTGGAAGCCAAATACACCATTCTTTGATACACCCTAAACGAGAATGTTTTCTTTTCACTGATGAGTCAATATTCAGCGCACAGAGTGCTTTTTGGAGAGTCTTCTTCTAGAAAAAACTTGAAACTCGCTGTTATCCCACCAATGGAAGGGAAATAGATCAATTTAGTGGAAGAGGAATCCTCATTTAGGGTGGTATGATGTTGGCAGCCGTTACACCACTAAACGTCTTTGATGCGGGAAATGTCACCAACAGCGTTACAGGGATGAGGTCTTTGAAGCATATGTGAGGTTTTTCCGGTTGCAGCAGCCTGGACTTCCTTTTTATGGACGATAATGCAAGCCTTCATAGAACTCACATTCTTAATGATTTTCTTAATTAAGAGGATGTTCACCTCATGGATTACCCCACAAAGTCTCAGCATTTCAATTCTATAGAATATACTTAGGATGGCTTAGGAAGAGCTATTGCATAACGTTACATTTCTCCCAGGACCCTCCAGACATTGAAAACCATGCTTTTAGAACAATGGGATTTATTGTCGTGAGCATTTCTTGACACTCTTATTTACAATATGACGGTTCAATGTGAAGCTTGCATAACAGCACGGTGACGACAGTCCACATTAAACGGACTTTTCTCGAGATACAAAGCATCATATTTTGATCTCTTTCAATAATATACATCCTAACGAAATATTGACCTTTATCCATATTGTTATAATGCTATATACTTTCTTCTATAATAATAACTCTCTGTGCCGAATTTTGTTGCAATAAACCAAATATTTTTCTAGTGATCTCATATTTTGTGTATTAATTGGATATGTAATATAGTTAATATTACATATCTATTTAAGTGTATCCAGTGTATAATAAGTTCTTCAAAATCTTTATTTAAATTAAATTTTTTATGCATAATTTTAAAATTCATTTTTATTACTGTGCAATTCTTTTTATTATAAAAACAAAAAAAATTATCTACACCTTAACCTTTTTTTCAAAAGGCTATTGGATATTAAGCAACCATCCAATAAAATATTTTTCGAAATCAATATTCAACTTATTGATCAACTACCAAGGAAATAACTTCATCTCCGATTACATCGCATGGCCTCTACTTCATTCTTTTTCATTTGTGGTCAGTTTTGAGTAATATTTCGGTTTATTGAGTTATCTAATAGCAACCTCCTTGAGGGCTTTGTTATCCGATAGATTTAACGGGCATCAGTCCCACTATACGATGAGTCATTAATGGCATCAGGACTCGAACACCCTCTTGTTGGAAACAACACCGACCACGAGATCCCGAGAATATGATCACTAGGCTTCTACGAATACGAGACAGAAGCAGAAGAAATAGATTAAAAAATAATACAGATTTATTGGTTTGATTGCATTCAGTGGATTATAAGTTATTAGATAATAGGAAATTTTAATAATATTATAGTTATGATTCATTCGTTGAACGCTTATTTGATACCAACAACTCTTGAAAAACTTCAAATTAAAAATAAAATTATTCAAGTAATAAAAGAAATGAAACCACTACTTGACTGAACCAATGCCAACCATGGGCTCGTGAGCATGACCATTCGGCTTTCATGGCTGCTCCATATCAGAGAAGTTAATAGCTTACAGTTTAAAACATGTGTTTCGAAAAATAACTGAAGGAAGAGACTACCTTAGGAAGTTATATAATATAACTTCGAACGTATCGAGGAAGCGCATTTAATTATCACAAATAAAAAGAGATAATGTAACTACAGAAGAAAATAAACAACCTATTCCTCGTGGAAACACATTGACTAAATTTAAGAAAATAATAATCACGGGGCATAATTTTGGAATTTTAGAAGCTGAAAGAATATAGGAAAGCGCCTTTTTACTTATACTCCTGTATACGTAAAAACACGTTACTTATAAAAGTATAAGCGTTACTTATTTGAGATTTAAATTATAAGCTTTAATTATACTCTGTATTTTCAAATGACATTACTTTTTCTCCTTGCTGAAATTATTTTCGTTTCAGGAAACATTTCCGATGACATAAAACAAATCAGTGATAAGAAATTTTTTTTTACTGAAACAGTTAGAAGTATATATGAATGAAGTCTGTAAATTGTGTACATGCCTGGAGATACGATAAAAATAATTAAATCCAGAAGGAAGAAGGTGGGTGATAAATCATAACAACAGGTGAGAATGATTCTGACGTACATCTGTACTCGGAAATGCAGGCCATTGATAGGAAAAAAAATCAGAAAGCAATATAAATAATGATTTTTTATATCTATATGCGATGTAAAACTTCAGTTTTGTGTTGTTAAAAATTTCATATATAATATTTTGAATAGATTTGACAAGGCTTGTCAACAAGTGACGAGACTAAATTAGAAATAAACTGTGTAGCTGGATAGATTCTGTTCGGGAAAGAATAATGGCCTGCATTCAAACTGTTCAAAATCTTTTGTGCTTTAATATAACGGATAAGAAATATATATGGATTCTAGGAAAAGGAATATGCACAAGAGATATCTATTGAATAATATTTCACTACAACATTTCCATTATTCAACATTGTAATTCCTTAATAAACAGAATAAGCTATTCAAAAATTCCGTTTTATAATTTATGTTAACATTATCTTAACCAAAGCACAAATTTCACCAGTATAATATCAGTCACAAAAAGGTTGATAATAATTATAATAACACAAATGCACATTTAAGCAAAGCAAAGCTTTATTCACCAAACATAGTTTAGTTTTAATTTCTATTTACGTCTCACTAGAAGTAACACGAGGGCTATTGGCGACAGACCTCACAATTTTGAACCTCGGTCAAGTGACAAGGATGACACCTGAGCTGGCACTTCCCTCTCCTAACTTTCACATCACGCCAACGGGAGGACTTTGGGCCCCGAACAGATTTACCGTGCATCAGCCCCGGCAACACGGCGGGTCTTTGGAGGCCAAGGATTGAACCCGGAACACTTGTATGGGATAAGAATGGAAGGCCTTGAACAAGTAGATAATGTAGGCAGATAGTATTATAACATGGCAGATAGTATTTCGAATACGAGAAAGACTCCACTTAATTAAAAAGCAGGTTCATTCTTGGAAAATCTAAATTTATTCTAAGAATCTCTAGCAAATACACTATATTTCCTTTTAACAAGACCAATTAACACACACATAAAACTATACAAAAGCACAAATGAAAAATTCACACAATTAACTAATCGCAGCAATTTAAATTACTACATCACATTCACATATATATTCTGCATAAACTTTATATATTACCCTATATTGCACACTGTCGAGCCAGATTACAGAGGTGTTTGGCTCGATCAGGTTGGAATGATGTTGACTGGTGACATACAATGTTTAGCGAAGAATCCCACTTCCAACTGTGTTCTGACGATCATTGAAGACGTGTCGATCCTTTCACTATTGCACGCCACACAGGCCCTCAACCAGGAGTTACGGTCTGGGGTGCTATTTTCCTTGGTAGCCAGACCCCTTTGATCATCCTTAGAAGCACACTTACAGCACAGTGGTACGTCAATGACATTCAGAGACCTGCTTTACTACAGTTCATTTTGCCTTATTTTGGGAAGATAATGCCAGACCACATAAGGCACGTGTTGCTATGAACTATCTTACTGCCTGTCAAACACTTCCTTGACCAGACAGATCTCTCTCTAATCGAGTATGTCTGGGATATGATGGGAAAGCGACTGCATCTAATAGGGAATGTTGATGACATCGATCGACAGTTGGAGCAAATTTGGCAAGAAATACCACAGGAGACCATGAGGGAGGTTTATCACTCTATGCCACGTCGTGTGGCAGATTGCATTCAGGCTAGAGGTGGGTCAACACCTTATTGAGCTCATTACTTTGTAATTATGCGACTCTGAAATAAATCATTCAATTTTTCTGAAATTTTAATCATTTTCTATTCTGTACTTAATTTTTGTCACCATCGGTATTTCTTGGTGCGTCGTTTTTTTTTT
>BMAW01072176.1:3228-15935 GCA_019974015.1 Nephila pilipes
ATGATTTGTACTATGAATTCTAAAAAAATTTCTTCCATCAAAAACCTAAAAAATATCTTTATAATATACACACACATATATATATATATATATATATATATATTCTGAGTAGTAGTGTATTTTAGTCAATATAAAGATATTTTTAAGGTTTTTGATGGAAGAAATTTTTTTAGAATTCATAGTACAAATCATCCACGAGGAAAAAATAACTTCAGAAACACAAAAGACCGAAATGGGTTGTGCGGACCACCACAATAACCACAATTGCCGAAACATGCTGACCCATAAATAAAGATCATCCAACTTTCAGATTGCGAAATGCTTCAAAATGGTTCCTTTTACTCCTTTTGTGAAACAAGGTCAAAATATCTCTTACCGCAATGGAACGTGTATCACCTCATGATCCGATTAAGGTAACATTTCCTGAGAGTTTCCTTCTTTTGTGTTGTTTGGGAGACAACATGACAACTTCCGGAAGAAGAGTGTCGAGGCATACAAGTTCCAGAAATAACGACATCTCTTGAATCGACTTCGTCACTTCCATAACTGTCTAAAACGGAAATACTAGCTTCCCAGGAAACACCGAATACTACGAGTATTACATAATTTGAATGATGAATTGTTATAAAATTCTGATAATTGTGTGATCAATGGTTATATTTTGCGTAGATTAATCAAAGGACAAACCCTTTTTTCTTAACTATAAATTATATGTGCTTGACGTGCTTGTGTAGTTCTACGAACTATATATGACGGTTCCATTTGGGAAAAAACCTTTAAATGATAATTGGTTTTCAGTTAGTGTTTTGAATAGTTTATTATTTTATATCCAGTGGAATTTATCACTGAATTAGGAGATTAACTTTTTTAAATAAAAAGTTGAGCTGCCCAGTTCTTACTTATTTTCTCCCTCTAATAAATAAACGTAAGTAATCTTTTTTTTTGTATGTATTAATATATATGTATGTAATTCTGAGAAGTAAAATTAATGAAAATATTGTTCTAAATCTTTTCAAACTATTGTAATATTATTTGTACAACATTAGTTAATTTCTTCATTTTTTTGTTATTATTCTCTCAAAAAATATTTTAATTTGTAAAGAACCGTAGTTGAGTCATCTGTGTTTGTTAGGTTTTATACGATTTGGAACATTTTTAAAATAATTATTATTATACCTGACAAACAACTTATTCAATTGTAATGTAAAACGGGTTTTTCTTTTTAATTTTCAAGAAAGAATAGCGATTTTTGAATTATGATTAAAACTCGGATCGATTTAATTATTGAAAAAGCACTAATATAGTTATTTATTTAAAAAAAAAACTAAACATACCTGATAATATATTAACTCAAATATTTCACCAAGCATTTTGTATAATCCGCATAACTTTACATGACCATATATATATATATATATATATATATATATATATATATATATATTAATAATTGCAATTATCATTTTATTTGAAAATGTGTTCAGCTTAAATACTGTATAAATGAATAGAATTTGAATGTGGTATTTTCCTTAAAATTCCGATTTCCATCATATTTTCTCTCTTAAATAAGTCTACTTATTTTTTTTCACTTGCAAAAGCATTGTCTAATTTACTATGAATCTTTATGAACTATTTCTTCCATAAATGAATTAAATTTAATGAATTTTATTTTAATGAATTAAATTTATTTTAGAACAATTTTTTTACCTGGATAATTGTGTGACGAAGGTTTCCATAATTTAAAATCCGGAATTAAACTTATCAAAGAAAAATCATTACATTACACGTAATATTAATTTATACAATTCTTAATCTTCAACACTTATACCAAATTTAAACAAAGATTTTTTTTAATAGAGAGAATTTTGTGTCACTATTAAACATGCATTTATCATTTACTTCTAACATATTATGCAAACATTCAATCTCGATTAAAATATTAAATGTCAAGTATGAAGAAATGAAAAGCTGGAAATTTTAAGAAATAATAATTGTTTAAATTTATTTAATTTCCGGATATGTTCAAGCCTGTATTTAAAATTACTATAACAGGAAAAAAAAACTTATTCTGCTACATTCCTTTTATCACAGTTGCAATTTTCGAAATATTTTTCGTAACGTTTCTCCCAATTTTTACATGAAAATTTTCAATTTTCTGTTTTTATTGCATTAAAGGAAAAGTGAAAAAATGGAAATGAAATTTGTACTATTCGGTGACATTTAAAGAACTAATAAAGCGAAATGAAGGGATTTTCCAAAAGTGATATAAATCTCACGCTCTTGAAAATGGACTTTCCTGTCATAAAAGCTTAATGAGAACAAGGAAATATCTCCATTTTTACATATTTTCAAGGATAGATTTCCGCAAAAAACAAAACTCTCATCTCTTTTGAGACACGTTTTAAAGGACTCCTTTTAAAGCAAATGGAATTTCTGAATTATTATTTAAATAAATAGTTTTAGATGAATAAAGGATACCAAGAAAAATTATGGATTGATTAATTGTTCTTTTTAACGTCACCTTTAACACAAGGGCTATTGGTGAAGGGCCTCTAAATTTTGATCCTTGGTCAAGTGAAGAGATGATACCCGAGCTTGCACTCCCTCTCTCAACTTCCGCACCACATCAATGAAAGAACTTGATGTCTTGAAAAATTTAACGTACATCAACTTCGCTACAAGGCGGGACGAGGAAAAGTTATGGATAAAATAAAGTAAAAGAATTTTGATACATTGAAAGATATTTGCCAATGGGGAAAATGGGGTGTTTCACGCCAAATTCAATATCATTTTTAGTACTTAAAACGAATAAAAAATTCGTAAATTTACTTTTCATTTTTGATTCCTATTTTTATTCATAAAATAATTTATTTGTGCTCAAAAGTAATTAGGAATTTTTCTAAAAATGAATACATTTAATTTTTGTATAATTTTTAATTCGTTAATATTTTTAAATTCTTGTAAATATTATTAATTTTTTTCAGTTTCATTTGAATTCAAATAATTGTAAATTTCATTCAGTCTGTATATAATGAGATAGTATTGCTATCAGTATGAAAAAAAAAAACAAATAAATTCTTGTTTTCTATTTAAACCTATTTTTGCATTTCTTACAAAAGATAGCATCATAGAGAAATTTTGTTTGTTCAGAATAATTTTACTGAGAATCGTTTCTTAAAGTGATAATAATTAAAAATTGCTTTACTTTAGGAAAATTAACAAACATTTTAGAATGTAAAATACTTTCACTTGAACTTAATTTAGATGTCACTTGACCAAATCTCAAAATTACTAGGTCCATTGGCAATAGTCCTCGTTCTGCTTGTGAATTAGACTTTAATATACAATCAATCAATCAAAAGAGATTTTAATATAATAAATATATACATTTCCAGATAAATAAAAAATTAAAGTAAATTAAAACGTCTTTCTTATGAAATTAATAACTAAAATTTTTTATAATATTGATTTTTGCCCTTTCTCAGTATTTAAAAGAACAAAAAATATATCAGAAAAGATATTTTTCAAATTAAACTGTAATCGCTGACACATTCAGAAAAGCTCTACAAAGAAACGTTTAGTAATTATTTGTAACCGTATTTTATATTAGATAGTAAAGTTAAAGAAAATTAAGCTATGTAATATATCATGCTGAGATATTTTAAATTAAACAACGTGATTTTTATTGGTGCAATTATAAATAAGTTTTATATAATGTGCTATATATGATATACTCAATCATACAGATTGTGGGGACGATTTAAACAAAATGATACTCCTGATATAATAAATTTAGAAAAATATTTATCTTTAAACATGGATTCTCTCTCTTCATGAAATTTTAAATAAAATATTCGCATCAGTATATATGCAAAAATCTCATTGTCAAAGTAGTTAGCGTCTTTATATGCAAATTCTTGAATGATAAATTACCAATATTAGCATTCGATATCCTTCATTAATTTCTGTTTTACCATATGATTCAAAACTTCCGGACCTGATATCCGAGTACAGAATTAAAATAACTCAACTGTCACTTTTCCCAGGCTAATACATTTTTTTTAATATTTCAACATTATATTCGATTGTATGGTAAAACTGAATCATCCTTTCTGCAACCACTGACTTTAATGCAACTTGAAACAAAAGAAAATGCATTATAACGGAAAATTTTAACAAAAACTCAAAGACAACCTCGTCTGACTGGAAAAACGAATAACCCATGTTAAGAAAAAAATTCGTGGCATCATACCTACGAAACAATAGAATGCTTCTTCCAACAGTAAGAAGTTATGAAGGTAACTATTGGCAAATGAAATTATTTTGTTTTAAGAGACAGTTTTATAGAACCAAGATTTTAACATGCACAATATGTCCATAAACAAAATACCACCTAAATCGTAACGTATAAAACCAGAAGCAACAAAAGAAGTGGGTTTGATTCTCACGTTTTATACACCTCTTCATAAATTTTTTTGATAGTTCGTAGGCCATCTTGATTATAGTCTAGCTCTACCCACGCATATTGATGAATTTCTTTGTTTAGTAGAGAGAGAGTTAGAGAAAGTGTATGCTTTCATTTAACTAAATGCAGATAATTTTTTTTTTCGATTTTTGAAGGTGATGTCTTTGACAATGAGTGAAATGAAAAGAAATAAAGAAGAATTTTCTAAAAGATTGAGAAATTATTTCATTTGATATTATATCTGTGAAATGATCGGTCTAAATTAACAATCTATATCTATCTATCTATCTATCTATCTATCTATCTATCTATCTATCTATCTATCTATCTATCTATCTATCTATCTATCTATCTGTCTGTTATCGCTTCTATCTATCTATCTATCTATCTATCTTTAATACTATCATCTATCTATCATACATCTATCTATCTATCTGATCTATCTATCTATACTATCTATCTATCTATCTATCTATCTATCTATCTATCTATCTATACCTATATATATATATATATATATATATATATATATATATATATAAGCGAAATACCAAACCAAACCGACTATTTTTGTCGGGGAACATAACCCTCTCGGACTTTAATCCCCTGTGAATTGGCTATTATTTGAGGTGAAACTGAATTTTGGTTTTACACTTGCCCAGAAGTTAAGATTTAGATATTAAGATAATAAAATAAAATTACAGTGCAATAGCTTTTTGGAAAATATGAAATTAATTTTGAAAAATATGCTGAATATATATTATTAATATTAGAATATCACTAGTTGAAGTACTAGTGTTGTTAAAATTAATCCAAAAGAGAAGATGGTTGAAATTCATGAGTTTAGGTTTAGGATATTGCAGCAGTAGTCTATTGGATTCCTGCTTGCTTGTTCAGTCTGGTCGCAGTGAGAGCGCGCTCTGTGATTGGTCGATGGTGTGGTGTGTTAATTCTGTATATATAGGTGGGTGCATAGGGGTGAGATTTTGTGAGGAGTGTGCTTGTGTTACCAGTGTTTTTATAATATAAGTGAAATTAAAGAATTAAAATTTCTCGTGGTCTGTGTACTTGTGGGTTGTTTCTGAGTGGGGTGTACTTTTCTATTTCTTGAATGGTTTTATTGCTTGAGTTATCAATTTTTTGGAAGAAATTTTCTGATAATTTTTTAATGAAGTTTTTAAGTGTTGGGAGTTTAATTGAGTATCTGATGTCTGTGTTTCTCATGTACCAGTATGCTCTTACTATCATTCTAATGGTGGAATTTTGGGATTTTTATAATAATTCCAGTGTTGTGTCAGCACAATGCGACCACACTGGGCTAGCATAGGTCAGGATAGGTCTTAGTATCAGGGTGTAGATAAGCAATTTATTACGTCTACTTAATGTAGATTTACGCGAAATAAGGGGGAAAATATTATTATTTACTGCAGAATTGTACTGCTTTTTAAATCGTAGAACGTGTTGTTTAAAAGTGAGTTTTTTATCCAACGTTACACCTAGAAGCGAAATACCACTGACTGACTCATCACGAGATCTCAAAGACCGATCACTCAACCGATTGACTTGAAATTTAGCATAGTTACTCATTTTGCGATATAGACGCTCACTAAGAACGGATTTTGCGGAAGTCTTATCCAAAATGTAATTTTCATTCGTTAATCTACTCTTATCCATCGGTTGTGTTATTTTTGGCGACTTTATCGCCAAAAATGATATGACCGACGCCAAACGGAATATATTTTTTTATATGTATACTGTGTATTGTCACCAATTACTTGGTGAGATTTGCACGTGGGAAATGAAAAAATACCAAATAATTTTATATTGAAGCGCTGATGGAGGATTGGCAAGATATTGACGAAATGGCTCTTTATGTGAAATT
Source organism: Nephila pilipes (assembly GCA_019974015.1). Taxonomy (NCBI): domain Eukaryota; kingdom Metazoa; phylum Arthropoda; class Arachnida; order Araneae; family Nephilidae; genus Nephila; species Nephila pilipes. The sequence continues at coordinate 9,576 of BMAW01072176.1, forward strand.
TCGTGCTGGTCGAAAATAGGAAATGTACATATTTAGCGATAGAAATAAATGAGTTTGGAATCCCATGGTTGGTGAAAGTGTAGTTTAGCTCCAAAACTTAGCGGGAATTTGAAAAATTCTACAATGGCGACTTCTTACGGAGTAGCGCACACGCAAGACAATCTTCGTTTACTGGAGAACCTCGCTACATGCATAAACGAATTCAAGACGCTGTGACATACTTAAGACATTTTAGACGTCCCGACTTGCACGACCTTTTTTTTTAGGATTGCAGTCACTTGCAATCCTAAATGGCCAGAAATCAAAGATCTCTTGAGGCAAGGACAAAAATCTTATGATAGACACGATGTCATTGCGAGGGTATTTCATTTGAAAGCTAAGCGCATGATGAAACTTCTGACAAAAGGTTGTATCTTTGGCAATACTAGGTGTAGCATGTATACGGTGGAATAAATTTTATCCATATTATATACATATGGGGTGACTTTTTACTAAAACATTTTATTTTTCTCATATATTTGAAAGTCGTGGATAACCATTATGACAGGCAATCAGTTTTAAAATTTTAAATTTAGATTATCATTATCGTTTAAAAATTAAAAATTTTCTTGATATTTTACGTATAGGTTCCAAAATATAATATTATCGTCTGCCCAGCGAAGCGGGCTGGTATCGGCTAGTAAAAAGATACATACGTTACACAAATTTATATTTATAATATTCTTTGTCTTCAGAACCAGTTTTTAATATTATTACATAAGTCTATCGCATTTGAGAAAAGATCTAGAGTCCTTATTTATCGTTATATGCATTGAAAGATATTTATCTTTATAGGAATGATTATATATATATATATAATGTCACTAAAAATTTTTACGCTGACTTTTTGATGGCATTCTATGGTTAATTCATTTGGAGCTTTAGAGTGAAATATCCACTGGCGTCTCTTACAGATAATAGATATAAGTTTTTCGTGTCAAGATCGACAAAAAAAAAACCTCGTTATTCATTCAGATTACATATAACCCTGAAATAAAATTTAAAAATTAAAAAAAAAAAAAAATCACAGTAACATTTGCAAAATACTGAATGATTTTATCTACATAATAGAAAACAAGAACAAATCTGTTAATTTTATTATACATTATGGCTTACATATATGTGTCAACAATCGTTTTTAGCATGTATTTTGTTAAATATAAATCGAGAAGTTTAATTATTGATGAAAACTTAGAATGAGGTGTTTAATTAAAAACACTTACAAATTAAATGTATAAAAACTACTATGAAAATCAAGCTCATTTCTCTCGCTAATTAAAAGTAGTGGCAGATTTTTTGGGGTTAAATTTTCTCCGTGAAAATATTATTCGTGCTTTCGAGCCTTGATGCCACTAAAGAACCACTGCGTAGCCGGGGCTGATGCACGTTAAATCTATCGAGATTCAAAGTCTTTCCGTTGGCGTGGTGTGAAAGTTAGGAGAGGGAGGTGTCAGCTCAGGCGTCGTCCTCGTCACGTGACCAAAGTTCAGAATTATAAAATCCATAGCCAATAGTCTTGATATTGTTTCTAGTGTGACGATAATAAAATCAATCAGTCATTCCAATATCTTATATAATTGTGTGAGAGATAGAGTAATGGTGCTTTTATTTCAAAATTTTACCGACCCTTGTTTTAAATCAGTAATATTCGATCCTTTTCAATTCTTCACATATTTAAACTTAAGACATTACAACAATTAAAATATAATACACATGGTTAGAAATCTGATACGAAAAACAAGTATCTGATCGTATCTGATCGATTCATACTAATAATAATTAAATTTCTCTACTTTTTCTTTCCAAATTGACTATTATAATTTTTAAAGTTGTACATATTATAGATAAAAATATTATTCAGAATTATCAGAAGTACACATTCTTCTCCCGGGTGAATTTAAAAACTTAACAATCCCTTTTTAATAAGCATAAATATTTTTAGTGAATGTCCAACCTGGAACAAGACGACATGTTCGATTATTTAAAATAATTTTTTACGCAGCTTTTAACAATTTTTGAAATAATTTTTAATGAACTATAATTAATTAATTATCTTACAATTCAGTTACTTGTATTTATTATTTAATGAGATGTCTGATGTTCTGAGCGATGCTGTACTTTATATAGGTAATCTCTGAAATCTTCTGGATTTTTAGATGCGAATATTTACATTCATTGCTATTAACGGTAAACAATCTAAATAGAAAGTGAATTTTTCCATCACTTTTTCACTCTATCACCGAAAATTAACTAAAATACTTAAAAACTTTATATAAAGAAATTTCGGATAAATTAAGTATTGTATTATTTTAAAATTTTATTTTTGACTTTGAATCTGTATATTTCTTTATTTATCATCTTTAAATGTGTTGAAACACACACACACACACACACACACACACATATATATATATATATATATATATATATATCTGTGTGTGCGATAATAAATTTAAACAATAACTATCATTACTTAATTCGCTTTATTGCTTTGAAACTTAAAAACATTTTTACTTAAGTAGTGGTCTAAGTTATTTCTTTTATGACACACAAAGAGGGACCTTCAGTTAGTTAAACTTTAATTTATTTCGCATAAGACACGAGAGGAGAAGCAGATATATCGAAATAGTAGTGACGCACGTCCATTAAGAGACAAGTAATTAAGAACGAAGGGACTTTTGAAGTGAAGAAACTTTTCTCTCTTTGGGAAGTTAAGTGATGGCATGGTAATAGATGCAGGGATCTTAGGTATTTTACGTGGGGACTAATTGTCTAGTAGGGAATATCTCTACAAGTTCGAAGCGTGGGAAATGCTGATATGAGCAGATTTCAAGAGATTAAATTTAATTATATCAGAAAATAAAAAAGAGCGTAAAAACTAAGGGGGATAGATAAAGAAATTAAATTAAACTTAAGTGGAATCATAACATATATATGTAATATATGTATTTACATCACGGGTATTTTATCTTGAACAAAAAAGATGTATTAAGAGAAAAATAAGTATTAAATAACCTTGAAATAATGAATTACAATACCAGAGGATTATAATATTGCCAAAATGTATTTGCAAATCAAATTTATTTGCTTTCAGCAAAATAATAAAAATAGAGCAAGTGACAATTTTCAGATGTTTCGCGTTAAAACATTTTCTTAAGCATATACCATAACGTATTGATTGAAATGCATCACTTCCAGGGGGGGGGTATTAAATTCAGTTTTTTATTTTATTTATAAGAATTCAGTAAGGTATCCTGTGTAAAATCCTAAGTAATATCTTATTCGTAGTGAATACTTTTTCATACGGGCTTCAAAAATGCTGTGACAGTTTTTTATAAGAAATATTCAAGTTTAATAAATACGTAACAGTTATATAATATTAGTATTTTAATAAGAAAGAATTCATATTCAAAATTATTTGACATGAAATGTTTTTAAAAAATTGTTTACATATTATATCCAATAATATTTCTTTGATCGAAAATCTGTTTATGAACTTTTAAAACCTAATTTTTAAGATATGCTTACTTAGAAGGACAACTCCAAAATTAAATGAAAGTTAGTAATCTGGAAAGGAAAAAAAAAAGCAAATATATTAGGAAAATGTTTGTTGTCCTCAAACTTTCCCTACTCAATAAACTTAATTTTCAAAACTACATTACAACGATGAAAAACATCTGTTAAAGTTCTTAAAATAAAATTCCTACAAAAATAGAGTATTTCTTACTCGATTAATAATATCTTAAATAACATACGATGAAAAATACAATGCATAGTTGAAAATAGGGTCAGAATATTCTGAATTTTAAGATAATTGTGAGGGCGTCGTTTTTTTCCAGGAAACTTTCAAATTATTTCTCCTTGATCTCATTTCCTCCTTGTGTATTTTTGGGCAAATGGTATTTATTATGTAGTGAACTGCTATATTACTCCGCATTTTTTAATTTATTATCTCTAAATTCCGTACAAAACTTTCGAATAATATTTAATATGCGAATGAACCGAAAAGTTCCAAATTAGGCATTATTGTCCGGACACTTTTTTTCATTGCTGAAGAAATTTAATTTTGTGTTTCATTGGATATTTTAGTTAACTATTAGCTAAAATTTCCAAACTTTTCTAATTTAATTAAAAATTTCAGTTTTGTTGTCCATTGATTTTGATTATTTATTACTTCTAATTCACATTAATAACCGATTGTAATCGCTGCATTATTTAAATGCATCATTCAATATTTTTACTTTTAATTACTGATTGATTAGAAAGGGGACAATTCATTTAATATATACATTTGATTTAATTTTTTAATTTAGCTGCATGCTAAAATTGCCCAAATTTTTCTAAATTAATCTAAATGCTGTATTGTATTAAATTAAACTATTAATGCTCGCTTATAATTTTATTATTTGTGATCAATATTAATAATAAATTTTAAACATCCTAACTTTGATTTATTTATTGGTAAGAAGTGATGGATAAAGAGACCTAATAAAAACTTTTAACCTCAGGAATTTATCAAGTAAAGACAGAAAGAATAAAGTTTTATTTGAAAACAACAACGTTCAACTTTTTTGAACTTCGTAAGGTATTTTAGCAAGTCATTTGCGAATTGTTGTACTGGCTGTTTATAATTTATATATATTAATTTGCCATGGACATCTGAGCTGTTTTTTGACTTCATATTACTCTGATTTGTTTTTAATAATACTGCAGACGCGGATTTGAAATCACTAGATTATCTTGTTGTTGGTTACACAATTGTTACTTAAGAACAAATTTCTTTCATCACATTCTTTTCAAATTATTCACCGTAAATATTCATATATCAGGTTTTGACGTCTAACACACCTGCTCTTTCAAAGCGGATGAGATGCTTTAGAAAGGAAATACCAAAACTCGGAATCATTCAGTTATACTAGACAGAAAGGAAATGTTTCAAAAAGGTCAATGTCTGCAGACTTTCTTCTATATTTTTAAGTGATAAATTTATTTCTAAATATCACTCCTTCAAGGCATGTATTGTTTTTGAAAATGAATGTTTAGAAACAGAAATATTTCAGAAGTATTTTAAGCAAAGTATTGTGCAGAAAATGTTTATGTAATCATTAAAAGTAATTGCGCAAATCACCAGAAAAATGGGAGAAAAACTATCTACTTCAAAATTATATGCAACACGGCTATTATAACCTCATTTAATTTCATGTTAAGCTTACTTAATTCCATCTCTGATATTTTCAAAATTATTTAATACATTAGTATAAGAATTTTGATTTCTGTTTCGTTGATGTTGTTCTAATAGCAGTGAAAGAAATAATGTATTGATACGATCAAATATGTTTTGGAAATACTATTTTTGTTTTTTGAGGAAAATTATTTTTAAGTAGTTGTTTGCCTTCGCTTTGTCTTATTTTGTAAAAATAAGATTTTAAATGTAAATTTTTCCTAGACACAACTATTTATCCGAATAAATATTTTTCTACCCTTCACCATAAATAAAATAAATGAATAATTTAGTTTCAGTTAATCTCGGAGCTTAAAAACAATTCAATGGTCAAAAGAAAACTTATAAAAATGGTAGTATATTGATTAAGAAAACTTGGTTAGAGCTTGATTTTCAAGAAAAGCTTAATTTTTATCGAAAGTAATAAAAAAAAAAATTTTTTCAAAGAAATGTGTTGATGGTTTTGATTGGAGAGCTACTAATTTATCAAAAAGTGACACAAACATCAAATTAACGCAGTCTCAGTTTGTAATTCTAATTATCAGATTCTAGAAGATTCCTTATTTCATTTCTTGCTGTATTTTTCAAAAATAAAACAGAAATTTGAATGAAGTTTATTTTAATGTGTCTAGAAGTTATATAATTTCACGAATAAATTTAAATGTTAAAATTAATAAATTTGCATTAATAATACGAATTCATGACGATATTACTAAATTTTTCAGTCACATTTCCAATGTACGTGAAGTTTTTATTGAATTCCAGTTCTGAAAGTTTAAAATAATTTAATATCTCTGTTAAAATATTATGTATAATTATTGTAAATAAAACAAATTTTAAACTATACAAAATGATAACTAAATTATAAATTATAACCCCCCAAAAACCAAATTTAAAAAAATTATTAAAATTAAAAAATACTAATACTACAGAATTAACTGAAAAACCTGTAAAAATAACCAAAATAATCAAGATGAAAATGTTTATATATATATAACACAACGATCAATAACTCCCGAGTCTAACATTAAAAACAACATTTTTTTTGCAAAATTTTTTTTATTCATCAACATAACACCTTTTGTTAATCACCTTTTAGG